>CVMT01000001.1:2645370-2716289 GCA_000985935.1 Talaromyces islandicus | reverse complement strand
TCACTGAGCATGGAGCAATTTTGAAACAACCATAGATCACAACGGACCCACCAGCGCTTAGTCAGGGCCGGCCAGGAACTAAGCCTATTGCTGCAGCATCGAGTCGCGGCCCGAGAATCGCCATCCGTCAACGGCGTTTTCCATTCACCACTTCTCCGAGCGGTCACTTTCCCTCTATTTCCCATGTCATGAGCGAAATATCCGATAATAAAATGCTGCAGACTCGCTCGCCACTCCACATTCGTCCTAACGGTGAGTTGCTGCCTCCCCCCGCCTCTCGTTTCTCTCGCCGACTTCAAACCAAGCGCCGAACTGTTGCCAGACACCCCCCCCCACATCCCCCTCCAGTAAACTTTTCGGCATGTTGTATGATATGTTGGCTAATGAGCTGTTGATGGCTGTAGTTGCTACACCGATTTCGCACAGCTCTTTTCTCTAGGAGTCGTGGTGTTCTTTTTCGTTTCCTTTTGCTCTCAGTTTGCCCTTGCGGGCCGCCCTCGAGACCATGTCAGCAGGCCGCAAGATCTTCCACTGCGCCGTTGACGACACCGTCCTGACCACGAATATCAGCGAGATCAAACGATGGGCTTCCAATGGCGCCATTACCCTGTTTGTGCCGCTTTACAGTGCGTTCTGCCGGCGCTGCCGTGTGCTCGTTTGGCTTGCTAACAAGGTACACAGCCCTCGAACGTCTCCATGCACCAAAGCGCGGCGCTTCCCAGGCCGCTATAAACTCCCGCGAGGCTGTTCGCTATCTTGATCGAGTTACGTCCGGCAAAGACAATATCCCTGCCGATCGTGTTGTCCTCCAAGGCCCGATGGAACAGTATGAAAATTGGACGGACGCCGAACAATTCTTCCTCCCCGAGTTTGAAGACCAGGTGGACGAGTCGAACGAGGGAACAGACCAGCACGAAAATGTTTCTATCCCGAAGATTGAGGCGGAAATCAAGGCCAATGGTGGCGTCAAAGAATCGCCCAAAGGTCCGGGCCTCCCCGGTCTGCCCAGTGATTTGTCGCAAATGCTGTTGAGTAAGCTCAACTTCAAGGAACCAGAGCCTATTACCAACATCCACCACAATGATCTCAAGTCTTCGACATCGCTCCCTTCAACCGGTACCCAGAGCGACCAGGGCTCACGTGCGTCTTCTCGCAGCTCCGGCACAAGCCCCGAGTATGCGGAGCGGAACGGCACCAAACAGGCGAATGGTGGTCACCGCCGTTCAACATCAACCTCGTCCGCTATACCTCCAACTCCAGCTGTACTTAAATCGTTGCTCAGTGCGCTGCTCTGGCGTCTTCACGGCGGCAAGGATTCCCATCGGGTCCAGAGCCTTACTTTGGTCACCAACGACAGCGACACCCAGGCATGGGCTCAGAAATTCGGAATAATGACCAAGAACATCCACCAGCTACGTACTTCTATTCAATATGAGGAGAAAGAATTTAAGAACCGCGTCAAATATGCCGAGAAAGCCCAGCATGACACCCCCGATCCCAAGCCTCTTTTCTCTTACGACAATGACAGCGAAGAGGACGAGCTGGTATTTGTTCCCCGCGGACGAGGCAAAGGTGCTTCTCGCAATGCTGGCGGTCGCGGCGGAGGAAGCAGTCGCAAAGCCAGGGCTGCCGCCGTCGCCGCAGTGGCTCCAGCCGAACCTCTTGTTGAAGTGCCCTCGCAGCCGATCGACCCAAACTCGTTTAGTCGTTCGCTCGGCCCAGGCACTCCATCCAAGCAACAATCGGTTGACCTAAGCACACAGTCTGGTGCTGCTCGGGGGCTCTCGGCGTCCTCTCGGCGTCAGGGAGGCGGTCGTCGTGCTGGTGGCTCTCGCGCTCACTCCTCGTCTCGTGGAGGACGTGGTCACGGAAAACTGTGGGTTCCTTAAACCCGAGGGATGTGGCTTCATTCGAAGAAATGAGGCCGGAAATACCTCGTTCAAATTTTATCAACTAGGATCATCTTGCCGCCAGGCAAATCAAATGGTCGCCATCCGTTGGTTGGGGGCGCATACCTGGTGATTGCCGGAAATCAAGGACCCTTAATTAGTGTTCGAACATCTTCAATAAAGCCGGAGATCGGTTTTTTTCTTTTCAGGGACGCCAGTCTTTTGCACGAGTTTTTTTGGGAACTTGAATTGGCGACCCGGCGAGACTGTTTTGTCGACCTTTTTCCCTTTCGTACCAAACTTTCTGGACGATTGGGGCCATCTGAGGCGTGGAACGGAAACCGTTTTGCAACATGTCAATCTTTTGACTTTTCTTCTAGGGTCTCCTCGCCTGCGATGTGGTCTCCACGTGGCATGGGGAGACTTTTGCTTTCATCGATCGTTTTGTTATTATATAGCAGTGCTGATCGTGGACTTGCTTCATCTTTGCCATATATTTTTCTTTCTGTTTTCGACATGTTTTTGCTATCAGTTACTGAATTTGTCACTTCTAGCTAGTTAACGCGCGACAGACACCCAAATTGATCTATCTCAGTCTGGCTTTCGTATTTTCCATGCAGGCAATTGGTTCCCAGGTTCAACAACTTCATAGATATAGCAGTTTGAAGTTGTGGCTATTTAACACGACACTATACCCGAATAAGAAGGATCGTATGCCATTGCCCGGGCGATCAAGTCACTTGACTCTCCGATCACGAGAGCTCTTCCTGTGCTTCATTATTAATTATTATTTCCCTTCAAATGTTTAACACTCCAAACCCACCTCGTACAAATACCACTTTTTTTCCGTCTCGGTCTTGGACAGCGCAAAAAAGGTCAGTCAGTGGGAGACTTGCTTTGTTGTTGACGTCAACAACTGATTAGCCCGTATCGCAAGCCAAGCTTTCCCCGCATTTGGAACATCATCGCCTCATTTCTACTACCAACTACCATACAATCTTCAAGATCATTCAACAACGAAATAACCAGCCATGTCTTCTGTGATTGACGAGACTACCCTCAGCCCTACAACCACCCAGCCCCGTCGGGACTCGCTGGAGAAACACCTGCAGACTCGTCCGGATCTGCAGGACCTCAAGGACAGGCATATTTTACTGGATACATCTGCTGCTCCGTATGTTTCTTTTCAATTTATTACTATATTTACGGTATGGTGATTAATCTAACGCCTGTGCATGGAATAGGAGCCTGCAAGCTGCCCAGGCCGACCTGGCACGCCACCAGGCTTCTGACAATCTGAAAAAGCACTTGGAGAAACGCCCGGATCGGGAGGAACTGATTGAGAGTGGGTTTATCTTTCCTTTCTTTTCTTATTTTGGAAAAAGAACCACACTGACCACACCATCTGATCAGAAAACATCCTTCACACCGGCCGCACCGACATGGCCCCGTCTCTGCAAGCAAACGCGCGCGAGCTTGAGAAGAACATGCTCGTGGACAATCTCGAACACAAAATCAAAGACCGTCCTGATCCCGAGAACTTGATTGAACGGGGGATTCTGGATGAGGACGAGAACCCGAGAAGGCCGTCCGAGTAGTCTGTTCGGACAGTCTGTTGGAATGGGGTTAAATCACGTCTACCAAGATGATCCAGGAGGATATATATTACGTCGTTTGGATTTTCTTGTCGTTTCTTTTTCTTTTTTGACTATTGGATACGGCGTTTTGGGGGATATCTTTGGGTGATGAATAGGGAGTCGCTCGCTTGTTATAACATGTGGAACACGCTCGTTTGTGTGGGATAATACGTGTTTGTCATTTTCTTTTCGATGTGCACATTGCCACTCGTTCATGTAGATGCAATCTTTTGGACCCTGCTCTGAAAATCATATCAACCGAAAGCCTTATAAAACCGAATTGTCTCTAATAAAACAGACTCAGTAACTCTCAACCTCAGCACTGGCTGCACCTGCGCCTGCGGCCGTGGACAGATCCGGCATCCATCCAGTTGGCCGCTCACTGCCTCGGACTAGTATACCGTACGCCGCCCGTTCAACTTTTTCCACGCTGTTCTGCATAACCCCAAGCTTCTTGTGCATGTCACGCATCATGTGGCTTCTGTGTCGTCGCGGGACATTGAGATTCTCCAGCATGGCACGCATGTATCTGAGATCAACCACAATCCCGGCTTTCTTTGCCGGTAGAGTCGGGACAGATTTTGCGGCGTCGGTGGCATCATCAGACGTATCCATTTCCTCCTCCTGTTTCTTGATTTGTCCGCCCGTCGACAAAGTCGTCACGGCGAACCGCATCATCTCCCCCGTTAGATCGAAAATACCCATTAGATAATCCTCCTCGGTAACCATGACTCCTGCCGGCAGCTGAGAAGTGATTTCATCAATTGTGATCAATCGCTGAGTCTCGATGTAATGCTGAAATGATACAGCTTCGATGTACTCTTGGATCCCGGGGGAGATCTGCCGTTGGTATCGCCAGGCGTTTATTCCCGTGATATCCGGGACGATAGACCGGAAGAGATCCAGAATTTGGTCGAGGCGGGTTTTGTTTTCTTTGGCGATGGATGGGGGGATTTGCGTGTTGACTGCTCGTAGGCTGGTTTTCATTTAGCAATCATATTTCGAGTTGGAAAATAAATAAACAATGCGATCGACGATTTACCGTTGTAGTGCGAAAATACTGCAAGTCAAATGTTAGTTAGACAACGTCATATGTACTTTGAAAATAAAAACAACGCACATCTTCTTGCTCAATGCAGTAATGTCCCGAGACGCCTTGATAACTCTCTCTCGCCGATCGTGATGCTCATCAAGCTCGCTGCGAAAGTTCTCAAAGATCGAATGGAACGCGGATGCAGTATCATCCGTAGTGGTGGCGGCCATGCTGCTGGCGGCGGTGTCGGCTGTGCCGGCTGTGCCTGGGACGCTAGGATTCGAGCTGTGGTTGACAATGTGTCCCTCCCAAGATCGTTTAGAGCTGGCCATCGGCTGTGAAGATGTTTGAAAAAAGGGAGATTCTCGAGGAGTCGGGATTATGTTTGAAGCTCTGCGGTGCGGGACAGGAAATCATATTCATCAGTGCGGGGAGAGCTCCCATTTGAGTATAGCGTGTTGTCCGTGGTCTATTGACTCTATATTATGCAAGTCATGATAGTAATGGTTTGTAAAACACAGATTTGTATCCGCGGCTTGATGTTTTTATTTTTAATTATTCTATAATAACGATTGTCAATTGTGCAGTGGTCACGGTCAATACTAATCACATGCCTTGTTTTCTAGCCAGAAAGACCAGACTCTCAATCTATACCTACCTACACGCAAGTTTTTATACACAGTTCGAAACCATTGTACCATAAAATTGGACATGATTGGGGCTATTTCTAATTTAACAAAAAGAAAATAAAAATAAAAATAAACAGTGTCGGAAAGAGGCCACTTGACACGGAAAGTGGACAAGTCACAATTTCATCGGAGTTTATTTTCTCCCTGCCTCCTAATAAATACACACTCCGTAGCACATGTTGATCTACATGCTCAACAACTAGTCACCGGGATGCACCAAATGATCAAAAATGATAGACATAGAGAAATCGCCTTTGGCAACGGGAATGCAGAGTCGTCCTTGGCTGTTTATTATGTACAGATTTTGCAGGGTACCGGAATGTTGCAGATCACGCACGACAGCGCTCTCATGAGTTTGACAGTCGGAAAAACCGGAGTTGTTAACAGCAGTAAGAAAAGCAGCAGCGGAAACACAAACAAATCGAAATGAATTACTCCTGCGGCCTTCGAAGCGGCTGAATTGCTCGCTTTCTCAGGCTGGAAACACAGCAGCAGTAGTAAATCATTCCACATAGATAACATTAATCTCTTCAAGGACCGGTGTATGTGACGTCGACTTCGGAAGAACTAGGGACCTCGACGTCGGTCAAAACAGCATTGTTTTGCTGAATATCCAAGACATCAGCACCGTCGGTGCCTACGCTGGAGCCATCCGAAACTCCAGCGACCGCGTTGGTGAATTGGACGGTGCCAAAGTTGGCAAATGGGACCTGGCTGCCATTCGAGTCAAAGTCCTCGACGATCCATTCGGCGTTCTGGCCTCCGAGGTTGGAGTCGGACGAAGGCGCCGTCAGGTCCTGACTGACCCGCTGGCCGTTTGTCTGGTTCTCGATCACGCATGTGCCGGCACTGCTGTTGCTCGATGTGACGGTCACCTGCAGCACATCACCAGCGCTAATGTCAATGCCCGAGAAGTCGTAGGCGTAGTCCGGGAACCACTCGTACCAGGCATCGTACGAAACACTGCCATCGGTGGAGATACTAAAGTCCACGCCGGTCTGGAGAATAGCCGCAGAGTAGGTATCGCCGTCAATTCCCACCCAGGCAGAGGCCGACGAGTCGGCAGTAGCGCCTGAAGGTAGCTGAGGGGTTGGCACAGTAAACTGGGCGCTCACGGAGGTGAAGGTGGTGCCAGAAGGAGGCGCAGTGAGGACAGCACCAGCCCAGTTGGTACTGTAGTCGACATGAGTGCGGTTGGCCTGCTCAATCCTGGATTTCTCGTCGCCGGTCAAGGCTGGAGCAGGGGCCTTGGGGTGGGTGAGACGCGAAGTACGTTCGGCACGGCGAGAAACGCGAGAAGCGAGGCCATGGCCAGAGGGAGCAGCAACAGCAGAAGCTGCGAGTAGAAGCTGGGCGAGGATAGAAAGCTTCATGTTGACTCTTTATTCGAATGTTGAGTTCAATTATTCAATGTTGGTGCTGCTGTGCTGCTCAAGACAAAAGCCTGGTGCAAGCGGTATGGAAAGCGAGCCTAGTAGAAAGCACATTCCACAGCCCTGGGGCTCTGACGACATTATATACCACCCCCATGCCAAGGCCGGTGCAGAGACGCAATCCGGCATGGCAGGAGGAGGCGTGGAGCGATAGGGTACAAAATGTATTTACGTACAAACGAGGGTCGTACGTACCTAGTCGATCATCGCGCATGCGGAAGTGTAGAGACGGGTGGATCAGGTCAGGGCAAGCCTCAATCACGATATGGTTCTGGAGTGGCGTGCTGGAATGCCACCGACGCCAATCAGTAGCAGCCAGTCGGGGGAGAGACTAATCCATAGAAGCCAATCAGTAGAAAAGCCCAGATCCCACCGATCCCAAAGTGTCGCATGTCCGGTGGTGATTTCGGCTTCGGCTAGAAGCAATTAGGGCTGGCGTCTGGCCCCTTGGTGACATGCAGCCAGGCGCCCCGTCGAGTTGCGAACTGGACTTGAGCTTGATTCTTAATTCAATGCTTTGTAATTACTAGTACTTGTTCTCAAGCCTTTTCAACTTTTCTTACGGTATGTATGGGCTTAGACAAACAGTTCAGGGAGCCCAGACAGACTGACAGTCGCAGCGTAGCGATCTAAGAATCCCGCTGCTACAAACGCCAGGGCGTATGACCTTGCGTGACTACTAACCAGGCGTCAGGCGTGATCGAAGGATCGGCGCTGCTAAACCATAGCCTAGTCAAATACGAGCGTCTCTATCTGTGTAACCAAGCAGATGGCACGAGGACTCGCAATGCTGACTTGGTGGCGCACACTCATTTTCAGTAATCTTATTATTGGAACTAACTATCTACATTAAGCATAATTATACTCCTAGTGTTGTAGTATTTACTACTCAGCTTTCCCATTTTGAGTAATTTGCGAGTCGTGATTGCAGTATTGGTCAGGTGAAAGAAAACGAGTACCATCGAGTACAGTACCTTGCAAAGGTCATACATATCATCTACTAGTGCTTTCTCTGTGATTAAATACGGCTCAATAAAGTTGACGTTTCTCTCCGATGTTGGACATGCGTCTGGTTTTGCTCTAACCCGTCTACATTGTTTTACTTTTCACCACTACATATGTACATACATCCTGTTGCAGACTTCTTATACGTAATTGAGAATTACACGGATTTACACCTAATGCAACCACGTGTGAAGCCGCACGCGTATAATCTAGTCTACATACCACGCGGCACATGCTATAGAAACCGTCGTTGCTAACAAGGGCTCGGGTATGTTGAACATTCTTCCAGTGTTTTGTTCAGCAAATTCTCGCCTTGAAAGTTTATTTACGGTACAAATATTATGCTTTTCCTAGTTTAATCTTATTCGATGGGATTTTGTCAGCTAGGAAAGTGAACAGCTTGGCCTTGTATATGGACTTGGCATATAGAAGTTGGGTGTGGCTCGAATTTCAATGTTCTTGAAAATGGTTTACTGCGAATTATAATTATTTTGCCTATAAGCATAGCCAGGATAATTTTCAAAGTCAGCTGCTATTTATATAGAGTTGATGAAAGCATCAATTCAATGTTGATGGCCCGTTATTGACCGCCATAGTCGGTCTGCGTGCAAGCTAGAAAATCACGAAATTACAGTAATATTATTGATATCGCACATACAGAATTCAAACCATAGCACGTCAATTCAATTAACATATCCGTAATCTCCCTTGAAAAAGGTACAGTATGACGCACAGCCGCGTGCGTCAACTACAAGACCGAAGCGTGCGATACGATATCTTGCAGGAATCCCGTTGATTTTCGGACTGAAGAAAATAGAGGTATATAATGAAGCCGGATGACTACAAAAATGGAAGTATAGTGAAAACAAGCTATGGCTTATTGAGGTTTCAAGTATCATTTACTTTGAATTAACTGCAATTGGGGAAAGAAAAAGAAGTGAAAGAAAAATGTCTATAACCTCGATCCAAAAAGGCTCCATTTAGCTGGTTGGCCTCCTCTTCAAGCTTTCGTTGTGTTCACCCAGCGGTGGTGTCAAGGAGCAAAGAGCAGGCATCTACACCCGCAAACTCTCTGAAGAAGCCGGCTTTACTACCGTCTGCTTCGACGCCTCGCACCAAGGCGAAAGTGGAGACGAGCCACGCTTTCTCGAAGACCCATCGCAGCGGGTCAGCGAGAAAGCCAGCGTTATAGATTACCTCTCACGGCTTGACACCGTCGACCCAGACCGTATCGGTATTCTAGGCATCTGCGCTGGCAGGGATTACGCTGCTGCAGCGGTGGAGTCATCGCCTCAGGGCGGTTGCGACGGTTAGTACTGATTGGGATACCATGGGGATGAAGATGTCTCGAAGCATGTCGAAACCCTAAAATGGCCGCGCAGTAGATTAGAGCCGAGGTTGAGAAAGGAGGTGAACCGGCTCTTGCGCCGTATGTGCTGCGCAAGTGGACGAGAACACGCCAAAAAAACTTCCAGGAAGCGCATGACTACTACCTGACGCCACGTGCCCAGCATCCTAGGGCGGCGAATAGATGCTTCTTCGGAGCTTGCTGCTCGTTCTCAAATTTGATGCATTCTATCTGGCCGATGTGTATCTGACACAGTCAGTGCTGCTGATTGCTGGGGAGAATGCCGGGTCGAGTGGCTTGCTGAGAAGCTGTACAAGTCGATTGACGGCGCCAGCAAGAAGTTATCATATCAAACCCCACGCATATGGTTCTTTATGATGAATCAGATTTTGTTGGACCGGCAGTCAAGGAAGTGGCCGAGTTTATTAAGACCAAGTTGTAAAGGGTATTGCTTTTTTCAGTTATAATCATTATTAGAATAATTACATACGAAACCGCTTCATCTCCTCTATTGTCCAGTACTTCCTCATGTTCTCCGCCCCGAGAGTACGAACCTCGTCATCCAGATGCTCCCACAGCACCTTACCAAAGGTGTCCATAATCCCCTTCATCTCGGACAGCCTCAGCTCTCTCTCCCCAGTCCTACAACCCTCCAAGTACTCCTCCAGCCGGTCCATGCCCCTGTGGATCTCCTTGTGCTGCTTGAGCAGGTTCACTCCCTTTTTGAATTGAGGCATCTTCTTGGCAAGGATGGGGAAGACGTATTGCTCCTCGATGCTGTGATGCATGTTTAGCTGCGAGGTGAATTCCATTCCCATATTCATAAACTGGCGGATTGAGACGCCCGATGGTCTTTTGTTGGCGCAGCAGGCATCGTAGAGCGTATTCCAGGTGTGCCGGAAATGGTTGTGCTGATTGTAATTAGCATCGTTTAATAATACACCAATGGATACATTAATCGCTGTTGAGATTCACTAAAGAAAGCAAGGGTATGTACAAAACCGTCCATGTGCTCAGCCAACCGGTTATATTCACGAAACTCCGACGCCGACAGCGTGGGAAGAGCCTCCGAATCTTCCAATCGAACATCTGGTTTGTTGCTCATGGTGCTGACGGAGTGGCCTTGAGCAGACAAATTGGCGACTGTCCCTGTCCTGCCAGAGTTTAAGTAGCTGTGTCGTGGGACTGATGAACTTGAAGGTATTCGCCGGGTGCAAGTGGCGGCGATGGCTCGCAGTTTGCTCACTGGCCCGATGCAACAACGCATATATGCGCCGGTCGGGATTACTGATTTAGCATATTGCCTGGAATTATAGTCACATGGGAAAAAGGAACCCCATTTTATTTTGCATAAAAGTTGACACCCTGATTACAAATAATTAATAATTGTGAAGATATTTCTAACTACAAACGTTGATTGGCCAGTTCTGACTGTTATGGGGCAGTTCAAACCACTCAGATACAGTATCTTCTAACAAGATATCAATTTATACAAGATTAAATGTATAGACCTACGTATTACAGGTCACCGATTTCCAGAAACACAGGAATAACCAGTTGACCCTAACGCTAACCCTAAATCTTAACCTCGCCGTCCCTATCCTCACCCACTGTCTCAAGCCCGCCCTGTCTTGCAGAGGCAACCAACGGTCTAATTCATGACTACACACCGAACAATAACTAGCACACTAGAAGTAAGGTAGTTTGGAAAACCACTTCTCAAACAGCTCTACCTTGGCTGGAGGCGCAATCGCAATATCCCCCCAGCCATCACCAACATACTGGACCAGTTTGGAGGGGTTCGTTGTTGCTCATTCCGGCAGAGTATTACCATTGGAGTCCAGCCCATGAGGCTCCCCCGTCTTGATGAAGCTGACCAAGTACGAGTTCATCTTATTTGCGATGGAGTAGTCAGCAGACCCCCTGAGCGGATCTGTGTCATACAGATTGTTTAGAACGTAGCTGATCTCGGTCTCAGGTTCTGGCCTGGCGGTGCATGGTCCCAGAAATAGGTATATACAGGCGCAGCGCATGTTGTGTTCCATAGCCGCGCCCACATCCAGGTACCAACCTTGGAACGACCAGTCCATTGCGAGTCGTATGCGCCACGTGCAGTGATGGAGTCGTCGGCTGGATACTGCTCGAGGAAGCGGTCCAGCCACGTCCCCGAGAACGCCTCGTTCATATCCGACAGGTACTCAGAAACTGTAATACTTCGGTTATAAGTGACGCCATTTTCATCCTCGTTGTTTCCAGTGATCACGGGCATATTGTGCGCCAACCCTTTCACCAGGGTATTGTACGTGTCCGGCATGATGTAGTAGTCGAGCACTGCAGAAAACCTAAATGGTGAGAAGCTGCCCAGGGTGGACTGTCCAGAGATAAGGTCTTCCATGGGAAGCTCGCGTGCCTCTTCAACGGTTCTTTTATTCAAAGCTTTTAGATAGTTAAAACCCTGAAGCTCGGCATCGGCGAGCGTAATGTAACCTTCGGCCAGTCTGGAGCACAACGGGTCCTGAGGGTGGTACACGCCGCTCACAACAATCGCACCGACAATGAGCCCCTTGACCAAAGGGTTGTTGGGTATGTGCTGTGTGGCTGCAGACCCGGCCGACTGGTCCATTACCGTGTTATGGCCTTGGTTACCGCCAAAAGCCACGATAATTTTGTAGACCCATTTGAAAGGGGCAATCTGATCAAGCATGGCCCAGTTTCCGGAGGAGTTAGACCTCGAGACCTCATAAAACTCCTTTGAGAAGTCAGGATGTGACAGCCAGCCAAAGGAACCGGCTCGGTGGTTGTAGTTCACAAAGTCGATGCCCTTGTCAGCCATGCCGCCGCCATTAAACAGGGGCATCAACTGCTGTAGACTCTCCAGGATAACTCTACATGGCCACAGGTAGCCTAGCATCTATGAAATTGGCGGCGCTCCAGATGTTGAGATTGAGGCAGTCCTCGTTTATTATGTAATTTCCGGCGCCTCGAGTAGCACAGAGACAGACGGGCCTCTAAGATGACACGTATAGCGTTTTATTCCATAGAATGGCAGATTGGGGCTCCTTGAAGCGGTTCTGACTAGCAGTGGTCGCTGCAACTGGACTGCCTTTTCATACTTTAATGTCTTGTCAATTCGTTAGATTACTGGTGGGCTAGCTGCTAAAGGCTGCGTAGCCTTGGACAGCACCATATTGGGTCTGGATGACTGCGTCAGAGAGAGCGGCCGCACAAACCCTTATTAAGAGGATAAAAGTAACGAATATTAAAGTTTCGGTCATACTGGATGAATACAACAACAACGGTGTGAAGAGACAGCAACGGGGGCGCAGCCGAGAGTGTTTTCATATAGTACTTGTAAAGGCCCCCTCTTAATGTTATACCAGTTAACGTAATCACGTAGTTTATTTCCAATAAAATCCAGTCTTGATCCACCTCTGGTGTTTCAATGTTATTTCCTCCACGTAATTATTCTATTGCCACGAGCCATCCGAATCGTATGTAATTGCATTATCATACATGGCTAAAGTCTTATGCGATGCTGCTCCGCTCGCAATAGAGCTACTTTTATATTGCGCTAATTGTGTTTTTACATAAGTACCACGATTCATATTTGAAGCTCTTAGCCTTGGATTCTGCTGAGGCGTATCGTCTCGTCTTACATAGTCCCGGATATACGTTTCAATGTTACCACTCTGCGGTGGACAAGGCCCGGATCACATCAAACATTCAACATTTGAAATGTTTATTTTGTATGTGGTAATGAACGGAGGAATCAGGTACATAATTTCGTACAAAGGTACACTCGCCACTCGCAGTTGCATTTACAGACTCCATCTTGTGCTCATCCCAGGGACTCAACGCTTATCGACACATGTGGGCAGGAAGCTTTTCAAACATTAGACCCGTACCATATCACTGGTCAGGCCTGCTGATGATTTTTGGCACGTACATGACGGACGAAGGCAATGTCTCGGAGCTCGAAGTTGCTACGTCGGAGATAATGCAAGACTATATCCTGGCGTTTCTTAGGGATTCCTCAACTGTCAGCGATACTGTCGGCTGGCTTGGTTTCGATCCTGGTGCGCCCCATGGTGGGCTTATCCTTGAGTTTGGCAACCGGACAACAGTGAAAAATATTACGGGCGACTTTCTAGAGGGTCGTTATGAAACTTCATCTGCAGTATATTCAATTAATTCCATTGTATGTATTGTCTACGCGTGCATGTTCAGGTTCTTCAATGGATGCCTGCCATCGTCCCGCTTTCGCAGAATAGACATACATCTAGTACGTCCCCGACTGATAATGATATCGTCAATGTAAGCACTTCTTCGGCACAACTGCAGCCATGAAAGGGCTGAATCGCAATTTGACATCCGTGCTAATATGCCCCCAGAGGAACCAGAGTTTATAAATCAAGAAGCTGTGGCTCGTCATTAATTAGCATTACTGGGTCCTGTAGATAAAGTTCTCTGAACCACCATCTGCAAGGAAAGCGATGTACAGAGTAGATAGATAATACATGGCGGTAATCGTAAAAAGTCTGCGATTAAGCCTATAATTCCTCATGCTGGACTTTGCTGGGCGGCCTAAAGTTGCCCTTCCTGAGCTCTTCAATTGCTAAATCGAACCGAGCTCCCAACATCCAGGCAACAAAAAACTGTTTGCGAATTAGTATATGAGCTTATAGCCGACAGTATTAAGGTATACGTACCAGGATAAGCGAGATAACCAAGACCATGGCACCCATTATGGCGAACATCACTTTCATGTCATCCCATGACTCCTGTTCCCGTTTCTTGGTCTCTTCATCCTTCTCTGATGCCTGTCCAGCGACCACGCGCTGGGCGTCCTCGACCTTCTGCGACGGGAAGAGCTTCTCGATAAACTTCTCAATCTGTTGAAGCGACATTAGCAGCTACACACGCAACAAGACGAGTTAAAACGAACATTTCCGCAGGCAATACTGATCTTTACAAAGTTAGGATCCTTGGGTGTGTTTTTCTTATGTATCCGGCGCGCATAAGTGCGGAACGTGTTGCAAAGCACTTGCAAGTTTTGTGTTGACTCAATCATTAATTGGCAAGCGTCGCCTTTGGTGATTTTGATATTGCGTTGAAACATAGCGTAATTGCGGAAGCAGAGCTCCAAAGTCGCAATGGCCATGGCCTGCGGAATAGCGCAAAAGTTAAACACACTTTGCTCGCGGAGGCCAGCAAGGTAGAAAATGCAGTCTTCCACATGCTCCAGAGCATTCAAAACCATCTCTGAGTTGCAGTTGAGCGCAGCTTCTTTGTATTTGGGATCGAAAAGATCTTCAAACTTGTCGACATGTTTGGACCAGATTTCTTTGGGCCAGAAATGTCTGTTGTCGTCATGATCTTCGCGCACATCACGGATGATGTTGATCTTCTGAAGGAAAAGACCCATTGATTTGTGTAGTCTGGGGCGGTCCAACAGCGCGGGATTGCCAAACTTGGCTTCGACAAATAACCGGGTCAAGCCTTCACCGACGAGACCGGCAACATAGTAGCAGTAAAGATCATATTCTTCAATTTTTTGCACACTGATGCCCTCCCTTTCAGCCTTGACGACAAAATCGGCCATGCCATTGCCCATTTTGTTCGTCATGTCTTTGATGATAGCGCGGTACGCCGGTTTCAGGGATTTGAACTCGGCAACAACATTTTCAAACTCGACAAGAAGCTGGCGGTCCTTTTCCTCTGGGCGGTTGCCATTCCAGTTCCAGCCGTCTTTCTCGATGATGTTTTTGAAATCACGCAAAAGAGGCTCTTTCACATCCAAGGGCACCGAAGTGTCATCTTCAATGGTATCAAGACCACGCAAGACGAGGTAGAAGACGGTAATGGCAACCAGCAACTCCGGATGGAGCTCCTTGATGACGGCCGCAAAGCTCCGGCTGGTCGACTCAAGGAATTGGAAACTCTTTTTGAGGGTCTCGGGGTCCTTGGACGCATCCCGTTCGTGTGGAGGATTGTGCCATACTTTCCTACGCGCACATTGTCAGGTCAGAACGGCAATGAGAGGGATGAGCAGCCAGGACGAACCATTGAATAATGGACCTCAGCTGCGCTGGATGGCAGCTGTAGTAGGCGATATTCCAAAGCATTCCCATTGTGAGCAGCGTGTCACAAGCTCCGGTGTTCCAGCACTGGGGGTCGAGGACAACGCGAACAGACACGAGGAAAGGGGTAAGGAGAGAACAAGAGGGAAGAAACTACTCGAGGAGACAATGGTCGTGGTCAAGCTGGATCTGAAAGCAAGCAGGCACAGCTCTCCATCATCGTCTCTCGCGGACTGGGGGGAGAGAAAAAGATGGGGAGAAGGAGGAATGTTGAAGCCTGGGGGGTTAAAGGGGAGGAGAAGAGAGGAGAAGGAGGAAGGAGCGAAGGGCCGGAAAAATTCACAGGACGCACGCACCCGCACCTGCCGCACACGAAGCGGGTAGCGCCTCGTGGCTGCGCTGCCAATATCCCCTACTGCAAACCCTGCAAACATGGTGGGGTGTAGGCAGCGCGATTCCCGTCTAAACTAATCAATCTATTAATCTATTAATCTAATTAATCCGAGCATTGCTGGACTCGACGCTGTCAGCACATCGCCTCGTCTGTGACTGGAGCCTTTTGTTCATAGACTACCAAGAACACTCTGCTGGTGCCGGTGCCCGCTCCCCACCATGGTTGTCGACACTACTTACTACGATGCGCTTGGTGTCCCGCCAACGGCCACCGAGCTCGAAATTAAAAAAGCTTACCGGAAGCTTGCCATCACAACTCATCCAGGTATGGCCGCACACAGCCTGAATCATTCTTGCGTTTATCCTCTGATACATTGTGCCGCCAGACAAAAACCCTGGAGACGAGACAGCCCACGCCCGATTCCAAGCCGTATGTGTGCTGCTTAGCGAGATGATACTTGTTTTCTGCGTGTTTCCCGAGCGTTGCAGCTGACATCTCTCTCTCTCTTTCTTTCTAGATTGGCGAGGCCTATCAAGTGTTGAGCAACGATGATCTCCGCAAGCAATATGACAAATTTGGCAAGGATCAGGCCGTGCCAGGCGGTGGTTTTGGTAAGATTTCGTTGAAGATGCAAACATGGGAAGGAAAAACAACTCATACCCGATGACAGAGGACCCGTCGCAGTTCTTCTCCATGATATTTGGCGGCGAAGCCTTTGTGGACCTCATTGGTGAAATCTCTCTTATGAAGGATCTCACTGCCACTATGGACATCACAATGCAGCAGATGGAAGAGGAGGAACTGGCCCAATCCGCCGAAGAGAAGCTTCATATCCACGACGAAGAAGTAAAGTCTGCCGCAGCCGAGGATCACAAGGCACCTGAACCGGCATCGTCGACGTCGACTCCCGCTGAGTCGGCATCAGCGTCAGCACCCTTCAACGACGCCGGCTCCGCTTCCGGTACCAGCACGCCTCGACGCAACTGGGGACAACAGGCTATTATGGACAAGTCTGAAGAAGAAGCCAGGATGGAAGCCGCAGGGCTTTCAGCCGAGGAGAAGGAACTACGTAAGAAGGAAAAGAAGAAAGGTGGTCTTACCAAGGAACAGCAGGAGCGTCTGGCTCAATACGAAGAGGAGCGACGAAAAGCTCGCCAAGAAAGAGTTGATACACTGGTGCGCAAGCTGGTTGACCGAATCAGCGTGTGGACAGAAACGGACAAGGGACCTGAAGTGACACACGCCTTTGAAGAGAAGATCCGCCTAGAGGTCGAGAATCTAAAGATGGAATCCTTTGGTTTAGAGATCCTGCATGCCGTCGCCCAGACCTATCTCCAAAAGGCTACATCATTTCTCAAGTCCCAGAAATTCCTAGGCATTTCCGGCTTCTTCTCGCGCCTGAAAGATAAGGGAACCCTGGCCAAGGATACTTGGAACACCATCTCGACAGCAATCGATGCTCAAATGACCATGGAAGAAATGGCCAAGATGGAAGAGAAAGGCGGTGCTGAGTGGACTGATGAAAAGAAGGCCGAGTATGAAAGGAGGGTGACGGGAAAGATCCTTGCGGCAGCTTGGAAAGGCAGCAAGTTTGAGATCCAAGGGGTCCTTCGTGAGGTTTGTGACAGGGTTTTGAGTGACAAGTCTGTCAAACTCGAGAAGCGAACAGAGCGAGCACATGCATTAGTCCTTATTGGCACAATATATCAAAAGGCAAGTTAATTCTCTCCCTGACCCCTGGCATATTTCGCTAACAACCTCTTTAGGCCGAACGCGACCCCGACGAGGAAGGCGATTATATGGCCTTCGAGCAATTGATGGCCGAAGCAGCAACCAAGAAGAACAAAGATGACAAGAAGAAGAAAAAGGAAGACAGGAGCGTGAGCGCGAAGAGCCCTACACCCGAGGGAACGACAGCCTCTGCTTAATGAGTCTTGTATTTTGCAACGACCTGTAGTCTATGCACTACTATTATAACTTTGCGGTCTTCCACGTTGATATGAATTGTTTATGTTTACTGCCATCTCAGTCCTTTTCGATATCCTTTGCCTGCACGAAGTCACTGTTACGCCTGGTATTGATGTTCGGGTTCTTTTCCGGATTACATGATAGACCGATGCCACTGCTCCCCGAATTCATTTAGAGAAATTGTATATATCTGAAACTTTCTCGCGTGGGCATACCAAGAGAGAATCCATAAGAGCATGTGCAATTTGAGTGTAATCGTATGCAGTGTATTTCCTGTAGAGATTCACGTGCTGCGCGGCGCATCTTGGCTGGCGCTAAACCGCGTTTGGGGCGATGTTTTGGATGTCGTTGCAATCGCTTCAAAAAAGCGGTGATCAACTGCCTCCCACACGGTACTTTCCAGCGTCATTTCCAGCTTCGTGCACAACAACGCCACTCGCACTCGACGGCGACTCCAGCTGGGCCCGCAATGCTGGCAGCGTCTTGCTTTCCCCCGCAATGCCATAATGCGCGACCAGTTCCACCGCTCTCCTGTCAACCGACCGACGCCGAGCATGAATTCCGATAAGCAAAACAATGGCATGCCTGCCAAACCTTTCAAGCCCAGTCTCAGCGCTGCATTCAGGACGGCAAACAAGCCCTCATATCCACTCACCCCTCGCCTTGCCCCCGCTGGGGGTTACCAGACTCCAAAGAAGACAAACCCAGCCGATAACGCCCCTCTTCTCCCGCCGAAAAGGGAGGATGTCACCAACACCACCACCACAACTCCTGCGTCGACCCCGCTTAGCAGCAACGTCACGTCGCGCTCAGGTCCACGAATATCTCGACGCGATGGCCCGATCTCTTCCCCTGAGAATAATACCCCAACCCCTGTTCATGTCGGGACACAGCTCCCCCGTCCCTCGCTCCCCGTGGCTACAGGGTATGTCCGCAGTGAACGAAGCCCGGTGCGAGGAGGGCTGAGACCAGAGGCGGCAAAACCAACAATAGCAAAGAGTGTATTGTCCGAAGGACCGAATTTAAGAGCACCTGTTCTCCCGCAGTCGTCGTCGGAAAGCCTGAGTGGTTCGCCCAGGTTTTTCCGTGCTGACGATGCTCGCTCCTCTGCCGGATCGTTGGAAGCAGAGACACGACCTGCCTCGTTCTCGAAACAGCTTCAGCCATCTACATTCTTGTATGCGGACGGAACGCTTGATAGGGATAGTCAGAGCGACGACATGAGTAGACCTGGACCGACCAAACGGCGCTCAACAGGGTCCTCTTCTCGCGTTCCTCCTAAGGGCCAGGCAATGCTTTCACCCAGGCTCAGGACCGCACAGCTGGTGGACTCGGCTTCTCGATCGTCCAGTGAGAGCAATCTACAGCCCAGTCCCAATATTGATGAGAACCCCGAACCCCGACTTTCTATTTCTCCCAGTGTGGTCTCACCTGGATCATCGCAGCCACCATCTCGTCCTTCGCACAAAAAGTCATGCAGCCTCGATTCTACAACGCAAGTGCTTTCTCCTCGAGGAAGCGCTCGTCGAGTAACACCAGTTTCATCACCTCCGTTCCAGGCAGATGTTCTAGATGCTACTCCGGAGCAACCATCTCAGTCGAGTCCTCAAATCATCACTAATATGTTGATTGGATCCGTGGAAAACCGTGAATCTCCTTATACAGTACCTCAGAGTCCAGTTAAGATGGAAGGACCCAACGCATTTGGGGATGGTGCTCTTAATGCCCGCACAGAGAGGAAGATTTTAGATCTAGAGATCAGCAACTCTTCTCTCCTGGCTATTAACCGTACGCTTGAACGAGAGCTTCGCAAACAGAATGCCGAGTTACGCAGGTTCCGACGCTTGAGTCGGTCTGGCCGTTTATCGATGACGACTTCTGTTCGATCCATCTCTGGCGGCGCCTTATCGATAGTAAGCGAATCTGGCGACATAAGCGAGTTCTCGTCTGTTCATTCGAATGACGAGCTGTCTGAAGAGAGCGATAACGATTCCTTCGCGGACGATGGTACGAATAGTCCAAATAGCCTGGCTGACCATGATGCTCGACATCGTGTCAGCGACGAGAAACGATTTATGCTCGATATTGCTAAACATCAAGAGCTTCTTGTCGATAGCCAGAAACTCAACCAAAGCCTAAAGAGATGTCTTGGGTTGACGGAGGAGTTGATCAACGAGGGCAAAAAAGCCCTCGAATATAATGTTCACGTCAGTGATATTGAAGTCGGAGGCCGTGTCTTGGCCCCAGAGGAGATTTCCGAGGAACTTGCAGGTGGCCGTGGGCTCTTGAGTCCTGCTGCTGAAATGGACGAATCTCATCTCGCTCTTAACGTCTCCGGCGAAGACCATACCCCGGTCTCGTTCCCAGACGATTTATAACCTCGTCTCCTTCTTATACTGTACAGTGTGACATGGCCGGGCCAGTCATTCTTTCGAACACTCCCCTTTTTTCATTTCTTTTGTCAGAGATGATGAGACGTACTCATCTCAAATGTTTTACTACTTATACAAATAACCGCTTCTTGCGTTTGTTCGGCAATGATCTTGGAGCATGGCGTACGAAGAAGAGCATTCTATTATCATTGGGGAATAGTTCTCATGGCGTTGATCTATTAAATTCGGTTTTGATACATATGATACCTCGTGTGAAACTCTCGCCACTCCTGCCTGTCCTATCGCTTTTCTTTTCCTTTTTTTCTTTTTTCTCTCCTTTTTTGACCCCTCAATTTTGCGTTTTATGTATTGATACCCTTTCGATGTTTTCTTATGTGTATATACATCTCGAACCACCAGCCTTCAGCAATATTAGATTTCTTGGTACTGTGCGCACAGAAGATGTGTATTTATAATTGCTCATGTTGAATATTGTTCTGAAACTAGTCTAACAGTAAAAGCCATTTCATCATTCACATATATGCATTGCTCAAATTTTAAAAATGGGTATCTGGAATCGACAAATCAAAAATATATGTACAAGGGAACACAGCAGACAACATCTAAGCAAAGAACAATCTTCGCTGTCGTATATCCGTTTCACTACTCAATTTCCTCTTCCTGGAGGACTGCTCCGTGGGCAGCTGTAAATTCGTCGACGACGAATGAGTTGCTGACTCAGGAGGTGCAGAGCTCTGCACGGCTTCTAGAATAGTACCCTTTGATAAGCAATAATCGACGTGTTCGTTGAACTTCTTGTCCTCAGCTGGTTGGGACCGTGAGCAGATGGGGCAGGTCCAATACTCTGTTGATTGGTCTGTTATTTGGGCTGTGACTTTCGTCGAGGTTGGATTTTCGTTACCAACATCAGGTTGAGCGGTGGGTCCATTATGGTCATTATCTTCCTGTGTCAGTTTTTCCAGCTCGTCAAGCTCGTCTTCTCGCTCCTGCCGTGCAGCATTTTCAAAGTCTTGTTCTGTACTCAGTTGAATTTCGTTGGTCGGAGGGCTCATTGCGCTTTCGGATTTTGGAGGAACATCTTCGGCGGAGGAGACGGAAGGTTTTGGAATGTATTGAAAACCAAACAAGTTGAGCCCCCCTTTCTTTGTGCTGACGAGATTGGTGCATCGCAGTCCCATGAGTCGTAAGCGCATATTCGGTATCTCCTTCTCAAGCTTGGTCATCATCGGTAAAGCATAAGCGTACAGGTCATCGGCCCGAGAGACTGCCTTGGGGGGTACTACTTGTCGAGTATACACTTCAAAAGTGTGCAGTTTGACCTTGAGCACCAGTGTCCGCCCCTTAAACTCCGTGCGAGAAAGGTCCCTTTCCAACTCCTCCGCCGTCCATCGTAGCTTTGCGCGGATAGCGTCCCTGTCACTCATTTCCGAAAACGTGCTTTCGGTGCCCACGCTTTTCCGTTCATAGTTTTCAGCGGGTTGGATTTTCGTCCGCCCCAGACCAAGATAACACTGCATTAAAAATTGAAACGCCTTTTCGCCAAAAAGTTTTTTCAGCGAAGCTCGCTGCGGGTAGATGTCGCCGCAGGTTTCGATCCCAATTGCCTTGAGCTCTCGCTCGAATACGCGCCCTATACCGTTGACCTTTCGAACTGGTAAGTTCTTGACAAATGCCATAACTTCCTCACGGTCACTTGGGATACGAAATTGTCCATTGGGTTTGTTCTGGTTTGATGCGATCTTGGCCAGCTTCGCGTTGGCGGCAATGCCTGCCGAGACGGTGATTTTGGTTTCTTCGGCTATCCTCGCTCGCATTTGCTGAACAGCCTCCTGAGGATCTATGTTATTCTCATCGCAATATGCGGTGATGTTAAGATATGCCTCATCGATTGAAGCGCTTTCGAAGCAGGGGTCGTATTCCACAAAAACGGCTCGGATCTCTTCTGCCTTAGCGCCGTACTTTTCGTAATTCTGAGGCAGGCATATTAACTGTGGACATAGCTTTTTCGCCACAAAACTAGCCATGCCGCTTCGACAGCCATATTTCCGAGCAACATAGTTACAGGTCGTCAGCACACCTTTGCCTACTGCCATCGGCACGGTTTTGAGTTCGGGTCGGTCTAGCTCCTCGACTGCAGCAAAGAAGGCATCGCAATCAACATGGACCACAATTTGAGAAAGATCCCGGGTACTTTCAAGCTCTGCTATGTATTCATCTGCTCGGCGACAGTCGGCAGACAAGTCCAGTCGGTCTAAACGCGCTTTACGTGCTAAGATTTGCTCGATCTTCTGGGTCAGCACTTTGTCCCTGGTTTCCTCATGATTGAAGAATTTCGAGCCCTTGGAGGCATTGTAAATGACTTCCGAAACCTGGAATTTGAATACCTGCTTAGTGAATGTACTTGTGCTGAAAGAACACCGCGTGGAGCTTACTTGACGTTGATCAACCGCGTCTTGACCTGCTTTCAACAGCGAAGGTCCTAGTAATGAGTATTTGAGGCTCTTATGTTCTTGGGAGGGCCGCGGGCCCAGTTCAGTCTTTGCATCTGGTACGTCTGCATTCTCTTCTGCACCATCCATGGCGAATGGCGCCAAAAATGACGTTGAGCGAGGATCGAGACTTCCCAAGGCAGCAATATGGAAATGCGTCGACACGTGACCACGCGTCACGACACTCAAGTGGAGACACGCCTCTCCCGTATCGGAGTTGTTCCCCAGCAACTTTTCAGACGATGATCGTCCATCTACTGAGGTCCTCGACATGTGGATTCTCGAGTCCGATGGAGACCTGCTTGGAGGTATACTTCTTTCGTGGTGCACCGGCAGGAAAAGTCGCTAATAAGCACGGGTAGGAAAAAGGGTCTGGCTGAAGCCTGGGAAAAAATATCTCTTTGGCCGCATCAAGCAAGCAGGCAGTAAGTCGGTGAAAAGTGAGGATACCGTCTTGGAGGCTTCGAAGCTGATGATTTGTATTGCGTGTGGATAGTCCGCCATGTCATCCAAGACATTTCCATATCAAGAAAGCATCTAGTGGTCGAGGTGTCTCCGATGCAGCCCGGTGATGGCGTATGCTTCCTCGGCTCCTGTGCGCTCACGTCAAAATTTACTAACGTGAGCAGGCACATGTGCATAAGAAGTCTCTTCTCACCGTTACCGACCAAAACTCCAAATGCGGAACGACGATTGACGGCGTCCAAATTCGGGGATCAAGTAAGGTGTTGACGGAGGATGAACATACTCTACAATTAGGTCGCTATCAGCCTGCGTTAAGGTATGTCGATACCTTGTAATTCGTGGTTCGAAACCTGACGCAATGTGTGTTATATCTATGCAGGATAAAATGGCAACCAACGGTTCTCAGCTTTTCCTTTTCTTCCAAGGAACTAAAAGCAAAGGATCCTCTTGGTCCTGCCCGCAGTCGGTTGGAGGAGCTCGATATCAAAACGATTATTCCATATGTGGAAAAGACTACGCACGTCATACAGAATAAAAGAAATACTGCAAAAGGTTTACAGGCTCTCATCAACGGAAAATATATAGTGCAAGACTCCTTCATTGATGCCCTGGTCTATGCTGCCACGCCTGGGGATCTGGAGACCGCGGAATCGCTGTCGCCTCTGGAAACCGATTTCGATGCGAACTGGCCTGATGCTGGCCCGTATCTTCCACCCGCCGGGAAAGAACCAGTTCAACGGCCAGCTGAATCCTTTGCACCTAATCCATCTCGGGCCCATGTTTTCGAGGGCTTCACATTCGTTTTTTGCGATGCGGGCCAATTCGACAATTTGTCACCACCTATCAATAACGGTCACGGAAAGGCGCTATTTTATCAGGTTGAGAATGGCCTGACCACGGCAAACGAACTTTTGCAGTTCATGAGAAATGCTGCAGGTGAACAAGACCCACAGTCGACGCCCAGTGGCGATGGAGGAGTTGTGCTTGTACGGTTCCGGGCCAAGAGGTACGAGGACTGGTCTATTCAATTAGGGAATGACGTTGCTTTGATGATGGACCAGCGTGTTATTGAGCAGAGCGAGTTTTTAGACGCGATACTGAGTAATGACGCGACTTCGCTTTGTCGCACGCTACCTCGAGACGACTTCGTGGAAGAACCTCAACCTAGAAAGGACTCTCGCCAATGTGCACCCGTACAGGAAGCGTTTTCAAACATCGATGTTACACCCACCCAAGTTGAGGAGATTACTCAACCGGAACCGTCGCAAGCAGAAACGCAGACGGAAGCAAAACGGGCAAAGCGGTCGCAGAGTCGCCCTTTTGTCAGTAGGGTGAAGAAATTTGACGATGGATTTGACATGGAGGATATTCCAATGCATCATGAACCCGGTGATGCTGATATTGATGTGCCGCCACACGAAACAGTACATCAAACCGAACCGCAGAAACCCCCGGAACAACCCGCCGAAGAGGACGATGGCATGTCTGGTCTTCTCCCGGGAGCCAACGCAATGAAACGGCGGAGAGCAGAGATGGGCCCCCGCTCATTTCATGACGCCGTTCAAGTAGAAGATGCACCGAAGCCAAAGCGACAAAAGATTGACGTTCTTGCAGCAGCTCGCCGCCGACTGGAAGAACAAGAAGAAGCAGCCGCACTGCAAAGAAAGCAGGAGGATGACCTCAACGCCCAGACGACTGTTGACGGCATGGCTCTCGAGGAAATGAAGAATCTCGTTATTGTTGAAGAATTCCAAGTTCCTCTTCGCCAAAGAGAAGACACTACAGTGGAAGAGACTGATCGATGGGACGAGCGCTGGAATGGGCGCAAGAATTTCAAGAAGTTCCGCAAAAGAGGCGAACCCAGTGTTGCTAGATCTCATATTCAAGCAGTCATCGTTCCTCTAGATGAAGTCAAGCGCAAAGATTACGGAATCGGCGATCACTATTGGACCAACAACAACGAGCGAGAAGAAAGTCCTGATCCTATTTTCCGGCGCACAAGTCAACAGCAACAACCACAGTCACGGCAGCAAAGAATCGGGCAGTCAATCAGCCGTGCAGAGAGCCAGGTTTCTCTCGCGGTTTCTGAAGAAGCTCCCGCATCGCTCTCAGCTCCGTCGGCACGTTCTGAGACTCCGCGTCTCTCCGCATCAACGGCGCAGAAGAGCCAACGGGCAAGTCAGAAACGGACGAGAGAGACACGTTTGACGGTTGCAGGAGAAGATGACAGCGATGAGGAGGAGCTGCGCTTTAAATTTCGCCGGAGGAGATGAGGGAATAAGATGGTATCTGCAGTTGGGAATGTACACTATCTACATAAATACATACACAGACATACATACACAACGGCAAAACCGATCAACACAACAGTGAATCAATCAATAGTAATGTTATTATCAAGGGAAAAAAAATCCCCCACGATCAAGCTGGCTTTCCCTGGAACAATCTCATTCCAGCCCCTGCAGCACTGCGTGTGATTGGCTTGCCGTTATTAATAGTAGACTGCCAATGTCACGTGGTTCCAAAGAGAAAAAAAAAAAAAAATCTGCTGAGTCGAGACAGCGTTGAAGCAGGACAGCCAGTCATTATTCGTGATGCCTGCTGATACGTCCCAACTTATTGGCGACGAGACGATAATTACTTGCAGTGATTATTGCCGCCCAATGCAGCGGTGGCGTGCTGCAGTTAAGCATCCAGCGCCAAGTGAAACCGCCCGCGCCGTCCCCACGCCTTCCTTCCTTCCCTCGCGGCTTATCAAGGGATCGACTGTCTCGCCCTTCTTCCTCTTGTGATCCCTCTGTACGCTCCCGTTTCCTCATCCTTGTCGGAACAAACACATCTTGTTTGCAGTGACCGGCAAACTCCAGTCTGGTGCTGTCTGCCTTGCAACGCCTACTGTCTGGCCCAGTGATTTGATTGATGATCGACTGAACGAGACTGATTGACTGATTGACTGATTGCACTTATCAGCAAAGCCCGACTCCGCCCGCCCATCGTCCGCCTTGCGCTCCTTATACGTGGATTTGATTTTTGACGCCCAATGCAAACGACTTCATTCTTTATTTGACCAGTCTTTTCGACCAAAATCGAGCCCACCGGCTGCCCCGCGCTGGGGGTCTGCTGGCCGGGCGTTGCCCTCTTGTCGCCCTTTTAACAACACCCCCCCAATATCTTGCGCCGTTCTGGCGTTTCCGGTGCACTCTTTGAAAGCCGAGAAGAAGGGTTGTCTGTCTGGGTAACCTCAACCACCGTTCATCCGAACAGAAAGTACCTTGTTGGCTCTGGCAAAATCAGCGGGAAAAATCACGGGAACACCTACCTCATCCTCATGTCGACATCTCCGACCATGATTTCTACCGTACCTCCTCCACGGCCAATTTCGGTCAATTCCTCGATCCTGCCCATGTCGTCTACATATTCGGACACCCACAAAGTCACAAGCAGATGTACAAGTGCAGATATCCACAACGACGATGTGGACTCCACGCAGTCGCTGAATGTCTCGTTTGAGTACCATCCCGGTGGGCCTGTGGAAATGGAAGATACTGAGACCCTATCCGACGTACCACGCCCCACCAGTCAATCGAGCTTGCAATTTGAACACCTGCCCATGGAAATACACGAAGCTATCCTTGACCATTTGTTTGGAGAGCGTGTCTCGGCATCGGGAAACAACGGGCCAGGCCCAGCCTCTCGGAGTTGGGTCAAGGCGCTGCGACATCCAAGGAGGAAGGCCTTGTCTGACTTGTCTTTGATATCGCCACTCTGGAGGACGCTGGTGCAAGAGCGAATATTCAGGCACAGTGAGTATAACTTGCGTTTGCGTGTTGCTCCATTACTAACTGGCATTTAGTCAAGGTCAAAGGGACCAAGGATGGACTGGCCGAAACCGAAGATTGGTTTGGACTTCATCCCCATCTCGTACCCTACGTGCGACATATTGAAGTCTGGGTCCCTGTCTGGGGAAACCGGGCTCGCAAGAATATCACCGCACAGCCTCGCGAGTTTCTAGCGGGACGACGGTATTTGAACGAAGACAATGGGTTGGCGGGTGTCAACACAATGCTTCAGGGGACTATGTCGAGGTGGGAGGAGCAGGAGCACGGTAGTTATGCCTCCAACAACTTTGCATTTCACATGGCTAGCCACAATGCGAGTCTTGAGGACATATTTCGGCATGTTGGGATATATTTTCCCGCAGCGCAAATCTTGACCCTCGAAGCCGGCCATTGCAAAAAACCTCCCCTGATCACACATTTTGCCAATGACCCGGTTGGATTGATGGGCGAGTTCCATCTTGAACCGCTTCCAAATGTCAGAACACTTGTTATGCGTGGCGCGTGGAATATCATGAGGGACTATCGTCATTGGACAACGATTTCGGACGCATTGCCCTCGCTGCGGGAATGGCATTGTGCATATGCCAAGCCAAAAACAGAAGCGTATCACACAATATACAAGGCATTGTCCAACTTATCGTCTAGCGTGGTACACCTCGATATTAGCCTTGAAGGCTTCCACAGCAACGATCAGTCCCACTGGCATGGCGACAAGGTGAGCCACCATAACCACCTCTGCCGATTGTTGGGGAGTATCGCACCGCGTTTGGAACATCTCAGCTTTACGGGAAATGTTTGTTCTAGCTTTTTCAATGCTGCACGCTCAGCCACATCTCATCGGCCACAGGATGCAAGGCTCAGATCTCTAGACCTTGTTGTCAAGACATGCTGTCGAGAGGCAAGTAGCGAGCCCTCGTCGCCTGTTTTGGAAGAGCCATCAGGAATCACCAATTTAAAGTTCATCCAGTCGTTTGAGAAATTGGTCTTGGGTGCGGTCCGGTCGCTTGAGATGTATCTTTCATTGTCGTATATACGAATTCGCTTCATCGACCTGGATTCGACATGTGCATTGCTCAACCCGTACTTTCAGATGGTGGGCCATGAATGCACGGGGTTGTGGAATCTCGAGATAATCGAAACCCTGGCGCAAGTGCGGCCATCCACCCACTATGTCCAGTTGTCGGACGGCATCTACCCGCAATTTGGTGCTAATAATACCATCATCGGCGCTCTATACCCTCGCACGCGCCCGCTCAGCATCAACGCCAGCAACTATAAGATTCTTTCTGACGCGGCCAAGTCATGAAGGCGTCCCTAGCTATATTTGGCAATTTATTTGCAATGGTTGTTTTCTAGGTTGTGATTGATTGAACTTTTTTTTCGCGAATAATACCCCATCTGTCTGGTGTTTACTGAGTGTTATCAGTGTTACTTTGTGTGTTTTCTTCCCTTCCCTTCTCTGCTCCTGGCATGGAATTTTATCCAGAGATATCCATTTATCATTGAGGAGCTCTGTTGTTAGATTTCTCATTATAGTTATCGTGAAAAGCTGCGGGATTAGGTAGGGGGCATGGTCTGGATCTCATCTCCCTTGTCTTTCAGTTTCGGTGGTCAGTTATGACAATAATTATTAATGACAAAATTATTACCTCCCTTGATCAATGATGTTTGTAACAGTGGAAGTAGAATTAATTTAGTATTAAATAGTACGTATGTAATCATGTCTACAAGTTATGTCACGACGGACATCGAAACTATTCTAATCGTCTTTCGTCTCCAAAGGCTTTTTGTCCGCGCCACGCTTGCCAACATCAGTAATAATAACGCCCAGAATCCAGCAATTAACCAAATAAAAGATCAGTGAAGCAAGCCATAGACCGGGTACAAAGGTTGAAGTGCCTAGAAACTCAAGTTGGAATGCTTGATGTAGCCAAAGTGCCTGTACACAAAGTTTGCGGAAGAAAAGGTAGATTAGTTGTTTTGCAGTTGGCGTGTACACGTGTAAAAACGGAAGAAAAGTTACATACCTGAGAAGTCACCCACATGAGCAAGGCACCGAAGCCTAGAACGGGCGATTTCATAAATGATGAAGATGGCAGATAGAGGGGTAGGAACACAAGGTACCATAAAAAGTACTGAATTTGTTTTGTTCCGACGTTAATATCGGGGTAGGGGAGTTATAAAACGAGACAGATAAATATAAAACTCGTACCTGACTCGTGCAAACTTTGTTAAAAGTCACAAAGGCAAATGTCTGTGCCAGCATTGCTCCGGGAAGAGATTGCTTCGCGAGGATGAGCGGAATAGCGACCGTGGAGAGGGCTAGTTGTGGAATAAACGCCAACGATTCAAACCGGAGTCCCTGGCTTTCTCCAGCGGCGGCTGATGACGATGAAGAGAGGTACAGTAGGGTGTTGTAGGGGGAGAAATTGTGTCGGTGGTCGATGCGAGTCAGATGGTGGAGGTACGTGTGTTGAAGAAACGGGTAGGAGTATAGAGAGTACATCCACAGGTTGAAACCGGAAAACGTTAGCAATGAGACGAGAGTAACGGTAATCCTTTCCCGTGTGACAAAGCCTAGAACCCGGTCCAACAGCGGGACGCTTTCTGCTTTTGAGGCAAGTGACGAGTTTTTGTTGACCTTGTTGACGGGAGACAGAAACCAGATCACGCTCGGGGCATAGATGAATGGGTAAATTTTAAAATGAACTCCAAATCCCAGCAAGAAGCCGACGAGGACGGTGCGGCGAGTCAACACCGCCCACAGTAGAGCCATGACCAAGACACCGAGCAAACCCTCAGAGCTGCCGCGGGTGCTGATGGTAGCAACCATTGGGTTCAGCAGCCAGATACTAGCATACTTCAGGCGAGTTTTTTCCGACAGGGTCGGATACTCGGTACGCAGGACAAGCAGCAGCAGCCACCCGGCCGCGAGATCGGCGAGAGCAAAAAGAACCTTGCCAAATAAGAAACATAGCCAGCTTGGCTGCCATGCGGTGGGGATCAACAGCCAGGCGAGCAACGGGGTGTAGCGGTATGTATCCCGCAAGTAGGGCGACTGTCCCTGGGACATGAAGCGCGAGGCATCGGTGAAAACCATGTAGTCGATGTCTGTGTACTTCATGGCCGAGTTGTTGTCCTGATATAAGCCATAGAAAAGGAGCCCGACGCGTAGCAGCGTCGCAAGCGAAAAGACAATCGCCGACGACGAGAATACAGACGGCATTTCCACAGACTTTTTTTCCCCCTTCTTATTCTCCCTTTTTCTTAAAGAATTGACCCTTAAAGATGTAAAGTGATGTTGGCGATGCCGCGATGGATGGATGGAATGCCGGATCAGTTTAGTCGCGGAAAAACTCAACCCTTACCCGCTCACGGCACAATGGAGTACATATATGGGAAAGAATACTGCTGTCGAAATATTGGATTCTTCGTCGTAGGCCGGACACAGCAACGCCAGCACCGACCGATGCCTCTATCTCAAGGCGAGGATTTTTGTTGTCGAAATTCCTCTTGCGGTGATTGGCCCGGCGCACGTGACTCGACCAATCATTTCGCTCGGACTGATCTGCATTGTGCAACTCGCAAGAGAAATTTTATGTATGTACAAAAGCCGTGAAAAGCACCCGAAAGGCCCCCCGGGTTAACCTTAATTTCCCCATTCGCAACCCGACAAGCCGTTACCTGCCAATCCCGAAGTGGCCCACATTCTCCTTCAACGTCAACTACTCTGTACTCTGTACCCTAGCAGCAGGTCGTCTCACTTATGCAGCCGCAAACACTAGATCGGCCGATTTCTTCAGTCTCTGTTTCGGGCTTGGCGGCCCAGCATTGCGTTGTCTCGGCGAGAGCTCTGCGTTTTCTCGGCATCGCACCGGGTAATTAATCGGGTGGCGCTCCTATTGGCGATGATCAGGTGCCACTGAGTAATGGAATTATAAAAAATTCCTAGATTTTGTTCTGAAGAAACTTTTTTCTTCCGTGGCCCTAAAAATCTGATTTGCGGCCTTAAATGGATCCGGACAGACCTTGGCTGAGAAAGATGGCCAAACTGGTAGCCTCGCTTGGGCAGATGTCTGGGAGAAAAAGAACACGAAGAAAAAGAAACGACGCAAAAAAAAAAAATTAAACCCCCCTCCCCCCACAGTGTGAGAAATTGGAAACCGGGATCTCATGGAGTAAAGGATTATCAACCTCATTCAGCCCCGAATTGCATCTCGCTGTGACATCTTAACGACGTTTGGGTCTTGACTCATCCTGCGGGATCACCGCAAGCTCGCGATATAAGCTGACGACAGGCACACCTCGTGAAAGCCGAAAAAGGGAATAAAAAATAAATATAGAAAAGAATCCCCCGCCTTTGAAATTTGCGTGAAATGCTTCGAGACATATTGATTATCGGTTCCGGCATTACCGGTTTGTCTGCCGCCCTCTCGCTCTCTCACCACCTTTCACCTTTAATCCCGGATCTTCGCATCACCATCTTCGAACGCCATTTCGTGCCATCAACATCAGGCGGCGCCATTGGCCTGTCACCCGTTGCTTTCCGACATCTCGATTACTTGGGTGTTCTCGACGAACTTGTGCGATTCGGCGCTGAAGCCGGCGCGGACGTGGATGCTATTGAAATATTTTCTGCGCGAACGGGGAAGAGTTTGGGGCAAGTAGATTATAAAGGAAAACATGGGACTGGATTTAGTGCCGACAACAAATGTCACCGCGTCTGTGGGGAGGCAGTACAAAACCAGGAACAAAAAACCTACAAGGGCGGCCGTGTGATGAGGATCACTCTGACACTGGCGATGCTAGCGGCAATCGAAAAACGGGGGAATATCAAGATCGTTTTTGGAAAAGCGCTTTCCAAAGCCACGTTACTAGACCCGGACAACAAGATCGAAGTCCTCTTCAAAGACCATTCGAGCGCGACTGGTGATCTCCTTCTCGGTTGTGACGGTGTTCATTCGGTTACACGTAGGAAATTCATCGATCCAGGGAGAGAAGCTGAGTACAGCGGTTTTTCTCTAGTGCAGAGCACAATAAAAACAGACAGTTTGAAAACATCGCCACATTTCCGGGGGACTTCATTAAACTTTTCCAAGTCCGGCTCGTTTTTAATGACTTTTTGCAACAAACACCATGAAGACATATTTCTGTCTGTCATGCTGGAGTGTTGTGAGGAAGCGGTGGAAGGACATACAGTGAACGATGATGATGACGAACCTAAACGTTCCATGATTAGAGATTCTTTAAGACGGGAAGTGTCGCTTCGCTACAGCCATTCCTCTGTTCCCTGCATCAAGGAAGTTGCTTCCCAGTCCGACATTGACTGGATGTTGTATCCGATATATCAAGTTCCGCTGGGGGGAAAGTGGTCTAACGAAAAAGCAATACTCCTTGGTGATGCAGCTCATGCGGTATGTTTACACCTGGTAATATAAATTGGGAAAAGAAAGACTAACAATCGCTTATAGATGTTGCCGCGGGACGAATCAGCAGCATACGCAGTCGACGATGCCATCGTCTTCTCCCGCGTTCTCGCACGGTATATCGACCACCCTCTACCAAAGGCCTTTGAAGTGTACGATTCTATCCGTCGACCCAAAGTCACACACGCTTTCCAGGAATCTTCAAAACTATGGAAGAGACGCAACAAAGAAGCCGGCGTTTTTGAATCCTGGATCCGCGAACGACTGGTCCCACTTCAAATCAGACAGACCGAGTCTTCGCGACAGGCGGCGTTCAAATCCGATGCCAACCAAGTCGAGATTCCTCCACCGCGGGAAACTTTGGGGATTATTAGCGGGAAGAATATGTCTACTTCCTCTTCTGTTATATCCGATACGTCCAGCTTTAGACCAACTTCTAAGGGCGGCTCGTCGACATCGTCGGGTGAGCCTGTAGCGATTGGTCTGGTCGACGTGTCAGGTTTAGCCATTTGATAAACCGTATCAGTTGATGCCATCCATTACCTTCGTAAGGAGACGGCATTTTTTATGCACCGGGATGACCATCCTAATATATCAATTGATGTATCAATTGATGGCAAGACAAGTTTACTTGATATTTACGTTATGTAATAACCCTATTTTTGTCAACTGATTAGAAAAATACGAAACTATATACTAATGAAAAATTGCACATTTGTTGAAACCAAACAATTTTCTGCAACCGATATCAACCTAGCTAGACATGTCAACTGGTAACTGTGTGGACATGAGTTAAACTACCCACGAAATACTAGTTATAGTATCAATAGGTGATGGAGGATAGATATACCACGATACATGTAAGTGAAAGCTAGAGTACTCCGTGTATCTGCTGACGGATTCGATAAAGTTCATCGACTGTTTGTCGTCCCTGCTCTGCCTGCTCTGCCTGCTCTGCCTGCTCTGCCTGCTCTGCCTGATACGGCTGGTCCTTCGTTGAATCCAGCCAACTATCAATGATCTCGCCACACTCCTTCTTCATTTTCTCCTAGAGCTCATAATACTCTGTCGATGGGGATTTTTTATTGGGACGCATAGCGTAACTCCTAAGGTTTATCGCATCTCGCAATTTTTTTGGAAGACTAAGAGGGCCATCTGTAAAGACCGAAGGATGTAAATTATATCGTTCTTCAAAGCAACCATCCACGTCGAAAAGGGAGATTTTAAGTGCTTCAAGTAGTCCTTGACGACTCGTTGATAAATACTCTAACAACTCGAAATCAAATTTCCCACCTGTCAGGCAGGAAAGTCCGCACTTTGGCATATTGCAGAACCGGTTTATTTTGGGATGGTGTTGGAAAAGTGGCTGCGATTCGAGGGTCCATAACTCTCGCACCTAGACGTTCTTTAAAATGGTGGTAGCGAGATTTGCCAGCTTCTTCTCTGCGATGGAATTCCTCTCGCCACTGGCTGCGCTTCTCGGCATCCCTCCTTTCTCGTGCTACTAACTCATCTACCTGCTCAAATCTCCGATTCCATTCTGTCTACCACCATTGTTGATTATTATTATGGCAATGTGATAAGAAGGAAGTGATTTTTGGTGTAAAAGGGGGGATGTTAATCTTTCCTGATAATTTGAGACTGCTTGTTATATTTCTTGAGACATTTCAATTTCTTTGAGCTTAATAAATGCTCAGGCTACTAAATTTTATCTTCTGTCTGGGCACTCTACATCTTTCAATGTAACCCCAGAGTTTGCTCCATTTCTTTCTCTCCTTTCTACTTTTCTTTCTTTTTCTTTGCTTTTCAAAATGTTCTAAATGAGGTAGAATATCGATCTAGAATAATAAGAAAATCGCACCGCACTTCTAATAAAATTAATACATGGTCTAGATTAAGATTGTGATGCGCGACAGAAATTCAGTAGTATTATTAAAATTATTAACAAATCGAAATTTAGGCAAACGATGAAGTTGTGGTTAAAATTATTTTATACAGAAGTAATAAACAATAAAGATTATCAAAAACATATGTTGCCAACAAGTATGTGAAGTAGTTAGTTGACAGATGTCTCATTAAAGTAGGTAGGATACTTTTGCCGGTTACTTAGTCTAAGCCATCATATTCTATTACTGGTTTCCACATACACGAAGATATCGATTACATTACTTCAGTATCTGCAGTTACCCAATCCTAAAATGGTATCATTCTGTAAACTGGGTACGGCCACAACCAACCGGTTTTGGCCTGCGGCAACCGGATGGCAAGAGTGGAAAGAATTCAATATAAACACACTGCCGTCTTGTTGCAGTGATGTAGTGTACACTCCAGTACCAGAGATTTTATTACCATCGGTTTCACCTGTATTGACTGGTCTAGAAGAGGATGTCTGGGTTAAAGACAGCCTATGACTGCTCCTTACACAACCTCTCAATGCCGAAGTAAACGCAGCTCTGGCTGTGTTATATCGAATACTCTACATCATATCTTAATTTCTTTTTAATTTTATATCTAAGCATTTGTTACATTAATAAATTAGCAACATATAATTGATCTAATGGCAACGTTGCTAAGGCCAGTCGCCTACTAATGGTATCCGGCTTCTAGCGCTATGAAAACCGGCATTGATATAAATTGATGTATGGAAGAGATAAGAAGAATTAATGTTCTACGCTAATAGCATTTAAACCAAAAATGCAAATAAAGTTTCAAAATTTTATTAGTTAATGAAATTACACCCAGGTGCCACTCTCGAAATGAAAATTCGTACGAGTTCCGTCTAATTAAGCATGTTGATAAAACAGCCCTAAAGTTCCGCTATTAATTACAAAGACCAATATTGATTCTTTCAATAATCGTTCCGCCCCATGCTTCGAATTTATTAACCTCGCAACATCATCGGCAATCCTAGATGAAGTAAATTAAAAAATCTCGTGGATAGTAATTGTAGCTAGCTCTTATACCTTTGATATCTAAGGTATTAAATAACGGATTGGTAAATCGTGTTTGGCCCTAGTGTGACAGTCACCTAGGCATTGTAGTTTCTTGTGTACTGCAATGTTGCCTGAGCGTAGCCTTTCCTCTTGTAAGAATCAAAATTACCTCTGTGTTTTGAAGACTTGACTGACGATGAGAAAAGGTGTATGGGAGCGAGATAGCAAGATAGCATATGGTAATTTGAGTCGACTGAGCAAATGGTAAGATTAATGAAGAACATCGAATAGCGAACGGTCAGATCGCACCTTTTAAGTAATACTAAGGCTTTATCAAAAACAAGCAACTCTGCACTCCTGAAACAAGCGTTGGTAAGGATGTGAAATTTTTTCTGTGTAAACAAAGTCGTTTGGTCTTTGGTTAACAGGCACAGGAATTTCACTGTGTTTGAAAGAGAAGACAGTTGCATGACTGTAGGAAAAAGTCTACTAGAATATGATCAAACTTGAGCCTTCATTACTGATTTCTGGCACAGTGATGAATAAAGAAAAATAATTAGAATAACAACAGACAGCCAGACGTAGATATGGGGCCATCAGGTTTGCTCTAAATCGGTATTTCCATATACTAACTAATTTAATACTCGATAAATTAAGATTTCTTGATGAAAGTTGTAGGTAGAATTCCCAATAGACTGCTAGGTATCCGGTTGTTATTCCTAGAAGCAGTTGTAACGTCGATATAACTGTGTTTGCAATCTTCAGCGACTGTAGAAAGCCCAACGGAATCATTTATCGTAGATTCTGCTATTGCTATTCGATCTGATAGCAATACGATGATGCGCTTGATGCTTGCGAATCAAAATATTACTGGTAGTAAAGTCCCGGATCATTAAATAAACTGGGGATACATTATTGTTTTAAAGTTATACTAATTAAATCTTTACGAATTATTCAATGTAGGGATTAAAGCATCACCAAACTCCAGCCGCAAAATCAACGACCTGTACCTTGTCTAACACCGACCCAACGCTTTGGACAAATAACAAATGCGCTGGGTCTGCCCTAACGTAGTAATCTCGGTCCTCGGCGGTCTGAAAATCCATCGTAAAGATATGCGTCGCACCATTCTACACATATAAGATTCATGGGTTAGTGGCTTGATACATCTCTGCGAGAGAAGCTCATAAAATCGCGTGATACCTGTAACCCTTCGATAGAGTTCTCACGTCCTCCTTTTGAGGATATGATATACGGCCTAGAGGTTCCTGGATGGAGGCACTCATTTTTCAGGTCGAGCATGCGGCTGACGACCTATACAAGGCGCTGTCAGTACCTTCGTAGAGTGATGCAACACGAAAACCCCGCATCAGGCTGCCACGTACAGATTGGATTTCTTTGGGCGGCACGTCGTCCTTGAATTTGAACATGACAACATGGGTAACTGGCATATTGACGGCAAGGTGAATATTTTTCTTCTTGATTGTGTGATTGTCAAGGGGCTTGTGGTAAATGAGAAGTGACGATCATGCATGTTGGACGAAGCTGGTTTGCTCTTCAGACTGCCATGCGGGGCTGTCCACACGTGCTGGGCGGAGATAACGGCCATCGGGTGTAATTTATTTCCTAATGTGGAAATATTTGAATTGCTATTCTTCGAGGTTATGAGTAGAGCAAATTATAGATAGGGGCTTATTTCATAGACATGTGCTGTTGTTAAAGGCTATAAATAGTTTTTTTTTTTAATTTATTTATTTATTCGACGTCGGGAAATACAATTTCCTGTTCGCTAGTATTGACAGACAGCTATACCCAAAGCTCCAGTCCATTCAACCGTATCCTTGATGACATATTTGAAAAGATTTCACAAACCATCTAGTTTTCGTCGCAAGATATTGTTTATTATCGATGTCCACGATCAGGTCTTTGAGTATTGACATCCTACTCCTCCAAAGGAACTGAGATATTTCGTAATTTCAGAACAAGGACCAGACCACAGCCACGAATGTTGACATGACGTTCTGGCCTACATTTCGCACACTGGTTCATTTTCTTATATAATATTCCTGTCTCAGTGAAAATGACAGTCAAATGCCGTCTAGGATATTTCGCTTTGATGTTGCAAAAAAGATTGTCCGTACCGGAGGATTTTTTTTTATTTCGCTCTTAACCATGACGTGGAATGTGGTTTTCCTTGAACATAGGTTTGTTCAAATCATCTTTCCCTTGGATAACTTTTTTTTTAGAAAGGCGATATAAATGCATAGGGTGTCACGAGTGCGCTCTTCAAAGTCAGGAAAAGTTTTTTGCTCGGTTTGCATATCCATTTTCGACGATATGTTGAAGTGTTAGAGACTGCACGGCTGCTGTGGCTCAGATATATTTGAATAGTATTTTCATGGAAGTGTAATCTCTGCCCAACGCCTGGCCGTCATCGTACATATCACCCGCTAGAATTTTCTGGATAAAGAGACATCCCCGGGATACTAGAACCGTTCTCTTCTTGCTACGTGGAGCAGAGTCAACATCGATGAGCTCGACTTCATCAAGTGTGGGTTCTCCACCAGGCTCCTGCCTGAAATTGAAACAAGGACTAGCAGGACAGTTGAAGTATATTTCGAGACGGGACGACGACATTGGACTCTCGTGTCCATACTGGATATATTCCTGTGACCTTGGCTTGTTTTCAAACACAAGACACGAAGTTTGAAAACGTCACTGCCAAGAATTCGAGATTCTTTTAGTGGGTGCGACTCGGAAGTGGTGTTGATTCTCTTGTGTGGTCTCGCTGATCGAAATTGACACTCTGTGGGAATATGCGCCTGAAGCATCAGGGGTTTTTTTGGGTGCGGTGTTTGTTGATGCTGTTCGTGACTGATCGGAGATGGCAGATGCTCTGCGTTCATAGTTTCCGCCTCAAAGCAATACCCCCTGGGCTTTGTAATTCCTCTACCTTGATGGATTCGCGGGCTGAATGCCAGACATCCTGGGACAACTGAAAGTGTTCTTCCAAATTGACTGCAAGGTAGTTTCAAAGGTGTTGACGCCGACGCAGATGAAACTGCTTCCATGGATGGCGCACAATCTCATCACTTCATAGCGTTCATGAAATTTAGACGTATCTCAATGTGTCTCTGCTACTAACATGACTGTGATAGTGCTTATGCCCACTAACGAGAGAAAGATTTCGATGCTATTAGATTATGTTGACCGCCCGGAACGAAGCATAGGAGGCATTGTGCAAGCCAACAGAAGGAATCTGGTTTCCCGGGCCTTCCCACCCAGGGTGTGTCGATCAAGTGCCATCGAGTTTGGACTTTGTAGAAAAGTTACATTTCCAGAAATGCGGCCTTGTCTTTCTTTGTAGAATCGTCGGGGGAATCCCATAATGCCACGAAGATTATTGATCTCTAGACTGAAAAGAGGTAGTAGCGTGTGCAAATAGAGCCAAACATCACTAAGACCTGTCGTATGAGCGAACTTCCAGCTATAAATTATGCTTCATACTCACCTATCGCCTCATGCTATGAAGCTGCTCCGAGCTGTAGTAATTTTGTTGAGGGCTCTTTGAACTCTAAGACAAAGGTGCCAGACAAGGTGACAGGATAAATGAAGAGGAGTCATGATTGTATCAATTTTTCTTCTCATATCTGTGCTGTTTGGTGTGGAGAGTTGTACTCTTGTAACAAATCAGCTTAATTATTCATTAAAGGCAATATGCTGCTTGCACCAAGATGGAAAAGTTGCCTTACTCAATTACCACCATTCAAGTCATTGCTCAGAACTGTCTGGTAAAAAGAGAGGCCCCCATCTTACCAAAAGTTTCAAATGGTATAGTGCACAAGCGATGAAAGCTCATTTGAGATAATGATTGGGAAATTAGGATATAAGTGACTGATGCACTACAGTGAGGTCAGATGCTAATGTCCTTGGCCTCACCGTCGGTCACTCAACCAGGAAATTGCTCTGAAATTTGGATGAATCACCGGTGTGCCCTGAAGTGGAAACAATACATTAATCTCAGTGTGAATTCTTTCTTTTTAGGGACAGCCATGGCTAAACATGCAAACAGTGTTTTACCAGAAAGGTCCAAGGAAAGCCTTGTGCCATGATGAAATATCCAAGATGTATTTTTTTCTTGGGTGCTTTACATATAGAACTCATATATAAAATAGAAAGAGAGAATGGCCCTAGGAAGTAGCCCTAACCCTGATTCAGTCGTGTTTGATTGCTGCCGTAATCGTCAGGCGTTGGCAGGAAGGGACCGCACGTGGTTGATACCTTCCCAAAGTAGAAAATCGTCAATAAAAAATCAACTAACCACCTTAGGCTAGCCTGAGTCAGCTTCCCCAGACTGATCCGCCCGCAGCCAATGGCTGACGGGATCTGCAGGGTCATCGTTTGCTCCACCGGCGAACCCGGACTTCTTCGGCTGAATGGCCGGCCATTTGGGCTCTTGCAATTGACTTTCTGGAACAGACGATGCGACCTTGCGGTGTGCTTATCAGAAGATATAAATTAATCGCCACGTTATTTAACCAATGCTCGGTCGCTCACTGCGTCGAGAGAGCTGCCTCACAACCCGTCCCGCCTGACTGTATCTACAGGTGAGCACAGCAGCAATGGGCATTCTATCACTTGCTACTCTCGTGCTTGGGACTTTAGCGCCTCTCGGTGCAAAAAGCGCTGATATTGTTTCATCGTCGGGGCAAACAGGAACAATTCCAGGGTGGAGCATCCAATCCGTCCTGCATGCCTCCGACAACCTCACCGCGTTGGCCCAGCCAGGCGCCGATGTCTCGGGATGGTATCGAGTGGGCTCTCGCAAGACGGTAATGGCCGGTCTTATTGAAGCCGGTGTGTACAATGATACCGACTTGTGGTTTTCAGATAACCTCAACCACATTGTCGATCGGTCAGTGTTCGGTACCCCATGGCTGTACCGGGAGGAGTTCACGCTGCATCCGAAACCGGAACAGCACTATTTTGTCGTCACTCATGGAATCACTTCCAAAGCGGATATATGGGTCAATGGCAAGAAGATTGCCGACAAGAGCTACCAAGTGGGTGCATATGGCGGCCACAAGTACGAAGTGACCAAGCTCCTGCAGTCGGGCTCCAATACAATCCTGGTCCGGGCCCACGAAACCAACTACCTCTTGGACTCTGCTATGGGCTTTGTTGACTGGAACCCGTACCCGCCTGACAATGGAACCGGTGTTTGGCGAGATGTTGAAGTTTCCCAAACCGGCCCCGTTGCTTTGGCTCCGATTCGTGTTGTCCACGACTGGACGCCTGGCAAAGAGTCTGTCAATGTCACCATCAAAGTCAATGCAACCAACTTTGAGCACCACCCCGTCCATGGGACATTGTCCACTAAGCTTAATCTGGGATCGGAGGAAGTGTTTGTTCTCTCTCGGCCCTTTTCCTTGAAACCAAATGAGGAGAAGACGTTGATAGCAACTGGAATAGTCAAGAACCCTCAAATCTGGTGGCCTCGACTCTGGGGCGACCAACCACTCTATGACGTTAGTGTTAAGGCGGTTGTTGACAACAAGGTTTCAGATATTGCAGAGCCTCGTAAAATAGGCATTCGCTACGTCGAATCAGGATTGAACGATTTTGGAGATCGTACTTTTAAGGTCAATGGGGAGCGTTTCCTTCCGTTAGGCGGTGGCTACGCTCCAGATATGTTCTTGCGATGGGACTCAGAATACGTGCGGCGAAAATTTGAACTGATGCTTGATTTGGGAATGAACACCGTCAGACTAGAAGGAAAACAGGAGCATCCAGAACTGTTCGAGATGGCTGATGAAATCGGTCTTATGATCATGCCGGGATGGGAGTGTTGTGACTGGTGGGAAGGATGGACAGTAAGGAAGCATTCACTTAGCAATTTTGTCACTCCTAACTGTGTTGCTTCTAGTATAATACCGATGTCCCTGACTATGTCCGATTTGACAACCACGACTACTGGATCGCCAACTATTCCATGCTACACGAAGCATCAATGATGCAAACGCATCCTAGTATTCTTGCATTTTTGGTGGGGTCAGATTATTGGCCCAACGACCGAGCTGCATCTATCTATGTAAACGGACTGGAAACATGGGACTGGCAAAATCCAATTGTTGCATCCGCCGGCGAATTAGGACATCCCAAAATTCTTGGCTCTTCGGGAGTAAAGATGCTCGGCCCTTATGATTATGTGCCACCAAACTATTGGTATGGCGGTCAGGTAGGCGCTGCCATTGGTTTCGGATCTGAAGAGGGCCCTGGTGTGGGAACACCAGAGATACGAAGCCTGAAGAGATTCCTATCAGATGATGACCTGGATGATTTGTGGACGAAGCCGAAAAAGGGGCTCTTCCACATGTCAAGTAACGTTTCATCGTTCTATGACCGCTCAATTTACAATGACGCTTTGTACAACCGATATGGCGCGCCCGCAAGTCTGGATGACTATCTTCTCAAAGCACAGATTATGGACTATGAGGCTACTCGTGCTGAATATGAAGGATTTGCGTCCCTTCAGGATGCCCATCGTCCGGCTACGGGAGTGTAAGGTTGACCACCTGCTTTTCCGCCAGTTAAATAACTAATGTGTGTAGAATCTACTGGATGATGAATAGCGTCTGGCCTAATTTGCACTGGCAGCTATTTGACTACTATCTTAACACTGCGGGGTGCTTCTTTGGTGTCAAGGTCGGTGCTCGCCCTGAGCATGTTTCATACAACTACGAGAACAAGACAATCTACTTAATCAACCGTTTGAATGCGCTGGACGATGAGGATAATGGCTCTCGTTCAGTATCTGTAGACTTGATTGACACGACGGGTACTTCTCTTTCGCACCAACATGTCAATACTACGACAAGACCGAATCATTCAAAAGAGATTGCCAACCTGACCGCATACGACAAAATTAACGATGTCGCCTTTCTCCGCCTTGTCTTGTCCGATAACGAAGAAAACGTCCTTAGTCGCAATGTCTACTGGCTAACGCCGCAAAACGATGTATTGCAGTGGGACAACTCGTCCTGGTACTCTACACCGATCACAACGTACTCCAACTATACTGCTTTACAGAACCTATCAACTGCACATGTTGACACGACTGTAACGCCCATCTCGTCCGAAACTAAAAGTTCTAGTGCAACGACGACGTTGCAAGTGCATCTCGACAATAAATCCAAGACACCTGCCTTTTTCATCAGACTTGTGTTGATTGACTCAAAGACGAATGAGAACATTAACCCTCCGTATTGGTCGGATAATTATGTGACGTTGTTTCCGGAAGAGTCGCTTACGTTGACGGTGTCGTTTGAATCCAAGCTATCTAGTTCACCTGCGGTGGAAGTGTCGGGGGGAAATGTTGCAACGAATATAGTGCAATAAATCCCAATTACATGTGTAAAATTTTATATATAATTTATATCCAAAGTTCTGTGCGGTTTCCATTCAAATAATCTATATTTTATGGCATGCACCGCCCGTGTGTTTACTCTCAGTTTCATCGCATGTAAGATCATCGATCCACGACAGCCACGCAAAATCGACCTCAAAAATCGAGTCGAAAAGGATGCGAATGGTATATTTCGAACAGCCTAGGAGTATACTCTGTTAAAGCCTTCGCCGTGATTAATGGTATTGCACCAGCATGTATCAAAGTTGTGTTGTTTATTGTACCTGGACAAAAACAGTGTCCTTACGTCCTTACAGCATGGCAGGGCTATTTATAAAATTTCTAGCAGGGATAGATGCTAGACTGGCTTATCAGACCTGAGATTGTTGCTAAAATCCCTCCTCCCTTCTTCTTCTTTTATAAAAGTACCTCTATGGGCGTAGATGAGAAAGACATTTTCTCCATGCTCGCGACGATGTAAACTGGACGGAAAAGAGATATTTTTATATTAGTATGATTCAATTGAAAGTTCCTTGTTACTGATAGACTGGACACAAAAAGGAAAATTTAAAAAAAAAAGAAAGAAAGAAAGAAAAAGAAAAAGAAGAAGGCGCTTTTAAAATTGACATCCCGAAGACTCTCGAAAATTGCACAGAAAATACGTGCTAGACCCACTTCCTTACTTCTCATTCCATCGACAAAGACAATCTCGATATCAATTTTTGGCCAGTTTCACGAAAAGTAGGCTGTATCATCTACCAACCGTAGTCAGGGCATATAGTGCCTTAACAGACCGTAACATACCCTACGCGGGTATAAACTCCCATCTCGTCCCCTGAGTATCCTCAGAGCATACCACAAGATTTTCCTGGTTAGAATTGCTCATTTTCACCGGCCAAAGGCCATCACCTCCCTTTAGTGTCAACACATATGTTCCGTCCTTAGCACCCTGTGCTGAAGTGATGAAGCAGCTAAAATGGCCCTTCTCACTCATAATGAGAGGCACTTCTGAGGAGCCCGTCAGGGGAAAAATGTCCCTCTTACCCTTAGGTACTCCTATATAACGGAGTGTCACCATATTCAGGAAAACCAGATAGCCGTTCGACTTCTGACAGACCCAATGGCTACTAAGTATGCGAAAGTCGCGATGAATCTCTAACTCCGGACGCGTTTTCAAATTGCCCTCCTGAACTACAATACCCCGCTTTGTTACCGAGTCGCGTATTTTGTAAAAATACCCCGCGGTAGGGCATACACGCTGAAGCGAAAGATCGTTCGAGTTAACTGGTAGGCTTAGTGGTTGTGAGGTGTTGCCCTCAGTCGGACTTTCATTTTTGACAGCCATGGATGTTGCAACAAGCACCTTTTTGGTTTCAGGCTCGCTGTCAGTTGAAGCTGTAGGACAAGGGCGTTTGTTTTCTGATGACATTCTGCAGGATTTGGATCCACTGGCAGATATGGCTGAGGAATGCAAAGTCAAATGTCAGCAGAGGCGAACACAGACATCCCATCCTTCAAGAGTCAAACCTTTGAAGTATTTGATTGGATGAAGAACGCCTGCACTTGGGCGATAGCCAGTGTCTTTCCATAAGAACTCATCACACATTGAGGGTTGTGAGTGAGGGTGGTGAGTGAATTCGGTGGCAGGTGGGTCAACTCTCAAGGCCGGTGACTAGGGAGACTGGCACCCCCTGATATTGGATAGAGATCAACGGTAGTGAGACCCTCGAGCAGCCCAGGCCGTTTGCCAGGTAAATATTAATGACTAGATGCTGGGCTCGATTTCCAATCCTCTCATTAAAAAGTAGTATATATTGCATTGGACTAGGCAACATACTTGATGTGAAATGATCTGAGAGGAGATAATATTGTCCCCAATGAAAAAATCAGTTGACCTAATGACCACAGTAGATACCATCATATTAATATAGAACCAACACTAAAAATACAAAATGATCTTTGAAACATGAAATAGAGACAGAAAACCCATTTCACTTGGTATCTTGACAACCCCCAGTATCGTCATGGGGCCCAAGGGTGGGGATACAACGAAAGAATCCATCGGTATCTATGGTGCTGTGTTGAAAACCGTCAACTCTATCAAGCTTGTGAGCCGCTGATTCATCATGCCCCGAACAATAATAGATAGATTGAACGGGGTCTCTTAGCTTCTTCAACTAAGATCAAAGTCCTATTGCTCCGTTTAAAAGCAGGCATCATGACAAACAAGCAGCAGGGCATTGTACACATGTCTAATGGCAGTCAAACAAACAAGTGCCACAACTTTGAATTGCTTCCCTCTTGGCACAGATCAATCGTTTGCCTAGTGGTCAAATGCTCGTGATAGCGTTTTGAACGTCTCCAGAAAACCCCAAAGCTCATGTTTTCTACGACCTGACCATGTCTCTGGAAATTTGAATCGACGAAATAATTTATTCGTTCCATATCATCCATATAGAGCTCGTGTATGATATGCAATGGTAATGATACTTAGTTTGTCAAAATCCAAATGCAAACTTGCAGTCCTTCTGAAACATAAACTACATCGCTAGAAGGACTATGTGGGTAAAAATAATGTACACAAATTTCGACAAAAAGTGCCTCACTTCCACTTCCTAGAAGGGTCTCTCCAGTTCGGTGGGTGCAGATTTCTCGGGTCGATGAAATCCATGGGGCCTTGTGGATGGGTCATATCTATACTAACAACAGGTTGTTCAGGGTTGGGTGTTTCTGGCTGTGGAGCAGGTGGAGGATCTTGAGGGGGGAGTTCAGACTCGATTTGTCTATGCATGGCAGGATGCTGGGAAAACATGAGCATCGTTGCCATAGTAAACAATTGAGGAACGTAAAAGGTTGACGGATAAGGAGGCTCTTGATGCAAAGGAAATTTTGCTGTAGACATATGACGCAAGACCTTGTTCACTATATTCCAATCGTCGACCAAATGATACCAGTCTTCTGGGAGCTGCAGGTCAAAATCTCCATACTTGAACACCCGAGATCCTGGAGGTTTATTTCCGTCATACTTGTAAAACCCGAACCGACCAACGCCGTGTATCACGATGGCAAATGGCCACCCATGTGGAATATGAGATTCTTCAGCTGGAAAAACACGATTTTCTATCTTCATCTCCAGTTCTGTTCGTATATGTCTGTCGTCCTGAATAGCAGCAAAATCTCTCGGTGACTGGGCTGGCAAGAACATGATCAACACATGATCTATGATCAATCCACTGTATGCAGGTTGCTCAATAGCATTTCTAACGACTAGCGCAAATTCGGGCGCTCCATCGTGGTCACCCGGCTTTCCGGAGATAATGGAAAATCCTCTGATAGATGTGAAATGGTGGACAAGGATTGGGAAAGTCGCACGAATAAGTAAGAACGAGCTGTCAGGTCGAAATGTCAACCTGGAACAGAGGCGCTCCAGCTCAGGGAACTCCAACAGGCTGGGACAAAAGGCATCGAGTTTCGGTTCACTCTGGTAAGTCATCAATGGTTAGATCCAAAGATCCATACTGATTGTCCTTGATGCGTACCAGATACTCGTTTCCCTGACCCGACTTGTTGGGCTGCATGATATCGTAAGTATCGATATTTGAATGAGCTGGCGTTCGACTGCCTAAGCGAGATAACGACAAGAAGATGGGCTGCAATATGGCAATCCAATGAGGTATAGCATGGGGAGTGAGTAGAAGGATAGCGTATGAATCGTCGAGAGCGAAAGAAGAAGGACTGCCGGCTGGTGTCTAGGGAAAGAGCGGCTCTGGCAGACGTCGCTTGGGCTCCGAGTAGGTCACAGTCAACAGACACAAACGCCATCTTGTGCCTTACCAGTGCCATTTTCAACATTAGTGGCATTCCTCGACGTGCTGATCCTAGGCACAAGTCAATGAAAGAATATTGACATCATGTAGAGACCGCAACGGTGGTCGAGCATTTGTGTGGAAACAGTGTGTGGTAGCATCGCGTAGGCCGTGTCAATTCCATGGTCCCGCTGAAGAGAAACAATGGTTTCGAATTCAAAAGCCAGACCTTCAACGAGAGGCTAGCAGAATTGATGTGTTGCAGTTTGCATGACTATCATGAGCGACAGTGTCTCTACTATATCAAACAAACAAACCGCTCCGGTGTCGGCCAGGGCTTAGTCATGCCGAGGCAAGTCGGCGCCGATGTCCATAACGCTCGATCGATAAAACTATGTCAACTGGAACGAAGAAACTGGCTTTCATTTTGTCTCAGTTCTATTTTACACAGATAAGTTGACGCGAAATCACTGTATCCATCCCTGTTTTGGTAGCAATTGAATTTGCGAGAAGTCATTAACATTTTGAGCTCTTCTATACAACCGATCACTTGTTAGTATTGAAACATGTCAGTTAAATCTGCAGCAACAATCCTCCGCCAGAAACTGGAAAGTGGAGAGTTCATTCTCGCCCCTGGTGTTTATGATGGCTTTTCTGCTCGCATCGCCCTCCAAGTTGGCTTCGATGCTCTTTATATGGTACTGTGCACATGGCAAAATCTCAGGTCGAAAGGTGCTAAATTTGGTCCAGACTGGAGCAGGCACAACAGCCTCTATGCATGGTCAGGCAGACCTCGCAATATCCACGTTGAATGACATGCGTCAAAACGCAGAAATGATTGCCAATCTCTGTCCTTCTGTGCCATTGATTGCAGACGCAGACACTGGGTACGGCGGGCCCATCATGGTGGCACGCATGACAGAACAGTATACACGTTCCGGTGTTGCTGGTTTCCACATTGAGGATCAGATTCAAACGAAGCGATGCGGTCATTTGGCGGGAAAAATCCTAGTCGATACGCCTACTTTTGTCAGTCGCATCAGAGCCGCAGTGCAGACACGGCAACGACTGGGGAGTGACATCGTGGTCATCGCCAGAACTGATGCACTTCAGAAATTCGGCTACGACGAGTCCCTTACCCGACTACGTAGTGCAAGAGATGCAGGCGCTGACGTTGGGTTTCTAGAGGGCGTCCGTTCCAAAGAAGAAGCCCGCCGAGTAATTCAAGACTTGAAGCCATGGCCAGTGTTGCTTAACATGGTCGAGCACGGCGCTACGCCGACGATCTCGGCCAAGGAGGCGCAAGAAATAGGCTTCAAAATCATGATCGTGCCTTTTGCCGGACTTGCTCCAGCATACAAAGCAATCAAAGAATCCATGGAGCAGCTGAAGGAAACTGGCTGTCCAAATACAGATTTCACACCGCAACAGCTATTCCGGGTCTGTGGGCTGGACGATAGCGTCAAGATTGACGAGGCTGCTGGAGGATATGCTTTTGAAGGTGGCGTGGATTTGTAGTCTATCTGCTTGTGTTGAATGGCATGTTGTATATGAACGTTTAAATTGGTTGTATAATCGCAGGCCAAGGGTGGATCACTGCCTTTCAGTCCATAAATAGTCAAATAGTCAAAGACGATAATAATGATGAAGTTCACAACTGAAGTCATGCGAGAAGAGAAAATGGAATTGTCTGTTAGAAGAGGCTAGCGCCGTCATGTGATGTCGCTGGCTCCGATCGATCGACTCCGACGGCGTTGGGCAACGACCGTTTCCTTCCAATAACAATCGCCGGGCTCACAGACTCAGGAATGGCCGCGACCGAGGGACAGTCCAGTGCTCCCAAGCCTGGACTCGGCGATCTGGAAAAGGAATTAGTATGCTCGGTACGTCAAATATTCCTCGAATCGCGTTGCTTTCAACCCATGGATATTTTCGTTCTGGAAATGGCGGGGAAAAGTGGGTATTCCGCATGGTTACCATGGCTGACACGAGCGTATGCACGCAAAACAATTAGATTTGCACAGAGCTATTATATCAACCTCTGACTTTACTCGACTGTCTACATACATTCTGCGGGTCATGTTTGAAAGAATGGTTCTCATGGCAAGCCGTACGGCCGCGCACTTCGAGCTCAGCGCCCCGATTCACTTGTCCGTCCTGTCGAGCCGCTGTTCGTGCAACGAGACCAAATGCTACCGTAACGACACTGCTAGATATGGTGCTTCAGGCAAATCCGGAGCATGCGAGGTCGGAACAAGATAAACAAGAAATTGCGAAGAAATACAAGCCCGGGGACTCCGTGCTTGTCTCGCCGGAAGGTTCCGATGCCGACGATGAAGACCGACAGCTGATCGACAATGTGAGACAGCAAAGCCTGGCGGAGGTTTCTAGGGCCCATAGACGGCGAGCATCCAGTGGCCAAGCGGGAGAAACATTCAGCAGGCGACAAACAAGAAGCGCAGATAACCGAGAAAGATCGGACGACGAACGCAGAAGTCGCCACAACAACGAGCGTATAACTAGAAGACGAGCCCAGCAGAACGTCGCCATGAATGCAGCTAGAGCAGGTATAACTGTCGGTCCGGACAATGATCCTGCTCGGCGAATTGAGCATCAATCGAGTCTACGTTCCCTACTAAGCGCGTCGGATGTTGCAGATACAACGCAAGACGAAATCGTTCGTTTGATCATGGAAGAAGGGATGCTGGATGGCATAGATCTGAACGGATTAGACCAGGCCCAAGAAGAGGAGCTGAGCGATCGACTCGTGCAAATTTTCCTTAGTCGACACCCCGAGCGGTCAAGAAGGGGTAGCGAACATACAGAGCGTCCATCGGCTCCGTCACAACAGCATCGTCGATCAAGGTCACATACTGCCCAGAGTAGAAGCCCTGGCTCATCGACAGCAGATGCCGGTAGGCACCCTCCCGTGTCCAGGCCCCATCTCCTAGAAGCGAACCCTACTCCATTACGGCATCAACGAAGAGCATCCGATGAAACTAGACGGCGAAGAACATCTCCAACCCCTGTAGGTCCTGCATCAACGTCTGAAACTGCCCTCAGACCAGCAGTACGGTCCTCTAGCGACATGACAAACAATCGGCCTAGCGTTTCTCTATCTCAGTCTAGGAACAGAGAGTCATCAGCAGCTTCGATTTCACGGCGATCAACGGAGCCTGAAAGTCGTCCTTCTGACACGTGGTTATCTGGGACTAGAGATGGTTCACAGCAGCCACAGACCGCAAGACAGGCGCTGGCTTCACTGGAGACGAGTAGTCCAAGTGCAATGGCACCAACCCCACGCGCACGTTCAAGTTCAAATGGTGGGTTACCAGGCGTTCCTGCAATTGACACACCGGGGCCCTCGTCCAGTGCTCCCAATTTACCGCTTTCGACACGGCGAACGGCAGCGTCGCGTCCGACAGCGCGACAACATCCAGTTCGTGTGCCGTCCACCCATTACTCGGAGCCTTCTATATCATGTGAGCGTTGTGGAAAGGCGGATATTCAATATAGTCTTCACAAACGATGTTCAAAGTGCAAAAATGGCGATTATCACGTTTGTTTTCACTGCTATCGTATAGACCAGGGATGTCCACATTATTACGGAGTTGGAAGTATCGGCGAGGCTATTTTCAATAAGCGACATCACCCAGCAACTAGATCGGTAGCGGAGCAGCCTCATGTTTTGACTTCACAACGATATAAAAAGCCGAAAGAAGCTTCACTGCGTGGCATCTCGGATGGAAAACGTATGACCAACGAGGACCCTGCCATTCGATTAGAAGATGGCATGTTCTGCGATGTTTGCCATTCTGCAGCTAGCAACTGCTTTTGGCAATGTGGTGAGTGCAATGATGGAGAATGGGGCTATTGTCGCCGCTGTGTAAATCAGGGGCGTTGTTGTAATCATTCGTTACTGCCTATTCGCCGTGTATTGCCAACCGAGACAGTCACATCTCCTACGGAAGCGACATCTACTGGGCTAGCTACTGTTCCCGCATCATTAACATCTCCGGGATCGACAGCTTACCAAGTCTTAGCGTTTTCAACCGAATGCGACATTTGTAAATACCCCATCGCCCCTTCATCGACTCGGTTTCACTGTCTTCGATGTAACGAGGGGAACTATGATGTTTGTACAAATTGCTACCTAAAACTGGTTGCGACTGGAAAGATCAGCAAAGAAAACGGACACAGCGGCTGGCGTCGGTGTTTGAACGGCCACCGCATGATTGTGGTTGGATACGAGGACCACGAAAGGGGTCAGCGACGAGCCATTGTTCGAGATCTTGTTGGCGGTTATACTTTGAAAGAAGAAAGCCCACAACCTTCTAGTCGTTCAGATTCCCAAGCTTCAGTGGCTTCGCCCGATCTTGGTGTTGGAGACTGGTCCTGGAAAGAAGGGAACACGAAACGCAAAAAGGCCAGTCGCATTCGCACGTCACACACCGACACTTCTTCCCCTGCTCCGGATTCTTCGTCTCCGAATACGTCTCAATCGCCATCTAGTCGTCGCGCACCAGGTCCTGCCTTTCCGCCCGATGGTGGCTTAGGGTTGGTATTATGCGCTAGTTGGTCGTACTTCGCAGATGAGAATTGCACGGACGAGCTGTCATTCCCACGCGGTGCACAAATCACAGAGGCGGAAAACATCAATGACGAATGGTACTGGGGCTATTACGCTGGTCACACCGGATTATTCCCAAGCAACCATTGTGTTCTGGTCAGGGAGGTCACATAATTGAATGAATGTACAAGCGATATATTATTATTCTTGTTGGTTTTTTTGGGGCGCGGCGGGGATGCATATGAGGTGATAATGATGATGATGATGACGATGATGATGATTATGATTTGCATAGTCCATGGCATAGCGTGAGATGGAATTTATACAGATTTTATCTGCTTTAACGTGTGTGGGTTACATACATATACGCACTGAGCACGTTTTAAATACCAAAACAAATAGAAGTGTATGCAATCAATTTATTGAGGATCAGTATACTTTTAAAGGTAGTCACGAATAACAACTAACAGCCTTCCGTGATAAACTTGGAGAAAACATCAGCTGAGGTCTTCAAAGACCAGCTAATTGCATTACTAAATATATACATGGATACGGATACAAGTACATTAACCCCTCTCATCTAGCCTGAGCAATCCACTAACCCAACAATGCAAGCATCAACTTCTGATAGTCGCCGCTAACTTCGCCCTGGACACGCTGGCGCAGATCCTTTCGGTAGTGATGGTAATAAGCTTTCTTGACCTGGTCAAGATGGGCCTTATTCCAGTGTAACCGTGTGATTCGAGTGACCAGTTTGAAATCCTTAGTCCCTGCTCCAGCCATAGCCTCTTCCAGTGCCATTGCGTCACGGAGAGCAGGGTCTGTGGCTGTGCGAAGCATGTAGAGAAGAGCATCTCTCATGTGTCCGGATATGTTCTTTTCGATATGCTTCTCGAGATCGCTATGATACCGCTGATGGAAAGCGTGATTGATGGCACGCAACTCGTTGTTCGAGCTCTTGGAGAAAATAGCACAGATTTCCGCCACATTATTGATCATTCGCCCTGATGTCGCACCGTGTATACTACGGACTTCATTGTCGATGAGTTGTTGATCTACAGGATGTGATTCTTCATGCCGAGTTGCAGAGATAACATGAGTGAAAAGATTCTTGGTTTCGGCCGACAAATCATCTTCAACATCGCGCTGCAGATTTCGGTTATGTTTGCGCTGGTAGGCATTTTTGATTTCGTGGAGATCGGCATTGGAACGACCCAAGAGGATATCGTTCAACAACCACTCTTTGGTACCAAGGCCCTTGACAGCTTCGCGCACAAGCTCTGCGTCATTTGATAGTGGTCCCTCAATAATAGCGAGGAGACCTTGTCTGAAATAGCTTCCCGTTTCGCTCTTCACGTCTTTGTACAAATCGCGATTGATCTGGCGGGTGTATGTCTCGCGTACTGAAGCCATCTGCAGTGGGTCCAAGGGAGCAAGAACACTGATCAGAGTAGCCTCATCCGTGCCAAATCCTTTCATGGCTTTGCGCAGAGTATTTGCTTGTACGGTAAAGTCACCGGGAGCGGTTTGGTTCGGCACGTATCCGAGAGATGGGCCCGCAGGAGGTCCTTGGGGAGCACCTCCGAAGCCCGGGGCCCCATATCCTTGGTGAGGAGGGGGAGCACCACCGTATGTGCCCGGTGGAGGTTGGCCATATGGTCCAGGAGGCGGATTACTATAGCCTTGATGTGGTGGAGGATGCGAATAGCCCTGCGGCGGATAACCTTGAGGCGGACCTTGGGGAGGACCACCGTATGCACCTGGCGGGGGCCCACCAAGGCCACCGGGAGGACCTGGGGGTGGGTAGCCGCCTTGTTGAGGAGGATAGTAGCCTCCTTGCGGCGGAGGAGGGCCACCTTGAGTAGGGCCGTACGGCTGCTGTTGAGGATAAGGCGAGTGGCCTTGGGGAGGATAACCTCCAGGCGGGGCTGCTGTTCGTTGGTGAGTCAGTGCATTCAAGGGATGAAATGGCAATTAGTGGAGAAAACTCACGCGGGGGTCTATTGTATGACATGCTGTATTTTCTGTGTGTGAATTTTGCTGGAAAGACGTGTCGTCGAGGTAGCAGCGGAACGGAGAGCAGAGAGACGTTGGTGGAAGAGAGGACCAGAAGCTTATATACGAGACCCCACCCCGCCTGCCTGGAACGGTTCGTGAAGCTGCTGCGTCATCGGCGGCTGGGTCAGCCAATCATGGCCCGCGCTGAGGCCGGATTCCGCACCGCCTCGGGGCCCACAAGGCTGAGGCGCGTGGCGCAGCCGCGGTCTGCCTTGACTTTGCCCTATGTGCTGGTCATGGTGAGCCAAGACGTGAGTCTTTTGGTCATTCAAGAGTGTGGGATGACACAAAAATTTCTTTGCTAGATAACGTATTCGGATATCCATGGATAGTTTGTAGGAAGTCCCTTTCCCAGTAGCACAACCGGTATAGGTGCTCGTTCTTCGGCGTTTACATTTTGGAACGATTGATATCCAAAAGGAAATAAAAACAAAATGGTTTGCTATTTAGAAATGGGCTCTTATTAACCATCAAAAAATCTACAAGGGCTCAGTTGGACTTGTAAGATGTGATTGGGTATGGGCCTCTTCCGACACGGAACACTGCTCTGCGCTCGCTCCTGCAATTCAACCTCTGGCCAGATCCGAATTTTCTTCGGGCTGAGAATAGATACTGGTATTTCTACATGTCCAAGATCCCCTGAATGAAGATCATAATCGATTAGTTCATTGAAAAAACAGCGTGGGGCCGAAGCAAACACAGTGCCAAATAGGGAAACGGTTGCCCCGATGCGGTAGTTCGTTTCCACGGGCACAGGCCAATCTACAAGCAAACTACGCAAATGATATGTTTACATGCGACAAACAGATGCACTAATTCCCTCCGGTCGGTTATGTCAATCAGGTTAATTCCCATCAAATGGATTTATCGGGCAAACGGCATTCTCCGTAGACAAGCGGTGTGGGAGTTGTGAAGAGCCGAGACCGGGTGCTCTAAAAAGCCCAAAGACCAGTCCTAGGCAGCTTGTACAGCGAGGATACAAAACACCTGCTGAGTTTTGAATACGACTGTATTGGTTCCACATTCATTTGCCTAATCTTCCAGGAAGGCAACGCGTCTTACGTCGGACGCGGATGTGGCTGCAAAATCCGTTTGCTCTATTTTTCGTACTACGTATTTTCTTGCCCTAGGGGGTAATTATTTGAACTTAAATATGCTGCTGTTCTTTTCAGATTCTCTTCTTATTTGGTACTTGCCGTATGATACAGGATCCATCTTTGCCCGAAGGGACGTACTTTCATCAATATATTTTTAGTTCTGCTGCTCTATATTGCACTGAAACTCAATTTATTTTATCTTGTACACAGTGCGTATAATACCAGAAAGCGATTCCAATTTGGAAATTTATACGTGGAATGAACCGGCGTTCGACTATTTTCGCCTACACCTAGAGATGTATGGCTGAGCTGGTGTGCCTTACAAACCAAGGCTAACGAGTTTTCGGGGAAACAGATATCTTTATTTCCCAACAAATTTTATCCGATGCGAGATGTCAACTTGAAATCAAACACAAGGTTTTATCACTTTTAATCCTCCAGTGTCACATGTATATCTCCGACAGATTTGCCGTCAACTGGTGGGCTCTTTCCAGCCACACCAAAAGAAACGCAAGTCGAGCATACTACTGTCACAAGCCTTTTTCTCTATTGATAGCCAAGAAGCGGGAATTTACGGAGATTCTAGAAATGTGGCACCTCGACCTAGGAAAAGTCACCGATGCTCGTTTCGGTGCAAAGGTTGAAGATAATACCAACGGTATCCCAGCCAATCTAGTTCGTCGAGATTATTACAAAAAATGTCTTTTGTTTACCAAAAATTCTCGGCCCGATTGTGAGGTTCGAAATCTGAGGTACATTTATATTACTAACATTTGGAATAGGAAGAAGGATGAAAGCATTGCTGTTGCATCTCCAGTTGTCGGCTTACAAAAAGGCACGGTCCAGCACTTGAGATAGAAATGGACCCCTCTCGGCGAATGCTGGATTGGCCTTACATAAATGTAGGTTTATTGACAAATCTGTCTTTCTAACAAATGTAATCGATGAAATTTACTTCAATGTTAGCTGCGGTCATTGATAGACTGCTCGCGCTGATCTCAGGAATATGCATCCTTGCGAAATTCAGGGATGACATTTACTACCACCGTATTCACTATAATAGAAGCCAATCCCGATATTAAGCAAGACGCCCTTTGATACATCCGCGGAGGAAGTTCCAATGATGAACTAGCATATTAGGGCCCAAACAGGAGAATTTAATACCAAAAGAGCTCACCCCTACTTGTTACGTGCTCCCGCCAATTGTAAGTAAACTGCCATTCATACTACTCAGATAGGTATTAACGTTGCATTCAAGTTCAATCCTCACCCGTCCCTTTCTCAAAAGAGCTACCATTATGGTACACTTAGCTTGATATACACATCTGAATGCTGCTTTGTGGATATGGTCTCTTTCCTCCAGCTTACCGACATAAAGTACCTGCCGATTTTCTACTCCAGTCCTCTAGAGGATTGTGTGGGCCCAGACTACCGCCTAGGCTCCAAGTGTCCTACGTATGAATTTGTTCCGGGTCCTTTGGATACTATTTGACATTATCTACAGATAGCTGCACTGGGATGCCGAAAGGCAAAAAATGTTGGAGATGAATGTAACCAAAGATTCATCCACACCGGCAGGTACAAACATGTCCACCGACTTAATTTCCGGCAGACAGAATAGCTGGCGTGTGACTATCATAGATTCCAGAGTGTATAGTACGTTGAATAACTATACTATACGGTTTATCTGCGCTAATCATGCCCAATCTAAACAGATGTACTTGATGATATGAATAGCTTGACCCATCCTGCTATCAGTCTTCTTTCTCAAATACTTGATGCAAAGAAAGTGAGAACTCCCCAAATACCTACAAATAATGACGGTAGAATCAATGGAACATTTTTTCTCAGCCGTATGTCAATTACTCTTTATGAAGATAGCCACGCTAATATAGGCAAGTGTCCATGCTCAGATACTACTCAAAATTCGGTCGCTTAACGCAACAAGATATCCGCCTCTACAACCCAGACAGGCCGCAAAATACAATGGCCCAAGTCAAATTCTAGGTATTAGATGATAACGAAACAAGAAGCCACGATTAAATCAATATAAATGGGTTTACTGCAGGCTGTTTCGATGATCATCCCCGAACCAATGGTACACAACAGCAACATTGAGTAATGCTATGAGAATTCTTCTCACGAAGACCTTGCAGAATGGCATAAAATGCTGGTTTGTATCGATGAGCGTTAGAAGCCACACATACGCGCGTGGATGTAGGCAGTTTATCACATTACTAGCGTCAGCGAATCTTACAACCAGGCAGTCAATGACGCATTGGCGTATTGAGCAAAATACGACCAGGAATGCTATGTTCCTTGTCCTGCGGCGAATGAAATGGAGAATACTATATTCCCGAGAATTCACCAAATAGGCACGCTATCAGTCGATATTTTTCCAAAGATCAATTGATATATTGACATTTCTTGAAGTTACCGGGACACACTCCAAAGTTGCATTTAATCCCGGTATCTTGCACGTCGAAATTCGAGAAACCATGGGAAATTTTCAATAAAGCAATGCGTTTTCTGGATTGCATTTGTTTTCGACAGAAGAATCAAATAATTGCAACTTGCCGAAACAAAGCAAATACGAGAGCTCACTCAATATCCTTGAACATACTGAGAGAAGTGAGAGATCTCAACTGCAATTCGTTCTCTGGGCATTGGGAATTGGGAGGTAGAACTGGCTCTCGCTATTTCTACCGAATACCCTGCAACCCAAAATATTTCCTGTACAATAATCATCCGCTCAAGTGCCACGGGATCCTCCTACCACGTCAATATAACGCGACGGGATTACACTTCATTTTGCTCTAGAATATTACCATATACTTATCGACTTACATGGCAGTGAATGAGATGGCATGAGGCACATTAAAAGATAACAGGTGAAACTTGACCTGAATGGCTTTTCCCGGGTAGCTTCAATGATCAAGGAAATACTTGCAATAATTTCCTTTTCTCCTAAAACTGGCAAACTTTACTCGCTACAAAACTCAACAACAATCCCTGAGGATTACCTCTTTTCGATCGATAAATCTATCGATCTCAAATTTTTCTCAAGAGAAGGAGAAACTTAAATGATTCATTCGTTTCATGGACCAAGAAGGCAACTCTAGAATGACCACCGCGACAGAGTTTCATAGACCCATTCACCATCCCTGTGGCGTAATAAACAAGGAAACCGCAAACCCCGATTTGTGATGGCGCCCACGGATCGACCTCTGCCTCATGATGAAGAAAACGACTCGAAGCAAGGTTGATGAAGAAAAAAACAACCCAAAAACTATGGAGAAGAGCAAGATAAAGTCAACTAGGGACATAAGATTTCCCTTGATCTGTGATTAGAGCGACCATCTAGAGGAATATCTCAAAGGTGATTCGTTGAATGGTATTTTTAGAAGACGAATTGGAGACGCTGAGAAATGGTCCTAGTATTACCATTAATCTCACCGTTGGGCAGTCCGAGCGAGAAAACTATATCCAGTGGAGAAGGGTCCTTCATTAGCATCCGTCACTGAAACAGCTGGGGAAAACAACGAAATATCCTTCCTTCCTTATATGCGGTGACCGCCTATCCTACGAACGAGACGAAATACTTGGGGAACTTCATATCGTCACAGAACCAGCAGAGTCTATCAAAAGTTTGGAAGAAAACGACACAGCATCTCAGGAAAAGAAGGGACATATGGAATATCAGGACTAGACACAGGGCAACGATTCATTACGTGGAAAATAAGTTGTTAGGCGGGACTGAAGAAGAAATAACCAGCCTGTACCATGGAGAATCATAAAATGAAGGTTCTTAGGTTCTACAAAATTAACTTGCTACATATACTCGAATGCCACTGCCTACATATATACATTCAGGGACTACCCTGGTGGCCGGAAATTATAAATCAATAGATTGATGTACCTCAACGTCATTCAATATCCGTGTTGGATGAAATATCCAATATATTCAATATTCAACAGTAGGCAACAGCTATCAAGTACTAAATATTAAGCTAAATATCATAGTCATATCACTGTCATAAGACTTCATCAAGTACGCGCACAACCAACAACAACTTCAAGCCTTTTTCTTTCCGGTAGAAGAAGCCTCAGCATTGACAAACACAGCCTTGATCTCTTTGTACGCCTCAGTCAAGATCCAAAACGGAATAAACACCCAAAGCATGTTGAAGAAAACAAGGTAAAGCCACAGAAACACCGGGTTGCTGCCATCTAACTGCGAATTCGCGCTGAGCCACTCGGGCGCAAATGTCATGAATCCGCCGTACAGCTCGGCTGTTGCGACAGCGGGGGCAACAAGCCAGAGCTTCCCCTTGGCAGTGCCATGCTCGTGAGCACTTAACTTGGGGTTCCCAATTTGGTACAGCAGATAGCAGATATACACAGCAGCCGGGCCCGCCAGAAACACAGTGAGCAACTCAAGCGAAATCACGGTGGTGTCGGCAGTAGCCCAGCGATGGTCTGCCTTGGCATACTCTTGCCAGAGACGAGCACTGGGCAAAGAGCCATATTTGGCGCCATACAGACGATCGGCGTGGCCGAGGAAAAAGGGCTCGCGCAGCAGACCCACGGGCACGTTGATGTAGCTGAAGAAGCACTCGTATAGGAACGAGCCCTCGATGAACAGGTGGGTCAACGCGTCGTACGCATGCCAGAAGAAGAGCACGCGATTGCGGAGCTGGTGCGAAGGGATGAGCCAGGTGCCGAGACTGAAGGCGATTGGCATGAAGGAGAGGGCGAAACCGATAGAGAGGAGGGTGGGTGTGTCGGCCACGAAGGCATTACTGAGATCTGCCATTGTTTTTTTTTTTTTTTTTGCTCCCCTGCTCACGAATAGTCGCGCGTAAAGCGCAAGTGGATGGTGGATATAATAATGGGTCGGGAATTTGGGGGACGATATATTGCAGTATGCGATTGTGATGAGTATAAACAACACGTAGCGACGTACAGAGTAGACTATTATTATCTTGCAGAGGAAAGAGGAAAAAGAGCGAAGTGTTGTGAGGTGTCGCAATGTCGATCTCCTTGCGTCGACGCGCTCCAGGGGTGCGTTGCCCCTTTGGGACAAGCGCGTCGGGATTGGATCCTCCCCGCAATTTCCCTTTTGGGACACGTCGTCGAGAATTCATTCTCGACTTCATCCAATCCGGCCAACAGTCTTTCGATTACAGTACCACCACAGCAATCAAATTTAATTGGTACAATAGTTTTTACTCGCGTCACGTTGCCAATTTGCAAGCCTACATTCTCTGTCAAAGCTGTCAATAGAGCCCTACCCCTTGCTTGCCGACTTATCGCATCTCCGATATCAATAATATCGGCCCAATACGGTCGATGCCACGACATTACAACGTGGTTGTTGCACAATGCAAAAAACCTGCCAACCTGGGCTCGGCCCTTGTCGGAAGAGATTTCCTGTTTTCAGCTGACTGGAGAATTCCGAATTGAACCTTAGGCGCCCTGGGTTGGTTTTTAGAAGGGGTATTTTAACACTTGATTGTGCCCCCTTTGACGAAAAACTCTTCTCAGACGTAACAAAGAGGGCTAAATCTCATCGAAGGTTGTAATAATCGGCGCCGTCAGTGTATTATTGCGGAGATGAGGTGGCTCCTTCCTCTGACGATCATCATCTCCTATCTTTCATATCGAACCGATGCAGCCGCTGTCCGCGGGATATCTTCACAATGCTCACCAACCATCTGGGACGCGATCCTGACCAAGCTTCACTCACTACCTTCTGAATTCGAGTCGTCCGTCTGCCATCGCGGCTGTAGGGTCGGTATCGTCAACCCGGTTCTATCTTCACAATACAGTACCGTCGACGACCTATTTGAGCACATTATCCGACCAGCCATCGAAGAGACGTATTCTTTCATGTCCAGAATTGACATGAAATATCCAACTCCGTTGCCGGATTTGCTGCATGTGGCGCGCCTTGTCACAGATATTGCAGAAAATTGTGCTGCGACATACCACATTGACAGCCTGTGTCCGGCAGAGCAGTCGCTGCTTCGATTTCAGCATTCGGGTGTGGAGACGTCGAGCCAATTCCGCAAGTGTTTCGTGGATTCGACTGTTGCCGCATTGGTGGATCGAATTTCGGTGTTTGTGCCCTGGCTAAAGCAGGCATGTCACGAGTTGACGCCAGAAATGATCGACAAGCTGTGGAAGAGGGCAGTTTTGGGCAATATGCGGCAGTATGGCAATGTATGCGCCAAGAGTGCTTGGGGATTTTTTGGATGACTAGTCGATTGATGTATGATATCCGGGTGTAGGGTTTTTAAATAATCTTTTGAGAAAACAGTATCAATTAATACATTGTTTACATGCAAGCAGGACGATCTACATTTGAAGAAGATATATAAGGTAGACATTCGACTGCATTCATTGAATCAAAGCTAAATCCGGATAGGTATACAATCAAGCGGGCTCACCCAAAAAAACAAAAAGACATTAGGTATACTACTATTCGTAAGGCTCGTAATCATCAAGGTAGATCTCGAATCCACCAGTGTAACTTGAGTGTGGCCGGTGAATCAATCATCGCGGAAGTCCACTTCTTCTTTTTGTTCTTTTGCGCATGCGTGATACACGTGTTTCTGTAAAAGAATGGCATCATTGAATCCGACACAGTCGAATAGTAATTGTAGGGGAAAGCTAGAACCCAGCCAGCCGATCAGATAAATGGTTGAGAAACGACAGTGAGAACGGTGTAGTCAAAATACGAAGAGGGAAGTATGACAAGGAATCAATCCCGGTCGTTATGGCCCCTCAGCTTCTCAATTCCATCACGGAAAGTGTCTCTGACGCTGAACCCGCCAAAGAGCCAATCGTTGGAATGCCGTCCGTAGTGGTTCAGAGTACCACTATATCGCTTATGTCTGTCGCTTCTACTCCGTGTCGACGAGACACCAACAATGCCATTTGAAGGCATACGACTGTGAGAGGAGCTCGGACGGGGCGAGACGATTGACGAGGTCGGCGACATTTCCGTAGGTGAGCTGCTTCGCAGAATATTCGGTTCTATGGTGTGACTCGAGGGCGATGATGATTTTTGGGCGTGTTTCTGACGCTCTTTAGAGTCTACCGGCGTGGATGAGCGGGGTAGAGGAGAGCGCGAGCGAATGGTGTTGAGGATGGTAGTCGAGGAATTCTCCAAACTGCCGAGCGAAAAGAAACGCCTGTGATGCGTCTGGCGAGTTGAAGAAGCAGCAGAAGAAGTGTTGGATGTCGATACCGACAAGGTCGACGAGGGCGAGAGGGCGTGCGGTTGACCGGACACTGGGTGAGACTGTCCCGTGGCTGCTTGTGCTTGTGTTTGAGGCTCCGACTCGATGGGATGGGTGTCGGGCATATCCAACCAATCGCAGTTGTTCGAAGGTCGAAAGGCAGAGAGAGGTCAAACGAGGGTGTGGTCTACTATTCAGCCAATTTCTGGGGACAAATGTTTGAGAGGAAGTAAAAAGCTGTGGGCGAGAAGGACAGTTCCATTTGTATTTATTGTTTCCTAGAGATGTTAACCGATGGCCCGAGCGTGAGGCACGTCAGAGGAGCACCCTCGACTCAGTGCTTATCGTCTATCCGTACCGAGTGATTCCGGCCAATCAGAACTGCCGCGGGACGGTTTCCGGGGCCTCTGATTGGTGGCACGGGAGTCGGTGACTCACCCATCCTGTCGGGCGGGTGCGGGGCCCCCGGGCCGCTACTGGCCAATAACTGTGCGCCAATTGCTCCAGTCTCACCGCTCGGCTGGCCGGGCCTGACGCTAAGTGGGACATTGCGGGTCAGCCCTGCAGCCCCTCCGTCGCTGGTTGGCCTGCCAAGACCGAAGTTGCCAGCTCACTCTTGGCACTAGCCTCTATCCGGAAGCGCTGAAGGATGTTCTTGCCGGCGGCCGAAGAGCCTCTTCTGCTATTGCGTTGTGTTGTGTTGTCTTTTTTTTCCCGTCGTGATATGAAGGTACGTACATTACAATACGGAGGTTCTACTCTTGCAGTTGAAACAAATACCGCAACCCGAAACGAAACGTGCCCGCAGGAACGCCCGGCCGTTGCATCCTTCTTGGCCGTAGGTCTCAGCTGACTGTCCCTGCCTGGGGCAACAACCACGGCCCCATCCCGACCCGCCTCCGCGCCTTGCCATTGGCGGCTGGCGGTGGTAACGTGACATTCTAGCGTCCTTCCAGAAGATGAGGCCTTTTCTGTTTTGGAGCGGTTTTTCACTGCTCGGAGATAGTCCGTACAGTTATTAACGGAGTACGTAATTACTCGTACTAAATGCGCCCTGTACGTACTTAGCAGGCCATTTGTCTCTAATTGATGCGTGCGACTCGACGAGTACGAAGTCCAGTAATACTAAATGTTTCTGCCTAGCACGGAAAACTCGGCAATGTTCTTGGTCCTCGGCATCCACTCCGAAGACCCACACATGAAAATAGAAACACCGGCCAAGGTACGGAGTATTATTACTTGATCATGCTTGCCAATGCTCTTGGTGACGACACAACAGTACATAGCGTTGTCTAATAATGTAATCGTCGGCTTTCAGTAACAATTAGTGGATGCCATTGGATGCGTCGTATCCGCCAAATCCAGCTCGAATGAATGCAACAACATTAACACACTCTTTGCTGATGATCATTTTAGTGCAATATTATGAAACCCAAAGGGGGTGGTGCGTCCACTTTTTGGGGGGGGTTTGGTTTTGTTTGTTTTTATTAATCCCTCAGCTTGTTCTATAAAAATCACGCGCATGATAACCGAGCTTCAAGTTATGCAATGATCAATTGTATATTAAGATACCATTGAACATTCAACATTTGAGACATTCGGAGATGGCGCGATATTCTATACCGCTTCATTACCTGATGTCTGGTGTTTATTTTTAGTTACTTTAAAATGAATGGGTCATTTCGATATCGACTTGTGTAAGAAGTGGACGCAAAACACGCGTCTGCGTGAGTTTTTGATTTACTAACCCGTAGAAATACGAAGGTAGTGGGAAATAAAACTAGAAACAGAAAATCCGTTCAAATGCATACTGAAGTGAATCCAAATCCTAGAGATGACACAAAACAATGACGAAAGAACATAAATAGAATCAGGATCACTCTTCAGCCAATGTCCACAGGCCCGGGCTCGGTTCCCTCCATGCTCGCGGCTGTTCAGAATGACTCCGACGATGTCGTCGGCCAGGGGAAAATCTCCAATCCTCAGACATCATCGGAATCGGTACATCCATAATCATATCGTCAAGCCCGGTCGGTAATACCGGAGTACTAGCGCAAGACAACACAATCTTCTCTCCGCGTCGTCCTCTGACCGGTAAAGGGGTTTCTGCGGCTTCGGATGAAAAGTGTAGGTGTAGAGGAATCAAAAATTGTTTCGCTCTTTCAAGGCGCGGTCGAATTATGCGTCGTAGCACGGCGCTAGGGAGGTGATTTGCTTCTGTTATAGAAGAGACAATGTCCTCCTCCTCTTGTTTTCTTGCTTCTTTGGTGGTTATTTTCTCTCCCTTTTGGAATTTTCCCTTATTCTTGTGAGTCGTTGTAGTTGTAGACCTATCAGCATGAGATCGACGTCTCCGTTTACTCTGGCGTCGTCGTGGCTTGTGTTTCGACGAGATAATCCCCGCAGACACAAAATCATCTTCCTCGTTCGAAGAACTATACGGAAAAGTCAAGGTATCCGGCGAGAACGGTCTGTTGAATGTGTCTTTTAACGAGCCGATAGGCCTTTTCCTCTGGAGACGGTATTTTTGCAACGATGACGATGACGGCGACGAGGTGATTTGATGTTTTTGAGGATGGTGGTAGGGTAAAGGGAGTTCCTGGGCTCTGGAAGTGCCGCTAAACGGCCAAGAATAGTGCCGACGAGTAGACATCTTTTCTTTCTAAGATAAACAGACGTCCATGGGTTTATCCATGTATGTCAATCCTTCAAATGCGGGTATTGATGCGAACTGGATCAGCTGGTTAGGGCTTCCCCGCCAAGTGAGATCAATTATGAGATAGTTCTTTTTAACAGAGATAAAAATCGCAGTATCTTCTCGGTAACGACTGACGCAAAATCTTTTAAAAAAAAAGCGAAAAGAAACGAGAAAAGAAAATGTGGAATAAACTTTGTAAAATTGGGCTTTGTTAGTGTCAATACCCGTCCATGTAAACAACGACAGAAACAACAAAATAAAGAATGTGCTACGATCGAGATTAAAAACCATCGCTGGAGGAGGCAAATAGAGTCACCACGTGCAGCAAATCACACATGAGATGATAGGCTGAGTAAGAAGATGGCCTGGTGACCGCTACTTTCTTGATTTGGTGAATATTTACTGAGGTCACGTTTGGCATCACGAGGAATGTAAGCAGCCCGCTCGAAACTTAAAAAGGTGAGAAGAATCACCACGGTATGTATATGTACTGTTGGATAATGACTCGCGGAATAAATCTAGCAAAAATGGTAAATTACAGAGACGTTATCGATTCGCTATTCAAGATGAGCACGGGTCCTCCAAGTAGACTCTGAGTTCCAGCACAGACATCAGGTAGCTCGCTACATGCAGCACGTCCTCTCTCAGAACCTTGTTTTGACAGCGGTTCCATCGGAACATTTGAAGCGCTAGACTCGTCGTGGAGAGCAAGCAGGTTTGTGTCAGCAGACCAGCACATCACATGCCAGAAAATCTCGCGATAGGCTGCAAGCCTGCAACGGTAGCACTCCGATTGGTTAGGGTTAGCCATGTTAGATGTCAGGGCTATTTGTGTGCAACGGGTGCTTCAGTAGCTTCGTATCCGTGTGTAGAAAATTTTTTATTGCTATGAAATATAAAAGGAATAAGAAAATATGTCGAGAATGAACTAGATTCCTAACACATTTCCAGACAGTTGAAGATAACGAATCTCTCCCGTTCAACTGTCAACAGCACTATTAAGCCTTCCAGTGGGATGTCTGATTAGTACACCGGCGTCTCCCTCTCGCAATAAGTTCTTGATCCATTCGGTCCCGTCATCCCACCATCCATGACGGTCTGGACGAATTTTCTCAAGACTTTCCGAGTCAAGACTGCCAACGGTGATATCAACTATTGGCGGTATCGGGCTTGATTCTGGCCGGTCGTAAAAAAATGTCAAGTTCGTCCCACAACGTCCGCAAAATGAGCGGTAAGTATCCGGCGAGGTATTCACGTGTGTAATATAGGTGTGCGCTGTCGATGACGAGAAGGGGTGGGAGGCATCCCTTTTTATAGTTCCCTTTTTAGGCCTGTGCGGTATCACTGCTTCCAGAGTGGACAAGCTGATGTGAGGCTTTTTCTCGATGTTCTCATCGTGTTGGAAATCTGACACGTGTTCCAGGCCAGAAACAATGTTCTTGTCTTGGTCACGGAGGAGAAAGCTCCAATGAATCCATGCTGCTGGACATATTGCCCAGCATTGAACAATTCCACCACTGGACCGCCGACAAGACTCACAGTGATCCAAACTGACCAAAGGAAATCGGGTTGGAACGGAATTTGCAGGATCATGTGAAATAATGGTAGGAAGCGCATCAGGAATAAGCGGGCGATCCGCGATAGATGGGATGTCGATAGTATACCTGATTGCTTTGCAGAAACATCCTCCCTTCAGCGTCGTTGGCTCTTTTGGAAGAAACGCCATTTTTGATTGAGTGAGTTTGCTTCACTTTCAGGTCCAAGCGGAGGTTGTCAGCAGAGAAATGAAAAGCCCACGGAGATAAAGTGAAGCGGCAAATACGAGGAGGGGTACAATCGCTCCAATATGAATACGGAGCCCCACCAAACCTTTTGTTGTATGTAGCTGGTGGCTATACGCTATCGAAATTTTGTTCCAGCGCTAAATCTACCCGAAACTACGCAGTAACTGACGAATATATTAGATGACATAGGGATAGAACTTGCCTTTACGAGAGTGTTATGCATGAATTGCTGCCTCCAGAGAAACAGAGTCATGTATTTCATTTCCAGAGGACATTTTGTTAATTTTTATTCAGTTGACACACCGAGGGTTGTCTTTGCCTGAGATTGTCGTCAGAACAGGATTTGACGTGTGTCGTACCTTCCTGTTCCGGAAGGCATGAAGAAAGCACGTGAACCGGCCAGACCTGACCTGTACCGCTCACTGCCTCTAGTACTCTCTTTCTTCATCCCCATCTTTGTTGCCCTGCAGCATGTCCCCTATCATTATGCCAAGTATCTAATAGGTCTGTTTGTGTCCTGGGCATGGCACCAATCTCTCTGCAACGAATCCCACCACCCCCACGGCTTCGTCCTCACCGACTACCCTCCAAAGCTGCGACGCGCCTAGCAGACTCAGTCAAGAAGTTGTTCAGTCTCAAAGTAGTACTCTACATCTTGCTAGGCACCGCTGCTATCTTTGGTGTCGTACTGCTGTTCTGGAAGCTAGGTTCTTTGGCACGCCAATTCACGAGAGGGCGCATTCTTCAACGTCAAAAGTCTTTCAAGACTCGTTACATCAAAACATGGTATGGTTGGGTTCCGCAGGATCGGTACAATTCGCAGCGCAGGGCATGGAAAAGAGTCCTGGGCAGGCCGTGGAGGTGGTTCTCCTGGACGGATTCCAGCGACGACTATAGCTGGGTCTGGTGGGACTCTTCTTACTCCAAGTCGGAAAAAGTGACACAAAGAAAATCTGGTCACCAGTATCACACGCTGCAACGCAGGGACAAGCATCCTCGTTCAAAGTCGAGGCCGAGTGTTCCTCATATGGATGATCAGTTAAAACCGCCCAGGCAAACTATTAAAGAACACCCAGTGAGCGTCACTACGAGCTCTCACTTTCACGGTCTTGATATTGAAAGTGGTAGCCCGTCTTTAGTCGCCAAGAAATACATCCCAAACGCTCGAAAGTTTTTGCATTATTCGGTGTATCTCACATATCCTCTTCACCTCAAGCCGCCAAGATCGAGGCCCGATGGCATATGCTTCAGCGAACCCGATAATGTTCTACAGCGCACTAGGCCAGATTCCCAGTGGACTTGCCTCGTAAGGGCAGATCCGTGCAGAAAAATTGCATGGCGGGGGCGTCGACATCCCAACGGCAAGGGAGACGAGTTATTCCTTCACAACAACAAACGAGCGAGAGGCCTGCGAAAATGGGCTTTAACTATGCAAATTCACCGCCATAACTCTATGTTACTATTTCAAGGGTCCCTTGGTGGTTGCCCGGGGAGTCCCATGTCCGAGTTTTTGAGTAGAAGCTCGGATCAGCAGAGCACGTTGCATCAGTTTGACCAGAACAAAGCAGCTTTTAGCACCACCGCAAGAAACGGCCTTCAATATCCAGAAAATGCTTCCCTTGATTTGGATTCCATGGCGCATTGGACATTGGTAGTGAACGATGATGCACCTTCTCTTCGGCGAGATTGCAATATAACCATCGCGTCAAAAGGGCCGCAAGATACTCAACATAACAGGCAGAAACCAGATCCAAGACATACACCTACTGACAGCCTGCTCGATGGTGAAATCTGGTTTCTTGATGGACTAGATCGAAGGCTGGAATGGTTACTTGGCGAATGCCAACCTGGTCGCAGGGGTTTCAGATTCCCGATCCTACCTAGAAACTGGCTGAGCAAACATCCCCCGATTGTAGATACATATCCTTGTTGCGCCTCCGTTGAGCTCATGCGCCTCCACGGTAGTTCTAAGAATTCCACCGAATCGACGAGAAATCAATCACACAACAGAACGTCGATGATAGCTTCTCAAGGAAGGCCCAACGCCACTCGTGCCAGCGCCCGTATCTACTCTTGGAGGGCACAAGTCAATAAATGGCGCCGAGATCGTGAGATTGAAGAGATAAGGTGTATTGGATACTCTCGAAGTTCAGCCGAGGAGCCTCCAGACAGCGTTCTTGACACTTCGAGCTGGATTCTTCGACGTCCTCCTCAGGGGTTCCCAATGTCTACAAAACAGAAAAATGCTTATTATTGCTGCACTGGTGGCAGGTGGAAAAGGCTTGATGATTGGCAAATGGTCGCCCATTGATGAAATGTTGGGGGGGGGGAGGGGGTTTCACACGTCGAACTGCTCTAGCAAGGGCCAAGAAGGCTTTCGACATTGCCGATTGGAGTGACCTGGCTTGGTAATCCAAATTGGTTTCCTTTCTCGGCGTCCAGGGAATGACGCATATTATTAGATTCGTTTTATTTGTTGACCCAGACGAATATGGAAGCTTGTATATCTTGGTTATGATAGTGATTATATCAATAGGAAATACACGTACTCTCAAATATTCCATGCTAAAATATGCCTATATATAATACAATGACGCCAAGTATTTTGATTCAAAAAAATGCCGAAACTCCATGTCTTCACTTTCACTTTCAACTGCTGGTGAAATTCCTCTGCGTGGATCCGGCCAGGAAAATCGCGAGTTTCTAATAAGGGGTCGTGCGTAGGGGAATAGACGCGATAGATACATGAGCGAACTTGTAACCCCGAATGAAATGGAAAAAAATATTCTCTTTCACAAAGAGATGACATTTAAAAACCAGGAGGGTTCACACGTTGGCTCACTCGCGTCCACTTGGGCAATTCTTTTGAAACATTTTATTAGCACTCCCCACATCTCAAGTGGCATCTCAGGCAACTCACTGTGAATTCCTTTGCGATATTTCTTTTCCTTGCGGTCGTAAATTGTGTATTTGTCCTTTGGTAACATCTCCTGCTCTCGTGGCATTTCGTCGTACCACCGGTCGATCGCCTTGACCATCGGCATTCCGTTGCGCTTGAGGGCTGCTGCCACGGTATCAACGACAGTGTCGACTGCGCGAAGCCGCCTTCGTTGACGGAATTTCTGTCGGGGAGAGAGACGCCATGGGATTTTCCTAGCCAGCAAGTTGGGTTAGCCAGATGCCTTAACCCTTTCTTGTTTTCCACCGGTATCATAGCCGCGAGAGAATCATTATGGTCTTGCGAGAGTAGTCAGGGTAGTGTAATGGAAGTCAGATCACATACCAGAGCAGACCGCCCAGGCGCGGTAACGTCGGCTTGAACATGATGTGCGTGTATGGTGTGGTCCTGGTTCAGTGCCTTGCGATGCTAGAACATCCTCGGTGTTGCAAGTCGGGAGAAAAATTGCCAGAGACCTCCGCGGGCGGTCAGAGCCGATCGGCCACTCAGCACGAGCCCGCGCCTTCGCCCATGAGTGGCCCGTCGGAGCTTGTCGTGTTCTCAGTTCTTCGTTTTCCCATTTTCCTTTTTTACCCTTGTTGGGAAGACGTCCCTTTCTCTTCAATATCGTGTCGGTATAGTTGTTTACTGCTTGGCTGCATTGGTCAATGCCTGACCGGCGTCTTTATATGGGTTTGTCGTGACTTTGGCCCGCGGCCCATCGCAAAATATTTGTACCTCGATCGCAACAATGTCTGTCGGCGCAACCAGTGACCAGCCCTCTGCCTGGTGGAGGGCCGGCTCGTCAATGACAATGGCTGAAATTGGGATCCTATGTCGCGGCTTCTTGCTGGGTTTGAGCAAATTGGAAGTCAATGGCTTGGAGTCGTTTACCGAGCTACTTGATTCCAGGCGCGATCCCACCACGAGGACACGCGGATTGATTACAGGTAAGTTGTTTGCTTCCATTGACAACGAGAAGATGTACTCATTGACTTTTCGCTTGCAGTGTCGAACCATATAAGCGTGTACGTACGTACAGGAGCATTCCGAATGCCACGTCCACGAGAATATACGCCGGCAAAAGGCTGATCGATGACTAGGATGGATGATCCTCTTATGTGGGGAGTGTTGCCCTTGAAATATCACTTTAATCTACCCTCGTACAATCGCCGTTGGGGCTTTGGCAGTCATGACATCTGCTTTGCGACTCGGTAATGACTCTCACAGTTGTCTTCTGCGGGTTGGTTGGCAACAATATGGCTAACACAACGGATTCAGACCCGGTGCTATCTTTTTTACACTGGGACAAGTCTTGCCCACCCACCGTCTTGCATATTCGCCTCACGGCGGCTTGTTCCAGTCAACTATAACACAAGGTATCCGGTTACTCTCCAAGGGGCCCTTTCCAGCCGATCCTCACCTCGCCAAAATTGATATGCAGCGCTGGAGCCTCCGCAGTGTCTGTGTTGATCCATTCTCCGAGCTTCCTACCGCGTACACCACCACCGGAGAGGATGCAGCCATCGCCCCATCGTCATACTCCTGCAATTCGTACTCGTGGATCCATATATTTCCAGAAGGAAAAATCCACCAAACACCGCAGAAGATTATGCGGTACTTCAAATGGGGTGTTTCCCGACTCATTCTGGAATCCTCGGAATGCCCAGACGTCGTTCCAATCTTCATAGAAGGCACCGATGAAGTCATGCATGAAGAACGTGGATTCCCTCGCTTTTTACCACGGCCTTTCAAGTCGATCAGCGTCACATTTGGCAACAAGGCAGATCGAGAAGCCATATTCGGCGACCTTCGACGTCGGTGGAAAAAATTACGCGAGAAGGCAGAAAAAGCCGATCCTGCTGTGGCCAAACTTCCCCTCGGTGTCCTAAGCGAGGAGCTGATGTTCGACAAAGAAGCCGTCGAGCTCCGAGAAGAATGCACAAGAAAAGTACGCGAGCTTGTATTGGAAGTGCGCCGGTCTAGAGGTCTCCCTGACGAGGATCCAAAGGCAAGCTTGGTCGATACCTGGATTCGAGAAGGGCCAAAGAAGGAGGGGAAGATGAAGGACGAGTCTTGGGTGCGGGACGCCTGAGCGACCAAAATTAGAGCAGTGTTTGATGTACAAATGTATTATTTACGGTGGCTCTCGAACGCATTTTTTGTAACATATATATCTATTGCATCTACGTGGAAGATAGCAAAAGATAGCGATGATATCGCGCGAATATAATATGTGAGCCAGGGAATATCGTTAAAAAAAAAAAAAAAAAAAAAAAAAAAAAAAAAAAAAAA
>CVMT01000001.1:2628871-2645345 GCA_000985935.1 Talaromyces islandicus | reverse complement strand
AAAAAAAAAAAAAAAAAAAAAAAAAAAAAAAAAAAAAAAGGAAAAAAAAGAAGGACCTAAAATCACATACATGAGTTGATTTCATGTCGTTTTTTAATTGCATCGAAAGTCATAGTTCTGATATCCCTTTTGGGAAGTGGCGCGGTGACGGAATCTCCTCACTTGCCCGCACATTCCCGCCATCTGCTCTTTCAACACCTTTTGTATACTTTGGCTGCATGGTGATACCTGTTTCTCCATGCCCAAAAAATACAACAAATACGCCTCTATCAAACCCGCTAACACTGTCCACCCATCGTTACAAGGCCCGTCTACTGGTCGGCAGCATGGCTCCTCATCAGCGTCTGGAGACCGCTCGGTAAACGACCTCATCCACCACCTACGTCGCACCCAGGTAACTTCGCCTGGGGAGAGCTCAGCCAACCTTACTGGCACAGCGCCTCCGCGAACACTGCATCCTACTCTTAGGAATATCTTTGCCGTACCAGAGACGCCACCCCCGCGACCCCGAAACAATGCGAGGGCCCGGTTTCGTAGGACCCCGGGTCCCCCTCCTCCATCCAGCTGGCTGGAGAATACAACTCTGGATGACACAAGAACGAGGAAAAGGGAGGGCGTGTCGATAGGCGATAGTCAAGTCATCCACCGTCTTGAAAGGCTGCCGGGAGTGACATTCCCGCCGAAGAATAGCCTACAACACACGCTCTTGAAATCGATGGCGACTAATTGGATGTGGCATGTGGATTACGACGGCGAATTTCTACTGGAACTGCCGGATCGCATCAAAATTTTGCTGTTGAGCTACATCGGCATCTACTCGCGGGATGTTCACCAGAATTTTAGGGCAAACGGACTGTATAACTTATTTGCGATCTCAGACCAAGACAACATCAGTACGGTAAAGGATGTCACCCGTCTTGATCTGGGCAGTGCAGTGGGCTCTTGGATCAGCGTGAAAGCGCTGAGCAACCAGCTTCTTGTCCCCGCCCCGGCAAGAAATGTAGCAGATACCCAACAAGAGAGGGCCATTCCTGTGTCATGGGACGAGGCCTCCGATGTTGAACAAGACTTTGATCCTGTGCTTTTGCCAACCTCACCATTATCCAAGTCAACGCCCCATATCCTTCGGTTTTCGAACTTGAGATATTTATCTCTAGCGCATCCAGTTCCTGTGAATGCTAGCTGGGGTTCTCTCCTTAATATGCTTTCCCATCTTTCTACACTGACACATCTCTCTCTTGCCCACTGGCCCATACCAACACTCACTCCAAACTCAATCAACACCCGCGTCCGCCATCCTATTATTCCGTCTCTCACTTTTGCCGCTGGCGGAACAGACACGTATACAGCCGATGAGGACAACTGGGTAGAGGCAGCGGGCATTCTTCGCAAACTTTGTCGGACCACTTACTGCCTAAAGTGGCTTGACCTTGAAGGCTGCGGTGAATGGCTCGGCACTCTTATTTGGGATGGTCGCACTACTGACGGTGAACAACCCTACGTATCCCCATGGCCTGAATGGAACGGATCGTGGCGAGATATCGAGTGGATTGGTCTAGGACCGGGATGGCTTCCTTCATCAAAACACATCAGTGATGATGATTTTCCGTCAGATCTTCCCCTTGAATCATCTAATCTTGCCCATTTCCCTCCGGGTTTCCGATTCAGGTCAGAACCAAACCCTGACGACCTGACCTCAGTTTTAACGGAGGACGACATACGGCAAGCCAAGCTGGCAGTTGAAAAACAGCGTCGAATCAACGAATGGAGAGCGTATGAGAATGAACTCCGCAAGGCCCGCAAAGTGGAAAAGCATGTCCATGCTATCAGGCGCGAACGTGGAGGAAAGTGGATTCATTTTTCCTTTGGCGGTGAAAGTGACGAGGAGAGGAAATTTTTGGAGAAGGCGTTGGAAAATATAGATAAACGGTAATTTATTGCGCATATAAATCATGTGGTCGTTATACTGGGGTAAGGTTTTAGTGGCCAAGTAGTAAATATAACATTCAACGTGGAATTGTTGCACCGGGTTATTGATTTCAAATGTTCACAGGTGTGATGGTATACATGTAGCATAATTTGATGACTGACACGAATTTAGCCTTATTGTTATCACTCATCGATATAGAGTTAATTCCAATCATATTGGAGACTTTTGATTTTACAGACCAAGCGGTCGACACGATCTTAACTATCAACATATTTACTTCTTCCGTCCTCGCGCATTGAACGTCTTCAATGGATCCGATTTCCGTCCTCCAGCACCACCCTTTTTACCCTTGTTCCTATTCCTCTCTCTCGCCTTGCGAATCCTGTTCTCATTCGTCTTTCCAATACCGACATACCCTACTGAACCGTCTGCGACGAGGCCCTTTTTACCCTTGGAAGGCATCAAGTATTCAGGGACATGCTTCAAATGCGGCTGGATCCTGACAGCGCGAATCTCACCATCGTGTCTCAGCTGTCGTAATTCATCAGGGTTTTCTTCAAAGTGCCGACGCAATTTTTCTGATTTGATAAGTTCCTGTCGGATTTCGCGAGCGCGCGCTTCCTGCACGGCCAGCCGAGTGACTGCGCGCAGGGCGTCTGTCATACGATAGCGGAAGGAGTCGACTTGTTTCATTTCAAAGTGATACGGTTTGACTTCACGGTCAAGTTTGGCCTGACGCTTGACAATCTTGGCGAGAACAGCTTCGTCGTGTTTGGCGGTCGGGTGGCTGGTCGGTTTATGCTTGCCAAATTCTTCTTTGGGGACGACAAATGACAGGGCCATGCCAGTTTGGCCAGCTCGGCCAGTACGACCGATGCGGTGTGTGTAAGATTTAGAGGTTGTAGGAAGGTCGAAATTCAAGACACAGGCAACATTCTGAAAGTCGATACCGCGAGAAATGCCATAGTCTTTTTGTTTGCCGGTTAATTTTTGCTTTTTGTTACTGTTGGTCTTGGTCATCGGTCCCTGGTCGACCTCGTCTTCACTAGAATCCTCGATTTCGGCTTCGGCATCTTCGGGATCTCCTTCTTTTTCGGCTGTGGGCTTTTTGATCTTTTTCGTGCCTAGCACTTCTTGGTCATCCGCAGCAATAATGATATCGTAAACACCCTTGTTAAACTCTTGAACAACATGAATACGAGAATTGGCCGGCAATTCCGAGTTCAGAACACAGCTCTTGATACCAAACTGTTCCAAGAACAGTTTCAGACGATAACAGCGGTCGATGTCGCCAACAAAAATAATGCATTTTCCTTTGACGAGCTGCAGCTTGAAGATGACGTAGGTAAGGAGAAACTTCTCATCTTCGGCACATTTAACGGCAAATTGCGAGATACCATCGCCCTCATCCTCCGCCTCGGTCAGTTTAAGGATCACCGGACTTCTGCAGAACAAACTCTTCAAGGTGTCAACTTCAGCTGTGAGGGTTGCGCTCATCAAAAATGTTTGGATCCCTCGGGGCACAGCTTTGGAAAGCGCATCAATATCATCTTCGTAGCCATATGAAAGCACAAGATCAGCCTCGTCGATGACTACATGAGTAAGCTTGTCGAGAGAGAGAGCAGAGTTGTTGACATTTACGAGCACACGGGCTGGTGTTGAGATGACAATATCCGGAAAATCAGCGAGCATGGCGCGTTGCACCGCATCAGAGACTTTTTGCGTGAGATTGACGGAGCGAATGTCTTTTCCACAGAACGACGAAAACGAAACAACGACTCGTTGGACTTGCTCGGCAAGTTCTCTTGTCGGAACCAAGATGAGAGCAGAGATTGCCTTTAACGATGTTTCATTCTAAAAGTGTATGTTATTAGCCTAGTCCCCGAGTATAGACAAGAAAAGATCATACAATTTTTCGTTGGAGAATAGACTGCAGGATGGGCAGCACGTATGCCGCCGTCTTGCCAGATCCAGTTTTTGCGCGAGCTGTATGGAACGTGTCAATTGCTTGGTCCAAGAAAGCATTAATTCCCAGGTTTCTATACCTAGTATATCTTTCCCATCAAGAGCTAACGGAATAGCTTGGGATTGAACGAGCGTCGGCTTCGAGAAATTCTCTTTTACGAGTGCTTGGCGTAATCGCGGGTCGAGATTGAGGCTCTCAAAGGTGATTTCTTTCTCATCTGAGGCGGCGGACGCCTCAGTAGACGGGACGTCATTTGCATCGAGTTTTCTTTTCATTTCGAATGTGTCGAATGTCAATTTGTTGGTAACTGGTGTTGTTGATAAAAGCTTCCCGCGAAAAAAAAAAAGTTTTGGTTCCCGCTCCTATCAGCATATCCGGCCCGCTGGATTTTCCGGCTCACCGCCCTCGTATCATCACCTTTTTGCCGCCCGTTCCTTCATTTCCATACAACTCAAGAACAGATTGTCTATTTGATTTGATTCCACTGGAATTTCTACGGAATATTGCGGCTCTTGGGAGCTTTTGAAATCGAACGGCTATATAAAAACTGTTCCTATCACCCGCATGCGATCGATACAGTACATATGAATGAAAGCTATCCATAACCGTTAAATATATAAAATTACCCTTGAACATGAACCGACACCCAGGCACCTAACATCAATCCAAATTGATTCTGTTTGGAGTTAACATCAACATTTGGATGAAGATTTGAAGCATACGCATGTTGTAATATCCAAAACGTCACAGGGACATTCATGTCCCTTTGAGCAAACGAGCATGAAGTGACCACGAAATCGACTTATCTTGACAGCAATTTCTACCCTCCTAGGCCAGGTCGTTTCCATTGCCATTGGAGTGTTTACTCTGCGAAAGCAAGATAATTTCCTTGGTGGCATCTTCAACTCGCCTTCTCCAATGGCGCGTCAACTAAGCATCATATATCTTCCATAAACTGGTTAAGTATTGATTATCGGATGCAGTAGGACCGTATATCCTCACTTCAACAAGTTGTATGGCCCAAGGCACGAAATTGACTAGATTTAGGGAGATATTAAAAGAGCGAGTATACAATTTTGTTTAGAAACCGAATCGTTAGGAAAAAAAGGATTTCTAAGAAGGCAAGTCCGATTGTTTAAAGGTTGAACTGATGATCTCGCCAGCACTCACACGGCATCTGACTCTTTCCGTGAAAACGCACCAAGATCTCATTAATGCCATATGAGACATAAATAATCCTCATAATTTACATAGCATCAGCCCCTTTTTCGATCCATAAAACCACATTACCTCGCAGTTTCAAATACATATTACTGAAGTGTGTATAGCGATACTAAACAGGAACTTTCCATATTGGGAATAGTGAGCTTAGGCCCACCATTATCGATAAGCTTCGCCCCCAAGTGAAGGTTATGGCTGTCACTATCGCCATGCCTGACGATCTTTGTCGATCGTGGCTTCCTTTCCCATTGTGATCTCGACCTTATCTTCTCGACCTGGTTGGAATGCTGGTGGCGTCTCAAAAAGATAAACGGCACGGAAGCGGAACCGATGCCGAACCGTGCTGGGTCGAGACCGCGCCCCGTGATTTGCGCCCTCAATGCAGGGCCGGCTCCGAGCCGTGTGTATATCCTCTGCGGTACTGCTATCTCGACAAGGTTACAGGTTTACGTGGAGATACCGCGTGAGTCACGACGAGGTCATCAAGATGTCAGATAGCGACTCCACATGGGCCTGATATCTGCTTGTCTTGACAGGAGGGCGGGTTTTATGGATGGGCCTACCATGTATCGCGTATCGTAACACCGTCCTGTCTCGTAAAGTTACAAGCCCTAATTACTCCAATTCAGTACATGAGGTCGTGCGGGGTTTCAGCAGCTGTTTTGGTTAATACTGCTATAATACTTTATATATCTTCAGAGCACGGGCGGGTGACTGAAGCCAATGTTCTACTGCCTTTTGTTGTTGAATCGCAGCTCATAACGTTTATTTCCTCGGTCAATCTATAACGATGGCGCAAGCTCAGCGCGTTGTCATTATCGGAGCTGGCATCGTGGGTACCAATCTGGCCGACGAGTTGGTCTCGCGAGGATGGACAAATATCACAGTCGTCGAGCAGGGGCCACTGAATATGCCCGGTGGCTCGACATCTCACGCACCCGGTCTCGTTTTCCAAGTGAACCCCTCCAAGACAATGACAAAATTCGCGCGCTACACAGTCGAAAAGTTGTTATCGATAGAGAAAGACGGTCAGAATTGCTTCAACCAAGTAGGCGGCCTGGAGGTAGCAACGACTTCAGAACGACTAGAAGAGCTCAAGCGCAAGCTCGGTTATGCCTTCTCATGGGGAATTGAAGCTCGCCTGCTGACAGCTGAAGAATGCCTGGAGATGTACCCTCTATTGAGCAAGGACCTTGTGCTTGGCGGCCTGCATATCCCTAGTGATGGCCTCGCACTTGCTGCACGCGCCACACAACTGCTTATTGAACGGACCAGTAAGGCCGGGGTTCGCTACTTGGGCTCAACACCAGTGACAGGCATTGTCCAGAGGGATCATCGTGTTACTGGGGTGATAACCCCTGGCGGCACGATTCCTGCGGACATTGTCGTTTCATGCGCCGGTTTTTGGGGCGTTGAAGTGGGAGAGATGGTCGGCCTCCAGATTCCGTTGGTTCCACTGGCACACCAATACGCAAAGACAACTGTCGTTCCAGAGCTGACTGGCCGTACTGTAAACGCTTTACCTAACGGAAAAAACGCAATTATGCCCATCTTGCGACACCAAGACCAAGACCTTTATTACCGTGAGCATGGTGATCAATATGGAATCGGTTACTACGGTCACCGGCCGATGCCAGTCGTCGCAGCCTCACTGGGCTTGACACCGAAAGATGTCGATGAAAAGAATATGCCGTCTCGACTGGAGTTCACAAAGGAAGATTTTGACCCAGCGTGGAGAGAGTCTCAAAAGCTGTTACCTGTTTTACAGCAAACAGAAATCGCTGATGGCTTCAATGGCATCTTCTCATTTACTCCGGATGGTGGGTCTATTGTAGGCCAAGCGCCTCACCTTGATGGATTCTGGGTGGCTGAAGCAGTATGGGTCACTCACTCTGCTGGTGTAGCCCGTGCTGTCGCACAGGTGCTTACGACTGGTGCCTCCGACATTGATCTAACTGATTGTGACCTGTCTCGCTTCGAAGAAGTCCAGCTCAGCCGACCATACGTACATGAGACTTCTCAACAGAGCTTTGTCGAAGTCTACGACATTATCCATCCTCTTCAGCCAAAAGAGTCCCCACGAAACCTACGAACGAGTCCTTTTTACAATCGCCAGAAAGATCTAGGTGCTTTTTTCCTCGAGGTTGGAGGATGGGAGATTCCATACTGGTATGAAGCTAATGCAGAGCTGGTCAAATCTCTCCCTGCAGATTGGCAACCTGGCGAGCGAGATCCGTGGTCAGCGCGGTTCTACTCACCCATTGCAGCCGCAGAATCCTGGAAGATTCGCAACGCCGTGGGGATGTATGATATGGCCTCATTCCACAAATTTGAGATGACCGGTCCAGGGGCTGTTCCCTTGCTACAGCGGCTCAGCACAAACGATCTCGCTACAAAGTCGGGTAGCATAACATATACTCTTCTACTTAATGAAAATGGAGGTATTCGCAGCGATATCTTTGTGGCCAGATTATCGAATGATGTTTTCCAAATCGGTGCCAACTCTGCCGTCGACCTGGCTTATATTACCCGAGAAGCTCGTCGTCAAAGCACGCAAGATCCCCGCCAGTGGGTTCAAGTGCGCGACATTACGGGAAACACATGCTGTATAGGCCTCTGGGGTCCTCGTGCTCGTGACGTGATCAAGGTTGTCAGTACGGATGACTTTTCAAACAGTGGACTGCCATATATGTGCGTTAAACAGGCAACTGTTGCCGGAATCCCAGTTGTGATGATGCGCAAGTCCTACGTTGGCGAATTCGGATGGGAGATTTACGCGAGTGCTGAATACGGCCAGCACTTGTGGGACGCTCTATGGCAAGCTGGAAAGCCACATGGAATCGTTGCAGTGGGACGTAGCGCTTTCAACTCGCTGCGCCTGGAAAAAGGCTATCGAATCTGGGGCACGGATATGACGAGCGAACACGATCCATACGAGGCTGGTGTTCAGTTTGGTATTCAAACGGGGAAAAAGGAAGACTATGTTGGCAAAAGTGCTCTCCAAAGTCTATATAAAGATGGAACCACACCTTCCCGAAAGCTGCGCTGCCTTACCATTGATGACGGCCGTTCTGTAGTGATGGGCAAGGAACCCGTGTACTACGAAGGCAAACCGGTAGGATACGTCACGAGTGCCGGCTTCGGTTACACATTTGGCAAGCCCATGGCATATTCATGGCTACCCAGCAATGTAGTTGTGGGAGAGCGTGTTGACATTGTCTACTTTGGCAAATTGATCAGAGCTCGAGTAACAGCGGAACCACTGTACGACTCGCAAATGAGACGTTTACTGGACGACAGTCAAGCTGTTATACCAGAGCCTCGCCAAGGTTTGAAAGCTCGTCTATAAGAAGGGGTTGTGATATAATTATGGAAGATATACATACATGGGTGATAAGACGAACTTGGCAATGAATGGGGGCGATCGTGGACGCTGTTACGCTCAGTTGACATTTCTGATGGTAATTAATATTTAGCGTTTTGTTGTTATATTAGTTTTTAATGGGCGCTTCAAAGTTGAATGAAGTAGAAACTTCCCAAACGTAATGCTAACATCCTCGTAATCCCAGTGGTAGTTTTCGAGTTGGTATGGGTGTCATGGCTACTTGTACGTACCTATTCTTGAGTAACGGGTAAAAAGATTTCAGTAGTTCATAAATCCTTAGCGCCATTTTGGCTTCAAATGGGATGGAGCGCACGGGCATTGAAGGGCGTGGTCGCAAGGGTGAAAGTTCTTTGCCTATAGACGTATTGCATGGCCACCGGTATGACGTGGCTCCGAGTTGAAAGTTATAAAGAATTATTCTTACCGAGTTGGGCTATCTTACCAATATCAAGGTTATGCTCTTGGGGCGTGTGTGATGGCGCATTTGTAAAGATTTAAGGATCCGTAAGTGTGAATGTTGCACCGTTGGAACATCCGGGGAAAGGTTTATGGCATTCCGAAATAAGGACATGAGTCATGGATCCTTTTGAAACCTGTACTGGGGACAGAGATCCGTATAATTATTGCTTGGGCAGTCGCAAAGGTGGTCTCGGAATGGGTAATAAAAGCCATAGATCCAATATTCATAGGGGAATCGAAGACAGATATGTATAGTGTTAGTATTGAAATACATTCAAGTAATTTTGGATCAAAAAGTAGGAAGGAAAGTGGCTTTGAGCATCGCTAGACGCAGGGGAAACAAACGCAAACGCTTATCACAATGATGGTTTTTTGGTCAAGTTCAATTAGCGTTTGAAAGGCCAAAGAGAACAGACTCCACAGGGGAAGCTTGCAAGTTATAGGTTTCCAAGGTCCCACCAGGCAGATCCACCAGCAGTTCCAGTGAGGGCCTGGAAATCCAGATGGCTCATATTTTCCATATCCTCAAACTGCCCGGGGTCCGCCCATAGCCAGGGGGTGTTGCTTGTAAACATGAGATTTTCTGGAGCAACCATTTTCTCCTGCATGGCGTTTTTTGTTCCTGTACTGGAAGTAGCACTGCTTCCAGGCGGCGCCGCAGGGACTGGTTGGGGACGGTAGAATGGCATGGGCACAGCTTGGCCACCATCAGCGGTATTGACGTTGACTTCCGGTGACGTCGTTGCTATAATTTCTAGGGTCAAACTGTCTTCGTCCATTTCATCCTCCCGGTCAATTGTTGGTGCTGCTGTCGAAGGGGTGAGTGAGGAGTGGAGTAAATTGCTAGTGAGCGTCTCCTGTGGTGACTGGTTGTCGTTACAACTGAATTGAAGAATTTCCCACATCAATGGGATATTGAGATGAATTTTTGCGGGCATCCAATCCTCATAGTCCATGCTCTCGGAGCCGGATGCAACGCTCATTAGTTTATCAAGGGTTCGGTCCTATAAGCAGTTAGCACGAGACAAGAAGAGCCGTTCTTCTTCCACCACGCACCAAATATTCACAAGCGCGGGACAAAGGCGCGAAATTTTTCAAAAATTTCCTGCATTTTGCAAGATCCACGTTGGATTTATACTTTAACCTGGGATCCGCAGAGCAGCAATAATAAAGCTGAACCGTAGCTGCGATAGCTACCATGTGACAGATGGATGGATCCACCATTCGTACTTGCTTGTCCTGAACCATATCAATCAGACGAACGATCCATGTGGCGTGCAGTAAAACTAGTTCTGATGATCTCCTCCAGAAGCTGTTGGGAATGGCAAGATTCTGATTGTGTTGTGATGCGACGATGTAAAGGAATGGGTGATTCAAGACGGTGTGAATAGCATGGTACAAAAACTGTGCCTTCAGCCAAGGAACCCAGTAGGCTCTGTGCAGTCGCAGTTCCTCGGCCTTGCGTTCGTAGAACTTTACTGATTCATATCGGTGGCACAGGGGAGTCCGGTTCTCAATCTCCATTAAGTCAGAAAGAATCATTGCGTACATGGAGTCGTGGAACCAAGGCTCTTTCAGCCGATTGCATGAGCATTCATACACATAAGTTCGTACCCTGCTCCAGATCCATCCGAAGTAAATGGTCATGCTCCAAATTCCAATATCCTCTGGTGTCGAGCACCCGATATTGTCTCTCGGTAGAGGAGGGGGCCGTGGTCTATTGGATTTTGGATATGCTGAGAACCAGGGACGCCATGTTTCTGTTGGAATACTCAAAAGACCAGTCTGTCGACCATAAGTCTGTTCCAGAGATTGAAGGCTCCAGAAAAGTCGTTTCTTTCGCTCTGTGAATGGGTCATTGTTGGTATATGTAGACTCGACATCCAACATGGCTGATCGACAGAGTTGAATAGCCAGAGAGAGGTGAAATCGGCCAAGATTATCTTCGCCGTCTAGATTTATGTTAGTGGCAAGACAAGACCAACCCTAGGATCTTCTTACTTATAAAAAAGCCATACGAAAGAAGACACAAGCCTTCCATAGTTGATAGTTCCACGGTGCCATTAGCAACGCGAAACATGATCAACCGTCTGGCATTGTTTGCATAGTATTGCCAGTGATCGGAATCCTGGGTGAAGGGGGCAGCCAGCGCTTGGATGCTCCAAACCAGCTCGTCTGGAAGATCATCTTGGTCTTCAAGCTCGTCAAGATTGAAACACCATAGCGGCTGACGGTGCCAATATTTGAAGTAAATATCTATGGCTTTGGAGACAGACAGTGACAACGAGGATGTCCCACGACTCGAATCTTCAAGCCCAAATCTGGCAGGGTGATTGTTGTCGTTGACACTGTATCTTCTGTCTCCCGATGCTGACGGATGACCAGACTTTGATAAAGATGTCTTGATTTCCTCAAGGATTTGTTCTTGACGTGTGGATTGAATGGGTCTGGACAGTAAAATCAGCAAAACTTCAGAAGAGAAGATCTTGGGGGAGAGTATCTACATATTTCCGCTCAAGATGAGATTTACCTTTTCTTCGAGGTCGGCAAGCTTATCTCGCTGCGAAGATAGTTAGAAAACATTCAAAGAGATACACTTAAAAGGTAGCGAACGCGATGATACATACCGACTGCTCACCTAGCACCGCTCGTGGGGGTGCTGCGGCATAAGAACAATGCTGATTGAGGCGCAGACAGCACGAGCAGGCAGGTTTCTCGCCAGGGCAGCGGATCTTCTTTCTCCTGAGTGATATGAATGTCAGGTCTCGCTTAACGGCTCGATAGGGATAGATAGTGAAGAAGCAAACCTGCAGTTGAGACAAGCGTGATTGGAGCGCAACCTCTGACGAGAGCTCTCTGGCGGCATCGTCGACACAGACGGCTGCGAGCACCGCTTGGTGAGGCTGGGGCGAGAGACGGGTGTCAAAAGTCGCGAGATCGCCAACTCTTGAGTCTGGCCTGCTTGTGGTGACAAGCTGCGTACGTGCCTGGAGGTCAGGTGGCCGGGTCAGGTGACTGGCGAGCAGATACCGGGATTCGTTAACCTTGTCTGGACAACTGGTCCATCCGGGCTCTCCACGCGCCGTGATTGGTGGATGGGCTTATAGATAGGCTGGCCACTGAGGGGCATCGCGGAGGGGAGTGCTGCGGGGCCGTGCGCCTCAGGCGATAACAGGGGGGGCATCCCTGCGCGAGATGTAACAACTGGTATTATTACTATTATCGTATGTTACGCTGTACAAGCGTGGCCCTTGTTCTCCCCGCCAATGACAGGCGGCTGTTCGTCTATACTTCGGATTTTTGGCTCGTGCATAATATTTATGAAACCTTGTTATTATTACTTGGACTTTAGCAAACACGTAACTATTACTAGCGCTACCAAAGCTGCCTGAAAACTAAAATCGACCTCGCTAGGTTATTAAAGTAACATTCTGAACTGCGCTTGCAAGGGAAAGAAAAAAAAATGAAGAAGAAAGAAAACAAGAAAAGCGGCAAAACATCGTAACGGTGCCGTCATAAGTAAGAAGGAAGCAGATCACCACGCTATGCCCTCATCAAGTGTTGCTGGACAATCGTTGCCCGTCTGGCATGATAGACCAGAGCAAAATTCGATATCCTTCTCGCTCACTAGAGACAACTCCGGCAAGGTCTGTCGAGCGGGCCATATCTCTCGTTTCGCCTTTTGCTCTCGCCTGTAATGTTCTGTCACAACATCGCGAATCATCTTCTGGAAGTAAAGAGGCCCCTTTTCCTTTTCAGGATGCAACAGTCCGTTGATAAAAACACCCCTGTTGAGGTTCTTTTGTGTCAGGTCGCAGAGATATTTGTCCTCAGACATGATACGCTTGTACATGGAGTTGACGTATTCAAAGTCCTCGTCAGTGGCGTTTTTGTTGCGGTATACTTCGTATTTCATGGTGGCACTGGTGGGAGACGTCGGGACGAATCGTTGCATGAAGAAAAAGTTCGGCCTTTGTGAAGAAGAGCTCATTAGCCAGGTGATACATCAAGATCTAGAGTGATATACTCACGAGACATTCATGGAGGCATTAGGGAAATAATAGGTGCTAGCAACGCGCAAACCACTGGCAATCTGCTCTTCGGTAGAGTGAGCATCATGGATAATACTTCCATCCTTTGTAGAAACCGAGTAAGTGGACAAATCAGCCACGGCGGGAATATCAGGATGCGTAGTTGGACAGTGGTAGCATTCGTTGTAGTTGTCGGCAAGAATCTTCCAGTTGTAGTCCCCCTCCTGCTCCCAGGTGTGGTCAAACACATAGTCGTCAAAGTTGTAGTTCTGGAATCGGGGTTGCAGATCAATTCCCTTGAAGTCGTCTTCCCACGCGATTTCCGGCCTTTCACCTGCATCCAGGTTGACCCAGACAAAGCCGTTTGTGTCAACATGGACATGGATAGGGAAGAGACCGTTTTTGCTCTTGTCAAATCCTTCGAGGCCTTGGTAGCTTGGGGCCTTGGCCAGTTTACCGTTCAGGCCATAGGACCAACCGTGATATTTGCAAGCAAAGATCTTGGACGAACCTTGGTCCCCTGTAACAACGGGAAAACCTCGGTGTCGGCAGACGTTGTGGAAGGCGTTGATCTTTCCCTCACGATCCTTGACAACAATGAACTGAAAGCCAGCTACATCATATTTAACCCAGTCACCTGGGTTAGGGAGACGTGCTTTATGTGTGGTAAAGAGCCACCTCTTGCAGAAGATGCCTCTTCTCTCAAGCTCAAACATCTCCTGAGAAGTATACCAGGAGGCCGGGAGAGCCCTAACAGGGCTGTTTTCATTGGTGGAAGTAGCCTTCGAGGTATCTCGAACACCAAGTAGGTTCCAAAGGGACGAAGCCATTGTGATGAAGTGCAGATAAAAATAACCTCGGGAGGTAGAAGATGAAATTAAGAAATCTTTGGTTATTTCAAACTCTCTTCCCCAGAAGGCGGAAGCCTCCATATATACATACTCGTCCCATGATTCCCTTATCTTTCCTCACCAAAGTGCCAAACAACAACGAGCCATGAAGAAGACCCGTAAGCCGTATGGTGGCTGCCGAGCACACGGAGCGCTGCCGATCACAGGACCGGAACGGAGACTTGCCCTACGGGACGGTTCATTGTTTTTGGGCTGAGAGCTGGATAGCTTATCGATAAGGCTATTTTTATTCGTATCCTCTAGTAACTGCCAGGACCCACGGCGCGACACCCGAACCATCCAGTCTGGAATGAAACGTAAGGAAATCTGGTGGCGCGGGACACGGCTCACTCGAACCCTAACCAACCGTGACCCGAGTGCCTAGAACACCGAGTACGCGGGCCGGTCTTAATTTCAAAAATATAGATATCGATATGCCACGAAAGATAACTAGAGGTCTGCCTAAACAAGGGAGGCGATCCCATGATAATGCAACCATATCGGGTTCCAAGGAGGGGTCTAAACAGTTTACTGCGGGACTTCTCCGAGGCGAACTCGTTGCTGTTTGGAGAAACATGGCCTCTGTAACCTTTATAGGAACCTGTCAATTTTCTCCGTATCCGTAGAGGCTAGCAGTCTGTTATTCATCGTCACGCAGAATCTAACTATGTCGCCCACACAAGATCTTATCACCCCTTTGGGTACAGAAACTTCCAAGAAAAAAGGACCCGGAAACAATCAGGACTGCGGAGGATTACACGATGAATTGGACGTCAAACCTGGCTCCGTGTACGAAAATGAGAACACCCTACAGCGTAAGCTCGGAAACCGTCACGTTCAGCTTATCGCAATTGGGGGCTCAATCGGAACAGCCTTGTTCGTGAGCATTGGAGAAGGACTCAACCAAGGCGGCCCGGGTAGCCTTCTACTCGCTTATCTCATTTGCAGTCTCATGCTGTCCTTGGTAAATAACTGTGTGGCTGAAATGTCAACGTATATGCCGGTTAGTGGGGGATTCATTCGTCTAGCAGGAAAATGGGTTGACGAGGCATTCGGGTTCATGGCGGGGTGGAATTTTTTTTTCTACGAAGCTTTCCTCATCCCGTTTGAGATCACAGCAGTGAACATGGTAATCTCTTTTTGGAGAGATGATGTTCCCGTTGGTGCTGTGTGTGGAGCTTGTATTGCATTATATGCGTGAGACTGCCCAATGCGATGTTTAGCCCTAATCTCATCCCTCCTTCTTTGTCATAGCCCCCTAGCCAATGGCATCTTTAGTTCTACTGATAAAATCACTATACTGACATATCTCTCCATATAGCTGCCTGAATATTTTAGCGGTTAGAGCCTACGGAGAGGCCGAATTTTGGCTCTCTAGCGGCAAGGTCTTCCTGATATGCATCCTCTTTTCCTTCACGTTCATTACAATGGTGGGTGGGAATCCCAAGGGTGATGCTTACGGCTTCCGGTACTGGCAAGAACCAGGTCCGTTTGCAGAGTATCGAAGTCTCGGCAACGTTGGGAGGTTTGAAGGATTCTTAGCAGCCCTCTGGGCTGCTTCGTTTGCCTGTGTCGGCCCTGAGTATATTTCAATGGTAGCTGCCGAAGCAAAATACCCTCGCACTAATATAAAAAGTGCATTCAAAATTGTGTACTGGCGGTTTGGAGTCTTCTTCATAGGCAGTGCCCTGTGCTGTGGTATTGTCATAGCGTACAATGACCAAACATTGGTCAAAATTCTTTCTGGGAACGCCGGAGGCTCTGGTACCGCAGCAGCTTCACCGTACGTCATCGCCATGAAAAACCTCAAAATTCAAGTGCTACCCCATATTGTGAATGCCCTGTTGGTGTCTAGTATCTTTTCGGCCGGTAACACGTACACCTACTGCGCCACCAGAACATTATATGGAATGGCGCTGGACGGCCGCGCACCCACATTTCTCACCAAGTGTACTGGCAAAGGTGTGCCGATATACTGTTTTGCCATAGTAATGATGTTTCCGTTCCTTTCCTTTTTGCAGCTTTCAAACAGCTCATCGACAGTATTAACGTGGCTCATCAATCTGAGCACAGCGGCTGGAATCATTGACTTCATTGTTATATGTGTGACATACGTTTGCTTCCATCGCGCATGCCAAGTCCAAGGACTCGACCGCAGCACTCTTCCATACAAAGGACGATTCCAGCCGTTTTGTGGATACATTGGGCTTGCTTGGATGGTTACCGTTGTCACTTGCTACGGCTACACTAGCTTTAACCCGTGGGACTTAACCGGATTCCTCACTCACTACGCCATGGTCATAGTAGCGCCTGTACTGTTTGTCTCATGGAAGCTACTCAAAGGCACCAGATGGCTAAAGCCCCAGGAAGTAGACCTTGTATGGGAGGCCCCTTCAATCAACGCATACGAGCAAAACAGCACGACAACTGATCCTCCTGTGGGATTCTGGGAGGAAGTTATTGCTCTATTGGGCTTTCGACGGCGACAAAGCTGTCTACAAGCCAGGTCGGATGCCTAACGGCATTTGTTGTGTGCGATAAGAAACTGTACGCAAAAAACGCAAAAAAAAAAAAAAAAAAAAAAAAAAAAAA
>CVMT01000001.1:2586677-2628846 GCA_000985935.1 Talaromyces islandicus | reverse complement strand
AAAAAAAAAAAAAAAAAAAAAAAAAAAAAAAAAAAATTGGCGAGTCTCCTTGGTCCATAAGAGCTCCGTGTATATTCTCGTATCAACCATTATCTGTAACGAGCTTTTCACGCCCTATAACAATTCCTCCGATAGCGCAGCCCCTAGTGTAATAGAGGCCGGGAGTGTAGCCGGCTGGGAGAGAGAGCACGCCGTTCATGTTTTCCGCGGGCTCTTTGACCGACCCACCTAGACCAGATCTGGTGCTTAGATCCTGAGGAGGCTGGGATGGTGATAAGACCTGCCAAAACGGCTCCATCTTACAGCTGTTTATCATTAATCCATACACGTGTCTGTGCTTGTCGTGGGTCAATGTCCATCGGTGGCGACCCCTCCCCCCGCGGGAAACACGGTTCGGGTCGGCTGGCCAAACCCGGTCCTTCTCCGAAACACGGTGATGGTATCAATGCAGACAATTATAATCGACATCTTCACGTTGTTTCCTGTTTGATCCAATTTCTTGCCAGCTGTCAATTATCCTCTCAGTAACATCGCGGGCTATGGACAAGCGTGAGACCATCATCATTGTCGGCGGAGGTGTTTTCGGCCTGTCGACCGCCCTGAACCTGGCCCAGGACGGCTTCCGATCCATCACAGTGCTTGATCGGTCTATGCCTCCAGTGCCTGATGGATCCAGCAATGACATCTCACGTGTGATTCGCTTTGACTATGGCGACAAAGTTTATGCGGAAATGGGAAAGGAGGCATATGACCTATGGAACACGCAACCAGAGTATGCAAACTCTTTCCATCGGACACCATGCGTATGGACCTCCCAACAGTCAGGGCCTTCGAATATGGTCCAGTCTGGTGGTTCGGACTTCATCAGAAAGACAAAGGAGATCTTGACTAACATGGGGGCGGAATGGCATGGCCTTGAAAACATGGAAGCGTTGAAAGCCAGATTTCCGAAAATCAGCGGGAACCCAATTGGGGATGGATTTGAAGGCTTCTATAATAATGCGGCAGGATGGGCTGATGCTGGCCTTGCCATCGCTGGTCTCCGTGATCGCTGCATTCTTGCCGGAGTCAACTTCGTGACGGGCACCCATGGTCAAGTCACGGGCCTCGAGAAGGCAGCAGACGGCACGATTACAGCCGTGAAGACCGCTGAAGGAAACTTCATCCGTGGCGACAAGTTCATTTTCGCCACTGGTGCGTGGACTGCCAGTCTGATACCCAGTTGGAATTCGATGGTAGCCACTGGCCAGATTGTCGGGTTCGTGAGACTTACCCCCGAGGAAGTCAAGGACCTAAAGGACCTTCCAATTATCTTCAATCTATCTACTGGGTTCTTCAGTTTCCCGCCTCATGAAGAGACGGGATATCTAAAAGTTGCTTGCCATAGTTTCGGGTATACCCTATCTTCGTCTGTGGAGGGAGAGGAGATTTCTTCCCCGCCGAGCGATGCAATTTCTGCACGAGCCAACTTCATTCCTGAGGAAGGCCGCCAAAGACTTCTTGCCGGACTAGGAGAAATTCTGCCACAGCTTGTGTCAAGAGGATTCGAAAAGACGGCCCTTTGCTGGTACAACGAAACACCAACTGGTGACTTTGTTTTTGATTATCACCCAGACCATAAGAATTTATTTATTGCTACCGGTGGTACTGGACAGTATGTGACCTGAGCAAAATTCTTTAACTAAACGCTAACATCATGTGAAACAGCGCATACAAATTCTTGCCGGTAATTGGCAAGTATATTTCCGGGGCATTCCAACGAAAACTTTCTCCTGAATTACTGGAGAAATGGAAATTCCATACCGAATACAGCAAACAAGAGAAAGACGATGTTTTTACTGGCGCAAAGAGCCGGAAAGGAGGCGACGGCAGTCGTGGAGGGCCCAAGAGAAGAGAATTCACGCCACAGGAGAGGGACAACCTCCTTACACTCAGTAATGCACTCGCTAAGCGAGGTGCAAAACTATAAATAATAATGTTCTTAGACTTATGATCGTTCTCCATGTGGTCCACTGTGGAGCGTTGAAGCGGAACTGCAGGATTATTTTTTGTTCGTTTGTTTTTATCGGAACTATTGACATCATCTCACAGCTATCATGATAATCAAACTTTTGCCGTATATAATACAAGAATACTACGGATCAGTGCCCAACCATGCATGAACACTTGAGCTTTATTTTCCTAGTCAGGTCTCAGTGGGTGTTGGGCCCTGAGCCCTGAATGCGTTAACAGTTGATATTCCGAATAAGGTCATGCTCTACCACGAGCCTATTACTACGTAGATATTCACATTGTACCATAAAAATTGTCAGAGTTCCATCTAGTCCGATGCGTCTGCACCAATCCAGTAGTCTGGATCTCCCGGAAGTTGTATAGAACAAGAAGAAGCCATGGAATAAAACCCTAACCAAATATGTATTAGTTAAAACGATATGCGGGACCGAAGGTAACATCGGCCAATAGCCTGACATCTGGAAGGTTTCGGCATTTGCCAGGCCCACCATCCCGCATTTAAAACTCTGTGCTCCGCTCTTATCGATAAGATCTAGAAGTACGTCACAGTGCAACTGTTGGAGAATGTCTCCGCGAAATTTGTAAATTACGTACAAGGCTTAAACAACAGTATTTCCATAGAGGTCTCTATATATTGCTTAAATTTAAAGCAATGATGTACGGTGAAGGTCTTCATTTAATGTTGGTTTATGTCGATAAATATATCAACTGCTATCTACTAATATATCTTACCAACCCGTACATATATGCTTGTTTTCGAGAGAATAGGGTTATCTTAACATGTGAGAACTGCCGGTGATGCTATTTACTTAGTAATAATGTAGAAAAGTTACAAAAACGAAGGAATAAATACATTTGAAAGCGCAGACTGACCTATCATGATGCCATGCCAGTCTACTTAAAAAATAAACAATAACAAGTAAGAAACAAAACAAGACCTGGTGACGCTGTCAACTGGTCGATATCAGGTAAGCAGCCGGAAACTTATGAGGCACGGCCTCGAATATAGTGACGCCCTATAAGTCAGGGAATCAATTGATACATCGTCTGAGAAGAAAGTGTTAGAACCGCTTCCTGATTTGCAAAAATAACTATTAAAGTATGGTGCCCACCGCAAACCAGACGCCTGCGCCTAAATGTCCTTGTGACAGTCACACTCCATCTGTCAACGTGTCATGTTGCCTTGAAAACCCCCATGGGTCGTTCCTTGGGCCGTTGGGCTCAGGTTGAGGATTGTTTGGAGGTTGGGACTGCCTGATGATTATAAGAACTTTACACAGTGTCATCTAGGATATCTGTGATACAATGACCTACTGCGAAGCACAAACATCATACTCTTTTCCGCTAACATCATCATATGGTGCGCTCATAGGTTGAGTGGTGAATACTATCGGTCTCGGTTAAGGAACACTAACAGTTGGGAGAGATAATACGCACTCTCGAAGTGGCCCATTGTGGTTCCAGTAGATCAAGAATGAATAGTACGGGTGGTAAAATATGATTGAAATTTGTGAAAGCAAGGAATGGATGGGAGATGTACCTTTTACCCAGGTATGTAGTAATCAAAATCTCGTTGGATCAGGGACAAAAAAGATGGGAAATTCCATTGCTCGACGACGCCAATCTTCTCATTAAATACCTTCTAGTCTACAAATGCGGCTCTTCAAGAGCCCAACTCAACAATCGCAGAACTTGGCTTACATTCCACCATCCACGACCCGGAGCTATGGGAATTGGTAGGTATTGCACTAAAAAGATGCCTTTCTTCTTTAGTCCTTCTGCATGTAACTTCTCATTCTCCACTCCCAATCTAAGATCAGTTCAGCTGTTGGATTGCCCCGCTCTATGGCGTTGCTTCACAGGGCGACTCCAGCATGGCGCACGTCATGCAAGTAAATCGTGGACCTCATCGATATACGACCTTACAGGAACTAAAGCTGCCGTCTGCACGAGCCTGGTAGCCTGTTAGTTACCGAAGTGTGATTAGGCATTGTACAGAGAAAGGGAGGGGTGGGCTAGTCCGGGATACGTGGAGAGCCCTATCCTGCCGAGTCCGTCGTCAGATTTGTTGTCACCCTCCATGAACATCCTCACGGGAACAAGCGTTAATTAATGACTCCATTAGCGAATAAGGCGAGATGCTCGGTTGTATTTCCATGCATGCTGTTTTTTGGCGCTGTAGTTTACGGATCAGCTGAGCCGGAATGTCACGCATTAACCCAGCTGTACGGTACCAGCTAATGAAACTAGTAATTCCAACGTTTGTTCGCGGCTATTATTGGGTATTTACGCCGCGGTTGCGTGCAGACATTCGTAATATTCGTATAATACGGGTATCAAAATCTATCTTCAAGGCATGCTCTACTCCTTCTTCCACGCTTGATACAATTTCCGGAATTCCGAGTCTGTAGCTAGGAGAGACGTCGGATCGCCGCTTTCCACCAGGCAGCCATGCTTCAACAGGACAACTCGGTCAAATCGGTCGATATATCGAAAGCGATGGATCACGGCAATGACAGTCTGATCGGCAAACTCGGTTTCGATCACAGACTGCATTATTGATTCGGTTTCCCAGTCCATGCTAAGAGTCTCAGTTAGCTCAGCTCCCCAGAACTAATGCAAAGAACTGAAAGTTTCTGCAAGTACAGTCATCCACATACCTGCTCGTAGCCTCGTCTAGGATGAGGATAGGACTCCGCACTACAATCGCTCTAGCTATTTCAAATAGCTGCTTCTGTCCAACGGACCAATGCTGGACCTCCAACTCCGCATCCAGGCCGCCTTTCAACAAAACAAGTTTCCACATACTGACTTTTCTTAATGCATACTCAATCCTATCATCCGAGGCCAAGCCCTGTGGATCAAGATTGAAGCGAACGGTGCCCGGAAGAAGCAGTGGCTCCTGAGGTATGACATTGATTGTACTGCGGAGTAACGAGCGGGGGACTGTTGTAATGTCGGTGTTGGAGACCGTGATTCTTCCTGCGCGTATGTCAAGCATGCGCAGAATGGCCATGATGAAAGACGTTTTACCACTTCCGGAAGGACCGCAGATGCAAACCTTCTCGCCGGGGTGGATTTTGAGAGAAATGCCCTTGAGAATTGTGGTTGGCGAAGTGCTATTTAGGTAGAGAAATTTAGAACGAGAAAGATAATTCGTGGCCATCATGGCTTACCTATATCCTGCACTGATGTTGTCAAATTGAACGTCGCCCTTGTGAAGCCAATCTCTGGATGATTCGCTGAGCAGGCTGGTTACCTGCTCCTCCTCTCTTGGTGTGTCCTTTGCGAAAGTCTGAATACGAGTGACAGCGCCAATACTCATCTCAACCATTGTCCACATCTTGATCGCTCGCGTCAAATTTTCATTAAATGCTAGAAGTAGATTTAATGCAACTCCGACACTAGCTGCATTGAATTGCGATTTCAGCGAGGTGACCGTTGCGACCAAAATAACTGCAATCGCGCCGACCAATAGATTGACAACAAGCTGAAGCCATTGCTGGATGCTCCAAAACATGTAAAACGCCTTTTGGCTTTCATTGAGTTTATGTTGACTGCGCGCACGGAATTCGGACCCCCAGCCATAGGCGCGAATGCAGGCGACTCCGTCGATCGTTTCCAGGAATTGTGTGTATAGCGGTGCTTTTACCTCAATGTCCAGTATGCGAATTTGACGCGAAGTGCGGAGGTAAAACGATTGAATGAAATAAACGACAACAGCGATAAAAGGCACAGAAGTCGCGAGATATTTGCCAACTACGCAGATTATGATCAATTTGACGGTCAAACTGCCCAGGGCTATAGACATGCATCGTAAGTATATTCCAACAGCCTCATAGTGTTGAGCTTTTCAATGTTTTTAATACATACCATCGACGAAGTTAAGATAGTATGTAGGAAACATTAGATCCATCAGTTCCAAGTCTTGGCTGAACCTAGAGAAGGGCTATAGTTAGTGCTCCCCCGACGATTGCAGTGAGGCAGGCTAGTTACCTGTTTATGATCGATCCTGTATCAATAGTTTGGAAAAATGCGAACGGGGCCCTCGCAGGAAATTAGCTGGGACAGAGATCCAAATTTACGCTTTCACATACCCCAGCACGGCTCGCAGCAAATCAGCGTGTAACTTCAAAGAAGTTCTGGAGAGGACGTCTATAACATATAGCCTATGCGAGGATTAGCAATGTGTTAATATTGACTACTGCAATGCAAAAGGTAGAAGAAGCGCATGATGACTCAAGGTAACAAGCATATATATACCTGCAGCACATTGTGATTCCAAATATTGATGAAAATGTCAATACTCCGTAAACACCGAGATACAGGCCCAGACGTTGATTTGGTCTCTGAGCGTTTGCGTCGACCCACCACTGGACCCAGACGGCTGTGAAACTGTCAGTGAGTATGAAAAAAGGAGTTGAAAATGATGACAAATGCCAAATGAAGAAGAGACTAACAGGAGAAGCTGGAACAAAAGCACTCCACCATCAGTGTTGCTTGTGAGACTATGAATAAAGCCCAACCGGCGGCTTCGATATAGTACGAATACACCGACCAGGAGCCATTCAGTGCCAATGCGGATTTTGTCTTCGAGGGATCTTCGTATTCATCTAACTCGTCCCTGGAGCGTTCTATTGCTATTTGTTGAGGAGAAGGCTGAAGTTCGCCTCGCTCCTCAGGCGTGTTCATATCAAGTTTGCTGAAGATATGAGGCATATGAGCCACTATATCAGAATATGAACCTCGCGCAAATATGGTTCCCTTGTCCAACACAATTATGTCATCTGCATGAGAGAGGATTTGATCTGTACGAATTAGAATCCTAATTACCTGCGACACGGACCGAAGTGTCTTACAATTATTCGTCACCATAATAACATTTCTGCCCGTTTGCTTAAAATGGCCGTCTTCACTGAATAGCTTCTTTGTAATTATCTCCAAAACGCTAGAGTCGAGGCCACTAAATGGACTGTCAAGAACGAGCAAATTAAGTTTGGAATAGACAGCTCGGGCCAAGGCCTATTCTCAAAGAGCACAAATATTAGCACTGCTTGAAAGCTATCCGTTATCCTGGTTCGAAAGAAACGTACCACTCGCTGCTTCTGACCCCCGCTGAGAGATGCGCCTTTACTTCCCGCCAACCTTTGGTCGCCACCAGAGAGATTCTTCAAATCATTTTCAAGGCCGCAGGCAGATACAACAAAGTCATACCACTTCTGGTCAAACTCATTCGTTCCGATGATGTTTTCTCGGATAGTCGTGTTCATGATCCACGGCACTTGTGGAGTGTACGCAGCACACGATAGGGCAATAGGCATTGGGTCATCTTGTAAGATATGACGGCCCAGCATAGCCTCAAGGAGAGTTGTTTTACCACTTGCAATTGGTCCAATTATGGCAGTTATGCCACGACAGATCTCAAAATTAAGACTTTTTAGAATTGGTGTTGACGTGAGTGACCTTAATACTGTTGCATCTTGAAATGAGATCAGTGGTGAAGCGAGCGGTGTAGTAGCCAAGGAGCTGTGAAGTTCAATGGCATTGGAATCATAGCTAGGAGAATTAAGTTCAAGCGGGTCGTAGTCTGAATCCGTGCTGCAATATTCTTCAATTCGATCGAAGCAGGAAATGGCTTGTTTAAATGATGGAATAGCTTGGCAAAATTGAAGAAGGGGTGACGTTAATAGGGAGATAAGAGCGAGTGAGGTGAATGCTTGGGCAGAAAGCAAAGATGCATCATTCTTGACTACTGAAATACCAGCATAGATTGCCAAGGTCGCAAACGGTGTGAAATCGAGCGGTATATTTGCTAAATATATTGATTGCATCAGTATTTTTATGTCGGGTATAAATCGAAAAAAATAAAAATTGGAACATACAAACGACAATTTGCCAGATAAGCAATTTTCTGAATCGAAGAGAGGTTTCAACTTCAATTTGTCGAAGCTTCGTCACAATAGTTGACAAAGCTTTTGAAAGGCCTAGCATTTGCATGGCTTTGATATCTCCTACCATGGTCGATGTGATGGCCAATCTCTTCTGCACACATTCTATCCACTGCTTCTGTGCCACACCAGATCGAGAGGAAATAGGAATCATCACTCCTACGCAAACTAGTCAAAACAGTGTTAGTAACATAACATAGGGCGAGCGATCGAGGGCGTTTGTTGGTCCATACACAGAGCAATCACCAGTGGAATCACGCAGGCCACGCCGACCTGCCTTCCTAGAAGCCATAGAGCGATGGCTATCTCGACAATAGATGCCCAAAGCTCGTGAACTGTTCTCAAATTATATGCAATTCGCTCAATATCAGTGCCCATCAGCGTCACAGCAGCCGAGTTTTCTAGATCCTCGGGTTGAAGGCCAAGTGTTTTATCGTAAATCATGGAGACTAGGCCAGCTCGCAAGGCAGAAATGAGACGATTAGTTTGCCTCCAGTAGACGGCGGTTGAGATCTAAAGCTGGTGAGTTTTCGAAGTACACATATGCAGCCCTCTGTTACGGATTGTACCCACAGTAATGCCAGAATACACTAGGATATATGCCCCAACTAGTGACGGCCCATAGTTTTGATTCACCGTGGTTGGTGAAGCCCCCATGAAATTGATAGTCGTAGTAATTAAGAATGGCTGAGAGAAGCTAAACGCCGTGAGAGCAAGACGAGACGGAATAGCCCAAAGGAAAATAGGCCGGTAAGCAGCAAAGGCAGCTCTAACAAGTATATTCTTGTTTTTTGTACGCCTTTTCGTGAATTCAAGTCGTAATTTATCTCCTGCATCTTGACCCTGGAGTTCGGCATCGACTTCTGGCAGGTCGGTGATTTCGAGAACCTTGGAATTACCGGCTTTGAGCAAAGGAAGCAAATAAACGTAAAAGCTCCGACCCCAGAAACCGCTCCGTTCTTCCCTGTTACGTAACTGATAAAGAGGTTGCAATGATGTAAATCTGCTTGTAGACTCCGCACATAACACCAGGACCGTGACGATGAATATCGTAGTCCAAAGACCGCAGCAAACGGTAACCCCATCTTCAGGTGTGATCAGCCACAGTGATCGCAGCCGCGGCAATGCCAGAAGGCTTGCAGAAGAAAAGTAGAGCACAAGGATATAAGAGGGCGCAATGGAGCGTTGGTCTTCTAAAAACGACGTGTATGTGGCTGCGAGAGTGGCAACAATGTTGATCACAGCTGCGGGAATAGATGCTCCCGTACGAAGCACTAGGGCTTTAGCTTGGAAAGCTGTGTAAACAACATGGAGAATGAACAAGGTGGCGAGAAGAACCTATGAGAGTTAGCCAAATCCGAAAAAGATGTGGAACCGGTGAATTTTATACTAATTTCTGAATTGCGAGTTTATACGACACTACCTTGACCGCTTGATGCTGCAACTGCCGCCAACGGGACGGTAAGAGGAGCAAAAATACGGCGGCGGGGAGAAGAACGAAGAACGAATCCTCAAACAATAGGGTAAAGTCAAAAACGCGACAGCCCACAACAATTTGCGGCCCAAAAGTATTGTCACTCCCTACAGGACACTCGGTGAACTCAGTTGCTGTTACCGACAGCGGGCTGTACACTCCCCGAAAGATGTGCGCCATTACACTCGGATTGAACCGGTGGTATTTGAATTATTGGTATCCAGCAGCATTCTACGCATATTATTTGAAGGAATTGGCGGTTTTAAGTACGTGTTGATCAGTCAATAATGAGCTTATCGGTAAGCGATAATTCTGCTGGCTAGTCTAGGCTAGATCCCGTGAGAAAGCGGAATTAAACAGTTTATGTGCAATTATTAAGTATTCCGAACTCCGGCAGGAATTGTTGCCTAGTTGTTGAATGCCGAATTTTGGTTATTATAGCACAGAGAAACAATGAAATAGAAATGGTTCCGCCAACTCCGAACCAGCACATCAAGGCTGACAGGAATAGCTCGAACACCCGTTGCTCAAAAGACGGCAAAGTAAGATTGGCTCGAATTAAGAAGACGTAAGAGCGGCTGAATTGGCTGATCTAAGAAGACCTAGAAAGATTAAGCTGCTGACTGTACTTGCTGAGGCCATTTCCCAATGATGTACTGAGAATTTGCCATGTTCGTAAGTTCCCAGGTTTCGGCGCACAGTTTTCCATATGAGCCTTTGTCGTCCTCACTGCCGGCAGCTCCTGCTACAAACAGAGCTGCCATGAAATGGTCATCTGTGCCATGAGCATCTCTGAACTTCGGATGTTTCATCAAACGCGTCATTGCACGGCGTAGATTAGGCCCACTATTATTCGAAAGCACGTCTTCGACAGCCTGCCGGAACTCCATGGCCCAGTCTCCTGGGGGTGTCTCCTGGGCGAAATTGTCCAGATATTTTGTCATAGGGCTCCAAACATTGCGGTACAGGTTATGTACTGCCCCGCCTGTACCAATAAGAAGATAACCCTGTTCTCTGAAAGGACGAAGTGCCGCACCCACTCGCATGTGGAAGTGCGGGTCGTACCGAGCATTCATGGAGATTATAGTTGTTGGCGGGCATTTGGTGGGAAACATTCGAATGAGAATGAGGTATGTGTCATGGATCCAGTCGAATTCATCATTGGCGTTCACCTCGAAGCCTTCAGCTGACAACGCCTCGATGCACTTCTCGCCCGTCTTCAAGTCGGGAACGAGCTGGTAGTCGATATATTTAGACGGTGATACATAGGCTACTGGTGACTTTCCAGGGTTAGGTTTCATAGAAACCTCGATTTTGTTTGTCCCAACGCAGTCCCAATGGGCGCCCTTTGTTTGCGCGCTCAGCAATTAAGTTTCAAGCAGGGGTTTTGCGCGGAACGGCATACCATCATGATAACACCTTTAATCCCGTAGGCGTTTGCATCATCACCACATTTTTTCCAAAAATCCGCCGACTCAGACTCTTCTCCGAGCATCATGGTTGACCCATGAGATAAAAAAAGAACCGGTGTCAACTCTAAGCAACGGTTATTATTATCGTTCAACCCAGGGGTCCATTCCCTGACACATACCCATATCGATCTTGGTCGCTATCAATACAATTTTCAAGCCAACAGGTCAGATGAGGAGTATTAGGGACTCTATTTTTCTGGAACTCATTCCAAATCATGCCCCATTTGAAGCTTTACCGATTTAGTCGGAATTTGGACCAAATAGCTATGGAGCACTAATTCCCGAGGTGGAGGGAGTCGACCCGAGGGGAACATGCTGTACCCCATCACACTATTGCGCTGCAGGTATCAGCCTGTGATCATAGCTGTTCCAACCATTTTCAATCTCAAAAATTAGAATTCGGTCGCAAGTGCTCCTTGTCTGTTGCTTCATAGAATAGCAAAACAGGTGACCCGGCCTAGGGACATTCTAGAAAATCATGGATTAGTTCGTTCCATTTGAATACATCCAATAGCGAGGTATGCAGTAAAAGGCCTCCTCACCGCAGAAAATGCGAGAGCGGGAATGGATTGTCCCTATGCGTCTAACTTTCCAAATCCCGGACGATAATCCGGGGTGCTAGGGCGGGGTCCGGTTACGCGTCCGGTAATGCTAACGGCACCTTCGTGTGATTGAATTCGAAGGAAAGCAATCCTTATTACATCCCAATCCCATCTTCCATTTTCCTGTCAAACTCCACCTCGGATGTTACAAGAGTACGTTCCGGTGGCAGAATTACAATCAATGTCTTCTCCACGAGCTCACCTGTCTGCTGTATCCGATACCCAGCCTCCAAAGCGCCACCTCTATCAATGTGGCACATGCTTTCAGTCGTACACGCGCGTTGATCATCTTACTCGCCATGTCAGATCACGTATGTACTCTATAACCTTTGGGATTGCGGGTTTTTGTTATTGCATCGCTAACACAGGCGGGTGAGAAGACACACAAGAAAAGCCGTATAAGTGTTCGGTATGCAGTAAACGATTCGGTCGAATGTAAGATTGGTTAATGGGTTCATCCTGTGGCTTCATTATCACGATCCGAAGATATGAATTCTAATTCGTCATCCAGTGACCTTCTTAACCGACATGCTACTCTCCACAATGCGGATAACGACCCGTCGTCCAAAAAGCGTCGCCGATTTAGCAACGCTGGTACAGCTGCACGCGCCTCCCAAGCGTGTGGTTCCTGCGCTGAAAACCACCTGCGATGTGAAGACCAAAAGCCCTGCAAGCGATGCATAAAACGGAAAATTCCATGTCAAGTTCAGCAAAAATCTGTTTCGGATGTTAACATAGTGACACCTACGTCAATGGAGCAATTTGGACCGGCGGAGAATGAACCAGTTCCGGGAAGCGAGAACGAAACGTCCCAGCAACTACGAGCCGACCTTGATCGTCAGCTTTGCGACCAGTTTTCTCATCCATCGTATAAAACGACAGACCCACAGCTGTGGCTACAGAATGAGCCCCGTATGACTGCTGGCAATGAACAGGAAGCTGGTCACGATCTGGTGCCCGTACCAGCCCAGGACTATGGGGGGTTGCTGGCCCCAGAACCACTGGATTTGTTTCCTGCCTCACTGAGCTTTGGATCTATAAGTGGTAATAGAACTCCGAGAAGTTTTGTTACTTTTGGTCTAGAAACGGACCTTGACTTAAGTGCGGTTGACCTCAGCCTTCTCGACTGTTACAATACTCGCAATCCGTTCGAGTTTGACACATTAACCATTTCTACGCCTCTATTCGAGCCTCCAGATAACATTATGAACTCCTACGGCATCAATGACAAAGGCGACTCATATTCTCCTCATCGGCGCATATGGCGCTTTGTTCCCACCTCTGGGGACCACGGCTTTTGCGAGCATGATAATCTCTTGTTGCCACCAAAGGTGGCCTCTCACCCAACCCCCGAAAGTCTGGTGGAACCCGATAGTCGATCCACGCCAGAGAGACTTGATTTATCGTCTCGTGACAAAATTCTAAGTATCGCCGTCGGTCAGTTAAAACATCCAATCTCTCGAGCGGTTTCGTCCTTCCCCTCGGTTGAATTACTCGACAGTCTCATCCAATATTACCTTACTGCCCCGTTTTCAACTGGGAATATGTGGTTTCATCGAGCAAGTTTCACTCCGAAAACTCTCCGCCCCGAACTCCTGCTTGCAATGGCGGCGGCTGGGGCTGTTTTGACTCCGGATTCCACTCTTCGAAAATTGGGATTTGCCATGCAGGAAGTTGTGCGCCATCAGTTGCAGATAATCTTTGAAGATGACAATACTCTGATTCGAGAAACAGAGCTGCACCAAGCATACTTGTTGAATCTGGAGGTTGCGATATGGAGTGGCAACAGCCGGAAAATGGAAATTGCCGAGAGCTTTCTTCAGCCCATTTTAACCATGATACGCCGTGGAGGAATGCTCCACCATTCTTCATATCCAGCAGTAACCGTTCACGACAGTGATCACGGAACGGTTTTAGAAGAGAAGTGGATGGCATGGGTTAAACAAGAATCAGCTAAGCGGATGGCGTATCATGTTCTGAAGCACGATGCACAATCTTCTATGGGACTTCTTATAAACCCGTTGATTTCCTATGCTGAGTTTTGTGTTCCATTGCCAGCCTCTCCACGGCTTTGGACTGCAGCCTCTGCCCAAGAATGGAAAGAGGTTTATTTGCAAGAAAATGTCATTTCTCCGTCCGCCCTAGTTCCAACACTGGTTGATTGTGTCGCCAACTTTGATATTTTAGAATCAAACAGATCTGTTTCTGATATGAACATATCATGTGCTGCTGTATTGCATGCGATCTGGGGGATGGTATGGGAATATCGACGGCTCAAGTCCCTGCTTGGAAGCGACTCCAGGCATTGGGACAATGGCCTCCTTATGACATCTCGCTATCAGGAGCTTTCTAAAATCCTTGGCTATTTCAGAATTGCATGCCAGGATCAGAGCCGGATGCTCCTAGACGTGATCTCGATGCATATGCATGTTTCCTTGGAAGAGATCCAAATACTAGCTACCTTGGACGATCCCATTAAGGCCCTTCAAAGTCAACAAAGTTCCTCAATTATGGTGTGGTCAAAAGGGAAAGACGCTCGACAAGCTATATGGCACGCTGGCCAAGTAATACGACATGTGAAAACTCTCCCGCCGCAGGTATTGCGAGACTTCATTGCAGTGGTACTGTATCATGCCAGCTTAGTCCTCTGGACCTATGGACTATCTCTCCTAGTTCGAAATGCTGCGGACCAGCCATTTGAACCACATCTAGACAGAAGTCGTCTGGATAGTCTGGCATCCGTTGCAGGTATTTACGAACAAGAAAACGCTTGTCTGGACGGGGAGGAAACTGAAGACATACGTCGGTATATTTCGCTTGAACGTGGAGTACCAGCTTTGCGAGGCGCACAACCGGAAACAGCCCTTGTATTGCTAGACGACCCAAGGGCTGTTCTTGGTGTGGTGTTGACAGTCATGGAAGACAACTTTCCTGTCCAGCAATCAGTCAAGAAGCCTCCGCTGGTGGTAAATTTGATTCATCTAATTGAAAAGGTTCGTGAAGTGACTAGGTATTGAACTTTAATTGCTTGTAGATATACATACCAGCAATTTTTATAACTCTACTGTTATTTCCTCAATATCAACACTGCTATACACCATTTAAGTTATCATACTTTTTGTCTATGTAATTCAATTATGTATCGTCAATTGATATGAAACTACTGCAAATTTTAACGTTGCAACTGAATTTGTGAAACCAAGCTAGTATACACGCCATTTATATTTCAGGAGCGCCCTCACACCGAAATACCCCAGCGTTCCAAGTCCAACCAGAATAGGAACAGAAAACAATGTTATTCCTGTTAGAATACCCTGCTCAAAGAAGCCGACCTGAATACGCCCTTCTTCAGCCCGTCTTGCCGCCGCTTTTGAAGCCAAATCTACTGCCTTTGAGACCCGTGATTGCAGGCGAACAATTGAATCATGCCGCGTGTTTGTGGTTGCATCATGTAGTGAGCTGAAATATGATTTCTGAGTAATGTACACTGGCCGTGAAACTGAGAAAATATCTGGTGGATACCGCGTAGATCTGTTAAACACCGTATTCTCGGGAGCAGAAGGCCCAACTTTTCCCTTAGTTAGCGGATGAGAAATTTAAGGATTTTATATGAACTTGCCTAGAATCTCAATGGGGATTTGGTTTATGAAAGAGACACGAGATGTAATGAATTGGCTTAGATATTTTGCAGACCCAGCATCTGAAAAGAGGTATGAAGCAAGTAAATTTTGATTGCTTCAGTGACATTGTTAGTTGTATCGGCATTGAATCATCACAGTTGAGAAACGAGCTTACCTATTTGATAAGTCAATTGCATCATCAAGCGATCGAATACCATGAAGAACAAGATTACAACCAGAAATCTTCGCATTCAGCAGTGGGGAATTTCTGAAGAAAATAAACATGTTAAAATATTATCACGTACGATGAGGAGTTTCTAGACCATACCTTGATGTCACTTCTACTACTCTCCCTCTCCCAAGCGACGAAATAACATTCACTCCGTCCCTTTCAGTTCCGCCCTGTACCAAAGAGTCTAGTTCCTGGATAGTTCCTTTATTTCTTTTTTGTTTATCTGAATCATTCGAGGACAGATTGGCTGTCAAGTTAACCGCAGCGTTCATAAGGGCCACGATGAAAGGCTTCTTCACGAATTCGTTGACAAACACAATGTCTGGGGCGTACGGTGAGTTCCCTGAAAAACTGAAACGTGCGGTGACCAGAGCTTCTGCAGTTTTGCGCAAGTCCGCTGTCCGGTCAACTACTGCAATTGTGCGGCCTGATGATGGTGATGATAGTTTTACGTTGTTGATGTCCATTGTATGCAAGGAGGTTTCCGATTTTTCTTGGTAAAGGTGAATTTTGTGAGGTCCGAGATCTTCGTCCGAAGCTCGACTGGATACGAACTCGATTACACTGTGGTCAAGACTGGACTTGAGGAGTTTTCTCAACAATGCAGGCACTGTTTGTAGGGTATTTTGTAACTTGAAAATAATATTGTTAGTATTTTATCTCGTATAACAAACGAAGATAGCTGCTATACCTCTATGACGACGCAGTTCCCAGCTGCAATTGCAGCACTTACCGCTACAATGACAGAGTAAAACAGTGTGTAATTGGTTGGTACGATGTACACAATACCAAATGGTTCTTGTCTTCCGTCCCTGTCTTCTCCCTTGAGGATCGCATATTCGTCGTTTAGAGTTGATTTGTAATCCAACGATTGGTAGTGGTTGTTCAAATTATCCATAGCTAACAAGTATTCAATGGCGGTTTCATTAGCGCTGTGACCGCTATCTTTGGAGATTGCTTTCTGGATAGCATTGGCATGTTCAAACAGAGTCTTTTGTAGACTCTCAAGTTGAAGCTGTCGGTAAATAACATTGTGCATACGCCCATCGATGGCAGCCTCGCGGACCGCTTGCAGAGACTGCGCCATGTTGACGCCAGTGCTGCCTTCACTTCGTAGTTGGGACTGGCCAAATTTGTTTAGGATGCGAAAATACCAAATAATGACCCTTGTCAAACACTTCTTAAAATTAATAATTTGGCTGCACTCAAGAAGAAGACCTATTGTGAATTGGTTCATAGAGCATCCTCCACTTCCAGGAGCCCGATGGAACAAGATCCCCCACATCCCGACCCCGGTTCCTCTCAGTGTCGGATGAAGTGGATATGAGGGTAGTAACTGAACTACGTAGTTTGTTTTGTATGAAATCCATTCAACCGAGAGACATTCATTTTTGTTATTGTTGGAAGTCTTGTATGCAACCCTGAGCGTTCAAATCACCCAATCGTGAAAATGTCTTCAACCACAACAACTGTACAAACGAGGAGAAGAGATTATCCTTCGGACTACGACGTACATCATTCAGACGTCTCCTCGGCCGGAAGGTCACCATCTCAGCCAGAGACAACCGATTATGGTAGTAACCATGTCGAAACAAACGTTAATCCGCCAGATTGGCCACAAAATCATCGTCGGATTCCCGCCTACCGTCCAATAAATCGCAATCAGGATCAGACCGAAAGACGTGCGGCGACAAGCGTTGGTGAACGAATTTTCTTGACAATAATGTTTACTGGGCTAGAAACAAACGTGGTAAGTTCTTTTTTCCATTCTTTGTTTATAAAAAATGTCAAACTGATGACTAGCGGAGATGTTCAATCGCGCCTGGGTTGCAACTGGTGGAAGAATAACGCAAGAGCTTTTTAAGTACAAGATCGGCGGGGAATATTGATGAAATTGTCACATCTATAAACATTAACATAATTGATTCACATACTAGTATATTCAATTTTAATATAAAATGAAAGGCAAAACTGAAATAGCCGGTCTCTACTTGAAGTGCCTTCCTTACTGACAAAGACTTTTAAAATGCTAGCTATATTGAATTGGGAGCCTGTATTTTATTCAAACAGTTTTGGCGGAATAATTGGCAGAGTAACAGAGTTCTGAAACTGTTCTCCAAAATGGATATGGTTATAGCCGTCGAATTTCTCCTTTGATCTAAGAAATCATCGATGTCAGCTAAATGGCCAGGAAAAAAAAATAATCGAATGCGCACCCACCTATCCAATGGATCATTATGCAAGAATACCCCACATCCTTGAGTATCTCCAGATGAAACTTCGAACACAATCTTTCCACCCTTTTCAACCACAACATTTGTAGGCCAGATCTCAATGTCAACAGGATACACCTCGCCGGTGATAACTGGTTGCACATCAGCACTAGTATAGTTGCGATGAGGAAGCCATGGGCGGTTTTTGTGGTGAGTATGGTCTATCTTGCGTAGACTAACTCGCTGCCAGCCTTTAGTCAAAGGAACTGGGTCACCTGCGGTACCCGTGTAAAAGACCTCTTTGCCCTCGGCCGAGGTATGGCGCAAAGTGACGAATAGATCAATATCTGTAGGAATTGTCTCGCTGGTTGAATATGGCGTTGCTGAAACATGCAATCTTGCAACAACATGTCCCGTGATTTCTGTTTCAACCTCGAATGGCCTCGTTTCAAAGTGCAGTAGCTGAGGCGTGTCAAGCGTCCCCAGGGCTTTGTAAGAAAGCTTTGACTGCAATCGTTCATTTGCTGCAGAAGGGTCAAGCGCTCCCTGTGGTGTGAGATAAAATTGTGTGTATTGAGTACGAGCAATTGGCCACTCATTCTCACTTCGGCGAACATATGCCTTTTCAGCGTGAGCATTGTTGTAGCCCACATCACCTTTGCGTAAGACAACGCTGACTTTTGGGGCCTTCCCTTTCACGGTCCATCCTTCTCGGTCTTCTCCTTTGAGGAAGGCATCTAAGAAGCCCCTCTGGATTTCCACCTCATCATGGTAGTAGAAGGGTAAATCATGGCGTCCAGTAATGAAACGAAGATATTTCATATCTGATCCCGCCCAGGTCCACCCTTCGACATTCCCTCGAAGATGCAGACAAATGCCTCCCCAGTTAGCGACACTGAGTAATGGAACCTTGATATCTCCCATGTGATACTCCTTTGACGCGTAATACGGGTCGTCCCTGAATTTATTATTCAGATTGTCCTCATTTTGGTCGCAACGATTGGCCGCAAGCTCATCTTCCGGTAAGTCCCCCTCGATGGTATCTGGTCCCCAGTTGCGAGCCTCTCTACCTGGGCGTCCATATTGATTAGTAATAACCTGGCGATTCCACCAGAATTTTATGAACCCATTGGACAATATACCGCCTTGTCGGCATCGGTCACGGTAATAGTCTGACATGCCTTCCCATGGAACAATGGCAGAGAGACCCTTGGGTTGCCGGGCAGCAACACGCCATTGGCTTCCGGCATAGTAACTACATATCACCACTTAGTTAATACTTGCTTACTTTTCAGGAGAAGAAGACCGTGCCTGATGCCTAATAATCCAACTTTGCCAGAAGACCATGGCTGCTCGGCTGCCCACTCAACAACATCGAAGAACGCTTCGCTAGTACCTCGAGACATAGTATCGAGCACGCCAGGCGACTGCCCCAGACCTCTTTCATCTGCACGCACGATTGCATAGCCGTGTTGTGTCCAAAATCCAGGGTCCGGAGTTTCCCAGGCAGAATGAGCGGAGTGGTGTTCTGGATTAACTTCGGAGTATGATGCGGGATGGAAGCTTTTCAAGTAGTCAGAACAGGTCAATTCCTCTTCATTGTACATGCGAAGTAGTGTGTACGTACTCCTTGTAGTGAATGTCCTTTCCGTACGGTCCGTACGTCACAAGCACGGGCACGCGAGTATCTTCACCTTTTGGTCTATACACGTTACACCGAACAAGTCCGGGCCCTGATTTCAGCGGGACAGTCACATTTTGCTCGAATATGTATGGGAAAGACGTTAAGTCCACGGTATGGATATCCTTAGTTTCGTTTGGCATGGTGTGAGCTGATAATGACAGTCTGCGTGTTGCTATTGAAATGCTGAAAAGGAACACAGCTCGCGTATAATAAAAACAATCTGCCCTGTAAATATCTCTGCGTCTCCCCCCCGATAGAACCCAGGTGCTTTCTCAATGTTTACGGCTGGCATGTTCCCCCACATCCCGACAGGGACCACCTACAGTTCACCGCGGACGGCTCGACGATCAATGAGGGGCATCAACAATAACCTAGATGAATAATCATTGGACTGAGGTATTTCTGTTCTTTTGGACATCGTCTCGTCTAAGTGATTGCTTTATCGCATTTTACATTTATGTAAGAGCTAAAAACAAACGTTAAATATTCAATGTGTCTATCGATGTACTGAAGAGTTTCAATGTTGGCGTGGAACACTTATGGATATGGATAAGATGTTATGTAATGTATTTCCTGACTGTCGTGACCCAGAAGGCCGATACCAATGAGAATTACACTCATTTCGACGATGGCTTGACATCGTCCATCCCTCCTCCGTAGTCTTCGCCCAGCGATTTACCATTAAACTCCAACGGCTGTGCTTCTTGCAATACATACAGCATCCGAGCCCAATTGGTAGGGCTTGTATTCCTCCATGCGTGGTTTGTTCCCCTCTGAATTGCAACGTCTCCTCGCTTCATCAACCGCGTCTCTCCGGAATCCAGGACAAGCTCAACTTCCCCTTCCAGCACGACTCCATAGTCCAGACTGATGGTGCGATGCATTGGTGAGAGTGCGCCAGGATTCATATCCACAATTCGTAGGACTGTGCCGCCGGGGATGGTAATTCCAGGGGGACTTTGTAGATATGATTGATAAGTAGCTAGGTCTTTGTCCGCTGACAGAACCACCGGGATTTCGTTTGTCGCATAACCTAGGGAGAACCGAGCCCCGTTGGCGAGCTGTTGCCATTCCATAGGTTCGGGAATTTCGTCATTGAACGTTGTTTTGCCATCAGACTTGTGGTCGGTGATGAACCTATTAATGCTCGGAAGGCCATTGTCTAGAGTGTCCCCCATTTTTGTTTCCGAGAAGAGAAAGGTTGAACGGATATATGGATGAAATAATATGCTGGAAAGTTTCAATATCCATTTAGAAAGTTAAATATGGTGTACAGTATTGATATATGTTTGGTCATGGCCATTGACCAAGGTGAATCGAAGGGGTGGAGCCGATAGGTTGAAAACAACAATCGCTAGCTCGCCACATCACCCGAGCCTTCCAATGTCAACGGGACAGTCACCAAGACTATACGCATGAAGTCCCGTGTTGAGTTAAAAAAATAACAATGGGAATTATGGGGCTTCAAGGATGTAGTAATAAATTCCATGTCCCATTGTGGGATCCTAAGATCTTCATGTAACCCATCAGCCTCACTCACGTATTGATTTCCCGTTGTGTGTCGAAGGTTAGGGTTGCCGTGCAAAAACCCAACGGATAGGGCCTGAAACTGCAGATGACAGGAAACCTTTTTGTTGGTATGAATGAGCTGCGCTAATACTAAATTATACGAACTTGGCCAGCGGAGGTTGTAAAAGCAATGGATCTTTTATGGTTTCGTTGCTCGGGTGTGAGCTTTATGCATGAATGACTCGAGGGAATCAAGCGACGCTTACAGCTGACTTCGACTAAATCGACGGTTAATCGGATAAATTAGGAAAATAGCCGATTTAATTTTCTCATAAGTACATCCCCGTCCGGCTGGCATATTCTTCTGACTATGGGGCGAATGAAAACCAATGCCGCATGGAACGCAGGGCGGATTAGGCCAGCAACCTAGGCTAAGTCACATCGTAGATGTTGTCAGAGGCTCACCTTCTCCTGATATGAATATCATCAAATTCTACGAGCTATAAAATCAAATAGACAGGCTTCCAAGCTCTTCAGCTGTGGAGATATTCGCGTGCAATCGTTCGCCATATAAGCGAAGCCACGCCTAGGCGTACGGCATCACCGCGCATAGCATTACAATCCAATTAGAGACATGGATCTTGTTAGGTTATATTTTTATTGGTGGCTTACAAAAGCGAGCCACGTGTTTCTCTATTTACAAAACACCCCGCAAAATAGTTCTCCTTGACGGGGAGCTGCCTAGTCTCTATCTAGAAAAGACCCTGCGGGGGGTGCATGGATTATACTCAATTCTAGCCAGCTTGGGCGTTTTTTGTATCAAATAATTTCCTCCAATCACAGTTGCCGCCAGTGTGAGCTCAACAAATATATGAATATGGTCAATTATCCTTTATTACTTTTTCTCCTCTATCTTCCGTTAGTGAATAGAACAAGACTTCTGTACCAACCTTGAAGGCACCCTTGGAACGCCATGGCTTTACCTCCAAAGTGGTACCAGGTAGGAGGAAAAACAGCTTTGTGGTGAAAGTTCAACTAACGGATGTTAGTTTCTCGTGTGTGTATTCGCGTCCTTGGGATCTGTGCTCTATGGCTATGATTTGGGTGTCATTGCAGAAGCCATTGCGAGCCCGTCATTAATCAATGAATTCAATGCGGATGCGACTCAACGAGGAGCCGTAACATCGGTCTTCACAGGTGGTGCCTTTTTTGGTGCATTTTTTGCTGGGCCGATGGGTGATTATTCCGGGCGAAAGATAACAATTCTCATTGGTGCGGTTATTTTTTTGCTAGGAGGGTAAGCCGATGTATTCCAAATTCTCGGGAATGTACTAAATTATTTTTGTAGGTGCCTACAAACTGCTGCTCAAAACCTTTCGTATCTTTATGCAGGCAGAGCCATCGCCGGCCTTGGGTAAGCTTTCTTCCTTGAACAACTTGTCTTCGTTAGCTGAGTACATGATGAAGAGTTGGTATATTAGTCATGATTGTTCCTATCTATCAAGCTGAAATAGCACATCCTGACATCCGTGGCCGAATCACATCACTACAACAATTAATGCTAGGTGTTGGGTCTCTTGTGGCCGCCTGGATTTCATGGGGGACTTTCATCAACTTTGCTGACGACGATTCTCGGCAATGGCGCATCTCACTCGGAATTCAGATGGTTCCAGCCGTCTTTCTTGCTGGACTGATCATCTTATTTCCTGAATCACCACGTTGGTTGATCGATCACGGGAAACTGGATGAAGGCCTTCAGACTCTTGCTCGACTACACTCGCGCGGTGACATCAATGACAGCTGGGTTCAGATCGAATTCGAACAGATCCGTACGTCCATCGAACATGAGCACGAAGCAGAGGCCAAGTCTTACATGGAACTTTTCACGGACCGGTCTTGTCTTCGGAGGTTGTTTTTAGCATGCTCTATACAGGCCGCCTGTCAAATGACCGGAGTCAGTGCTATCCAATATTTCAGCACAACCATCTTCCAGCAAATTGGCATTGCAACGAACGATACATTGAAGTATCAAGGGATTAACTCTATTATTGCCATAATAGCTCAACTGTGTTGTCTGTTACTTATTGATAAAACCGGTAGAAGATGGCCTCAGATTATTGGAAATTTGGTCAACTGTGTTTTTTTCGTGAGTTATCATCCCCCAAAATATTCAATCACTCAAACGACTAAGTTGAAATAAGATCATACCGACTATTCTCATTGCGAAATTCCCTCCCGGAGCATCCAACAATAACTCAGCTAGTTGGGCATTCATTGTCATGACATGGTGCTACAACTTTTCTTTTAGCTGTACTATTGGTCCTTTGACCTGGATTATCTGCTCCGAAATATTCGATATGAAGACACGTTCAAAAGGAGTCTCAATTGCCACCATGGTCTCATTTGCTTTCAATACGCTCATCGGTCAAGTAACTAGCGTTGCTATAGAGCACATCGGGGGGTGGAGATTCTACGTTCTGTTTTGCGTCTGCAACTTCACAAATGCGGTTTTCTTTTGGTTGGTATTGCCGGAAACAGCCCTACGACCGCTGGAAGAAATGAATCATCTCTTTACGCATGAACCATGGATTGTACCTGGAACCCAAACCAAACAATTTCAGCATCGGTCAACTATTTCTGAGAAGTTGGACGTTGATCATGTCAGTGTAAATGCGGGATAGTTTGTGGGCAGACAAATGGAGTCTAAATGACAATATTTTTTAACGGCTATTTCAACAGACTTTGCTATAGTTGCCTTTGGAATTTGTTGTTCTAGGAACACCGACGTTACCACCATCTCAGTTGGTGCAGTTTAGGCTTTACTTTTGTGTCATTTTATTTTCCCGTTTCTCTTTTCTATTATAATCAAATAAGGTCTTTTAAGATACGTAAGATTGACAGTCGTAGAATATGCTAAACGATTTAAGGCGAGACCTGTATCTTAGGGCTTTCTGGGTGTAGAAATTGAAACCAAGCTTATGTATTTCAAGCAAAAAGAAAAAGAAAAAGAAAAATAAAAATAAAAAAAAAAAAGATTCGAAACAGATAAGTAATCATCCCATCCCATGATTAACTCCTTTGTATGTATATGTACTAAAACTGGAATTTCTTGATTACCGTAAGACCCACAAAATGATTACTGATCTAAAATACGCGTCGTTCAGTAATCGGGTTTGGAACGTCTCATACGCCTAAGTAGTAATTCTACCACATATTATACTTCACAGTTAGTAATAAAAGAATCAGCGAGATTGAATGTGACTGACATTATTAATTGCAACCGAGGCATTTCCATGGATATCTATGAAGATGCGAACTTAATACTATAAATATAGGATGCAGTCCAATCTGTAGACCGTATCATCAACAATTGTTATCAGAGACTCGTTGAAAACTTTGAAATAAGAACGACGAACTAAAGGCAAAAACGATGGCATCCGGATTGATCTTCATCACAGGAGCAACAGGCTTCATTGGCAGCACTACAGCCTTGGCAGCCCTAAAGGCAGGGTATCGTCTCCGAATTGCTCTCCGCCGAGAGTCGCAAATCGAAAAGATTAAAGCTGTTCTGTCGGAATATGCGGACAGTCTCGAATTTTCTATCGTGCCTGATATTGTGGATGAAAGTGCGTATGCAGGCAAACTTGGTGGTGTAGATTTTGTCCTCCACATTGCGTCGCCTTTAGCCCGAACCCTGGACAAAAATGATTACTTTGACCCTGCAACAAAAGGCACATTAAACATTCTTGAGGAAGCTTCCAAGGTAGCAAGTGTGAAAAGGGTGATTATAACGGCGTCGATTCTTTCTTTGATCCCTCTAGCCGGTATTCCCGAGGGAGGGCTTCTCACTGGTTTGTATCACTTTAATTGTCTCACTTGGGCCTATCGCTAACTTCAATGTCAGAGAAATCAGGACTGGACCTCAGTTTTGACGTTGATGGAGACTTTTCTGGTCCAACCGACGCTGCAACTGCGTTCAAACTGTACCACGCGTCGAAGATTCTCGCCCACAACGCCACTTTGGATTTCAAAAAACAGAAATCCCCTCATTTTGATATTGTGACCATCCACCCGACGTTCGTTTATGGCCATGACCTTTTACAGACTACAGCTGAAGAAATTGGAGGAACAAATGGACTTCTGTGGAATGCACTCACTTCGGGCGAGCCGTCGGTCTCCTCGAGCTACGTGAATGTCCAAGACGTGGCAACTGCCCACATCAAGGCCCTGGATTCTCGCATCGCAGATGGTTCTAGCTATATCCTTGCCGCTAAGCAGATAACATGGAAAGAAGTAGCTCAGCTACTAAAGAAGAACTACGCCGATGGGGAACTGTTCAAGTTGACAGAAAATGCATCAGAAATTAGTTTGCCGATCGATGGGTCCAAAGCGGAGAAGGAGCTGGGAATTGATTATGTGTCCTTAGAAACGACGATCAAAAATGTTGTTGATCAAAACCTTGGCTTGATTGAAGCTCGTGCTTAGCTTCAGGTGTGACTCACAGATATGCTAATGGTCCTATTCAACAACTCAATTTACATGTAATATCCATGAACGGATATTTAACTAGCTTGATACAGATAATATTAGAACGTAACTGAGTGGTATCTTATATTTCTAATTTGAAGTATTTGACACATTTTTACGTCTATTACTTTCCACATTTCCAACCAGGCCATAATTCACATCCGCCGACGTGGAAGTGCTTGGTATGATCATATCGAAAGTATCCTGGATGACGGTGTATTGGTAGTATCCACAGCGAGCAATAGGCTTGGTCTTTTTAACATCCAATATGCCGTCGGTGAGGACATCATCATCGATATGGACTGCAACAACCTTTCCAATGACTATATCCACCGAGCCCATAGGTGGATTGCCAGGGAGGCGAATCGTAGAATGATATTCACATTCGAATTTGACAGGTGACTCCTTCACCATGGGCACATCCATCAATGCGGCTTGTTGTTTCGTTAGTTTGGCTCGGTCGAACTCGTCGACTCCATAGGGAAACTGCTCGGCCGTGATGTTTACTGCTTCTCGTAATTCCCACGTGGCAAGGTTCCAGACAAATTTGCGAGTATCTTCAGCATTCACTACCGTGTCTTTGCGCTGACCACTGGCAGTCTGGTTGGAGGAAAACATAACGTAGGGCGGGTCAAATGTTAGGTTGTTGAATTGAGAATATGGGGCCAGGTTGGCCTGACCTTTGCTGCTCTGAGTTGAGATCCATCCGATGGGTCGGGGAACAACGCATGCCTATTACTTCAATGTTAGTTTTCAGGCTGTTTTTTGGGCTCTTGACAAGAGATTCTTACTTTGAACGGGTCATGTGGAAGGCCGTGGTTCGTAACTCCTGGTTGGTAGAACATCAATGATGCAAGATAGCCGGTCGCTTGAATTGCTAATTATAGATTGTTTGCTGGTTCCGTTCAAACGTTGTGACAGGACCAATTGATATCTTAAAGATTGGCTACGGATCAATCTTGTCGATTTATATATTTAAAAACTATTGAATAAATGGTCCCTTTGTCAGTTTCCATACTCCATACTATATCCAAGATATAAATATTCTTCGCCTAGAGATTCGAGCGATTGAATTAGGCGAATCAGAACATGAACATACCGCGGCATACGCAAAACTCATTCCACGGTCAATGATGACTGAGAAACGCCTCGATTTAACTTGAAATCCTTTCCGGATTGATATAGGAAATAGTTGCCGGTGCTCATTAACAATTTCTGGTCATTAGAAGAGGAAGAAGCATTGCAATTAATTAAATATCTGTCGATCTATTGCAAATCGTAGAGTGGGGTGCACTCTGACCGCGGTAAATAATCTCGGCATGTGCTCCCACAGACGCTAGCTAGCTTCCCACTGATGCTTATTCTTAGAAATATCGTAAAAGTTTGACTGAATATCAAATAGTCTTTAACAGTTTCCGTATGAAGTCGACAAATTGAGCCAGCCAAAATTATGTCCGATGTTTCGTCAGTATGTTTACCTATATCCCACATTCTGTCAAAGCAATAACGCCTGTAGTTAATCCTCCTAGCATGTGCATAATCCATCTTCCTTTCCAGCCCCCATACTGATCGCCTCCATATTTCCAAACGACATACGCATCCACCTGCGCAGCGGCCTATAGGTGTTAGACAGTCTCAACAAGTGTACCATGGGGTCTTTTTTTAGCACACCGATATAGCAATCATAAATGCCTTGATTGCGTCTCTATTTCCTTGTCTACCCAAAAGGAACAAAGTAATTCCCAGGCTTATTTCCCGTCCCCCATTTGCGTATACAAATGGCGACGGGCTATATCTCGGCTCTATTATAGGTTTCAGTCCGGCCGCAGTTTCGGGCAAAAACCGGGGGACGGGAAGGCCGAACAAGTTGTAGGTGGTTATTGGAGCGAGGAAATGTAGACCTCCCAAGCCAATGAAGACTGTCGAGAGAATGAATGGAGTCGGTGATTCTATTGAATGAGACACCATTTTTGTCACAAGAAGGGTATGCTAGAGCTGGCTTGACAACTTTTAGAGCAGGAGAAATCCACTCGAGCCTTTTTACATTCATGCAGTTGATTGTATTTTGATATCCAGATGACGTCATATGTAGGCACTACGATCCATAGCACATTTTACTGTAAAATCTATAGAAAATACAAGTCAAGGGCTCCAGAAAGACAATGACCCGGTCAGTATGTCAAGTTTTGCTCAAAGCAACAAGTAAATGACAGTATCAATCGATAATTTCAACTTTCAAAACATTCACTCATGGTTTATGCAATAGTATATGCAATTACACATTCAATTCAAATATTAACCAAACGCATAGTCTACCGATCTATCCCAGGCGTTTATTACTGAAATGTTAAAAATGAAAAGAGTCTTACCTTCGTCAATAAATGGTATGAGTACATATCATCACCCTGAAACGTCAGCGCCAACGGTCAACCGATATGATCAATTGATCATTTATGCGCAGGCAAAAATAAAACTTTCCGCAGGCGTACATTGAGTAGGAAAAATTGAAACGCTCCCAAAAAAAGAAATGAAAAAAGAAATAAATAAATATAGAAACATAGAAATAAAAGAGAGAGAGTGGAACGCATATCTTAGTTGGCTGCACGATGGACACGGGTGCAGATTGGACTTTTTTTTTTTTTTTTGCGGTTATGTATGGTTAGGAACTCACTGTTCGATTGCCGTTTTATTATACATGACGTAACGCATTATTCAATGTGTTAAGACCGGAGATTTATTCCCTTAAACCGTAATATTCGACGTTTAAGTCAGTGAAGATAGATGGACACTGTGGGTCGGTAGGTCAAATGCCATTTTACCTAGCAAGAGTTCCCCCAGTGTCTACTTAAGGAGGACATTTAATAGTTTCCCAGGTTAAATGTATATTATTTTATATTATTAAAAGCCAAAAATAATCATACTTATAGAAAATTACAAGTGAGTCATGTAATATGTTTTTCACTTTAACATTAGGTCATCATGACTTGCGCCTCGTGAGCTTCGGGATAAGTTCTCCGCCGTGTGGCAATGTTTGGGTTTTCTCTTGTATGAGTACTAGAATTCCCTATCTCCTATATTTAATCCTACCTAGCCCTTAACTGCTTGGTTTAGTATCATCTGCCACTTGTTTTAGACGGCATTGAAAGCATCTTCTGTTGGCCACCAACTTATCAGCTCTCAACCCCTTGAGAAATCACGTAAAAAGAAAGGTATTCGGGCATCTTATAAAATGAAAATTGCCATAACCGGTGCCCGGGGTGGCGTGGGCAGAGAGCTGGTGAAGCTTTGCAGCACCGAGGGCCACGAGACAGTTCAAATCAATCGAACGGAGCAAAAGCACGACGGGACTCCCAGGTCCGAGATGAGAACGGCCGACGTCGCAAGTGACTATAACGCGATCCTTAAAGCATTTGAAGGCTGCGACGCTTTGATCCACCTTGCGGCGATTCCAGATCCTGTGGACAAAGACCACTGGAAAGTACACAACAACAATGTGAACGCCGCATTCAACGGCTTCCATGCTGCGGCTACCCTAGGTATCAATAGGATTTGCTATGCGTCCTCTGTAAACGCGATTGGTCTTGCATTTTCCAACCAGCCGTTGCAGTTTGACTATTTTCCGATTGATGAAGAGGCCCCCCAGCGGCCAACAGATCCATACGCACTTGCAAAAGAAGAAGCAGAGTGTCAAGCCCAGTCGTTTGTTAATTGGTTCCCTGGGATGAAAATCGGTTGCTTGCGGATTCATGAGGTCGCTAGTTTGAAAGATGTGCAAAAGAAGCACAAGGAAAACTGGGATATCGCCGCTGTCAAGCAGCTATGGGGCTGGGTTAATCCCAAAGCGGTAGCCAGGGCTTGTCTTTTGACGGTGGACAAAGCAGACAACATGAAAGGATGCGAGGTTTTTAACATTGTGGCACCAACGACAACCCAGGAGGAATCATCAGGAAGCCTTGCGAAGAAATATTTCCCTGGAGCGGAACTGAGAGCAGATATGTCCAAGAACCAGGCTTTTTGGTCTATTACTAAGGCAGAAAAGATTCTTGGCTGGGTTCATCATGAAACAGAGTAGTATAGATCTGTTTTTACATTGGTATATATTCGAAATGCTTTCTAAATATAACGTTTTGTACTGCCCATATTTAAGCCAAGCGGTTGTTTTGATTCGGCAGCACAATGGCAAGTGCTTAAGATATTTGGGCTTTGGGTCACTAGTAACAGGAAAATTATTGGAATCGGGGTTTTTTAGAGCGTATACTGTCGACATTAAGCATAAATTTAAGATCAAGCAAATATACCAGGCAACACTGGTAATCACAATACTTAGCCTCAAGCACTTATTACACTTCTCCGATTGGGAGCCTTACAAGTACCAGTGACTACGTATGGAAGTCTAACATGAAGCAAATTGTCGTCCAAAGCCACAGTAATTTACGGCACATAGTGCTAGAACCGTGAGATTGTCTTGAATGCTGCTCTCTTTTAAAAACTGCGGCATTCATTATTCGCTGATGAAGGTGTCCCCGTGGGGAATACAGTATCACCATTCCTGGCAACCCCACAGATCCGAAGGTGGTCCCGAGAACCCCCATTCCCTCCACATGAACAATTCGGAGGCGCAAAGCTGTCGGCTGTAGTACGGTTTCTTTAGCAATTATTGTACATGGGATATATCTAAAACTGATCAGGCGGAGTAAGAAATACGATACTATCAGCTCATAATTATCTTTTACCAGCCGTTTTGTAAGACGATTTGAAATTAATCTACCTACTTTTTCCTCCTTCAGTTTTGAACAGCCGTCACTTAAAGTTTTCACTAGCTTCAAAAAGCCTAGGCGAGATGGGAGATGCAAGAACAGAGCCTACCGGCAATAACATGTCAGGCGACAAGCAGCCTCTTAAGATCATCATTGTCGGGGGTGGTATCGGGGGCTTGACGGCAGCGATTGGTCTTGGAAAACAGGGGCACGATGTACATGTGAGTTATCAGCTTGATGAATACAGGTTTCAGGACTTAGATGCTCATGAGTAGGTCTTTGAACAATCTCGACTTGCAAAAGAGATGGGTGCCGCCATGCATCTGGCGCCCAACGCTAACGGCATTCTGCGGCGCCTAGGGCTATTCGCAGAAAAGTTCGGGGCGATCGAGATGGAAAGAGTGAGTTACTGTCCCGGAACTGTTGAAAATAATAGGCGTATACTAACCGCCGGTGTCTTGCAGTTGACCGAATACTCTGCTGGTGGTGAAAAACTTAGGTCTATGGATTCAAGTGAACCGAATAAACGATGGCAACATGTATGGCGACTCTCTTTCTTTTCGATGATTTTAAATGTAATCTAACAAGACTAAGCCATGGCACCTCGTCCATCGCGTCGAACTTCATAACCAATTGAAAGCAATAGCGACAACTGCACAGGACGGAAACTCGCCTATCGAGTTCAAGACATCGACGAGAGTTGTCAATGTCGACCCCACAGATGCATCAGTTACATTACAAGACGGCACAAAATTTATTGGTGACGTCGTTATTGGTGCTGATGGTGTACACTCTGTGACCCGAAAGGCAGTCCCAGGTGGCCATGTCGAAGCATTTTCCAGCGGCAAAAGTGCATTCCGATTTCTGGTCCCAAAGCAAGCTGCTCTAGATGACCCCATCACAGCAGATCTTGTGAAACATGACGGTGAACTTTGCATCTGGTACGGGACAGACCGTCGGGTTGTCATGTACCCGACGTCGTCTAACAGTCTTCTGAACTTCGTCGCCATACATCCTGAAGCTGAATCTGCTGACGAGACCGACGGAGATACTTGGGGGAAAAACAGTAACTCGGATCGCATGTTACATATATTCTCCTCTTTCGACCCAGCATTGCTCAAATTACTTGCCAAGGCAGATCCCGAGAGTGTCAAGGTTTGGAATCTCTTGGATATGGAGCAATTGCCCAAGTGGCATCGAGGCAAGCTAGCTCTACTAGGAGACGCAGCTCATCCATTTTTGCCTCACCAAGGCCAGGGTGCCGGTGTCGCCATAGAGGATGCTGCTTCTTTATCTGTGGTTCTTCCGTTGGGAACTCCTGCGACGGAAATCCCGGAGAGATTAGAGTTGTACAACAAGATTAGGTACGAGAGGGCGCACCAGATCCAGGACTTCTCACGACAAATTGGTCAAGACAAAACCGAGGATAGAAAAAACCTGGACAGTCAGTTAAATATTTCTGTTCACTATTATGATTAAGTATCTTCCTCCTAACAAATGCTACAGTGATGGGTTTCACAAATTACAACTTTGGCCACGATGAATGGGATAACTCCACGCAGAAGCTTCGTGAATGGAGCTGGAACCGGATACCAAACACCTACTGGCGAATGCCTATTGCGTTTGGGCCAATGCCCGGCCCTCGCCAAACGCACTTTGGCGTTCCAAGAAATGGGACTAAATCTACATTTACAACGGCATCGATCAAGTTCAAGACCTCTCGTACAGTATTGCAAAATTTGTTTCCGCCGTCCCGTCCTGGCTGGCGATTCACGGCTCCGGACACGGTAGCTTACGCTTCTTTCTCGCAGACTACTTTGAATAAAATGGAATGGCTTGGTGGCTCCGGTTACCATCATATTGGTTTGTATGTTCACGGTGTTGAATACGTGAAGAAAGACGGGTCTATTGTCAAAGGGGCTTATTTACCCATTCTCTTTGAGTCCCTCACGGATCCGATAGTCTCTGGCCGCGATGAACTCGGCATGCCTAAGCTGTATACATCCATCGATGTCTATCGGCGAGAAAGGTCATACCGTATTCGAACAGGTTGGCAAGGGGCCTTTTGGGGCAACTTCCTTCTTCAAGATCTTGTGGAAACAGACCCTTCCACAGAGACAGGCGGCATTACCGGGGATTCTGATGAGGGTATTCTTGCCTATAAATACATACCAAAGACTGGTCGGGCAAACAAGGGCATTGCTGCTGAGGAACATGCTACCTTTGACCCCTTTTCAGAGGCCGACCCGAAGCCGAGACCACAGAAGATTTTCAAGGCAACCAAGGCTAGCTTCGAGATTGACCCTCTGGATTGGGAACAGTTACCAACACTTCATCACATAATCTCTCGATTAGCTGAATTGCCTGTGTATGAAATTGTTGGTGCAAAGGTAGTTGAGGGCGAAGGTGTGCCAGATGTTTCAGGGGCGAGGCCTATCGAGTGAGGGTTTGTTAAAATCATTTAATAAAATTGTACGAAACTTCTCTTTATAAATTGGAATGCTTCTCAAAGAAAGTCCATATATTTCGTATTTTTTTATTCAACGGCCTCAATTATCTCAGGTAGTGAATTGACTAATATTTTTTTTTATTACAAATGCTGGACCGGCCAATGCGGTGATGGCTAGGGCTGGGTGCAGCCGATATGAGCGCCCTGATGGTGGGATCTTTCTTCATGCCATCTGGATTACAAAGGTTTACTTACTCGAACAATACGAGATGTGGACAGATATCTCGGATCCGAAATTGTAAAGGCAATCATCGCTGTAAACCGGATATCTTCTCGGCTCGAACCGGCCGATAAACTAGGCGAAACACATTCTATCAACCAGCGAACAGAATCTTCGGTCGCTGGATGCATTGGTGAAAATTTTATTCCCTGGTAACGTGACAGTAACGATTGAAAACAGAGGTATCTCCAGACTCATTGAACAGTCGCCCGAGTGCTTGCATAAGCGTATGTAATACAGTTTACCGATAAACCCCACGGTAATATTGAAACCTATCTAGTGACTATCAAGGATGGGTCTGTTATAAAACCCGTTCTTCTATAGTCGTAGGGCTATGGTTTTAGTAATGACTCGTCTTTCGTGATAATGACTAGTTCTGCGACGTCAATCGCATCAGCATTGAATCAATTGAATTTTACTCTGTGCATTTTCTCAATATTTCCGTCTTCGGCTGTTCCGGCCCCTGGTGTTATCCCTCGATCAATTGATCTTTGGTGTGATTTACAGTGTTTCATCAGTAGACAGATTGACCTGGTTGTTCTCAACATTTCATATTTTCGCAGCTTCAACGTTAGAACACTTAAGAAGCACTCATAATGAATTATGTAATCTATACATCAATTGATAGTTACGTACATTAAATAAATGGTCCAAAATGTTACACAGAGATGATGTCGATTAGTGTATATATATATATATACTTAATACATGTAACAACTTAAAATCCATCAATAATTGACGTTATGCACGCGAACAAACTAACCTTTAAAAGTTAACTAGCGGTAATTTTCTATATTTCATTATATCAACTGATATCAATTGATATCAATTGATATCCCATGTAATCAAAACCATTGAAACTTATGTACAGTTAATGGGCAATAAGTAGTTATCAATTGACGATAGATAGGACTCAAAATACGTGCAAGTTTAATTGAATAATATACTTAATACCTATACCGTTTAAAAGCATATATACCATCAATATATATATATCTAGAATTTGTTGAGTGGAATTAACAATGAATATAAAACTATATTGTGCTTACACTGTCAGAAACCTCCAGTGGCTTTCTTAACGATACTACATGTTATTTGTCGCACAACAAATAAATTAAACGCAAAACCACTAACACAGAAGAATCCCAATCCATTGCATAATCCATCGTAATATCATTTGCATACAATTCCGCCAGTACCAAACCCAATAAAAGAAAATTTACTCGCTATCACTTAAACTGTCCCTTCGTCGTCGTCCACCACCATCACGGTCCCGACGATAGCCCTTGGTCAAACCTGGAATAGGATGGTGATAGGACCTTGTGCCAAGATCATCTTCGGTATCGACAGTAGAATACTGGTATTCTGAATTAGTTGCACGTGATGAAAGATCCAACGGTTCGGTGTAGCCGCCAGGCATAGAAGAACGAGGAGCTTCCCGTTTGCGTGGGCTGTTGTGTCGAGACCTGCGACTTTCGCTTTGTTGCTGGTGGCGCTGTTGGCGCCGGGATTCACGGCGACTTTGCCTGGCATCCCCCATGAGTGACTCTTCTGCTGTGGCTTGACTGATGACATCTTCGTTTCCAGCGGTGAACGAGAATCCAGAAACGTTGCGTGTCTCCCGGCGGTGGTGATCTTGCGAGTGCCGAGGTGGACGGTCGTGGGGATCATATGCTTCACTTTCAGTATATGCTGATGCCGTCGGAAGTGAACTTGGTGTATATTCAGTGCCGTAGTAGGTACCGTCGGATTCGGCATTGATACCACCAACACGCGCTGGCTTCTCTCTGCGGTAGGCTCGCATATCATCATCTGCTTCTCCTTCCCATTTCTCGTCCTTGCGTTTACGTAGCAGCTTCTCTTTTGCTGTCTCCCTGAATTTCTTTTTCCGAGGCGCTTTTTCATTCGTGATAGTAGTTGCTGTCTCAGTCATATCCGTCACAGTGCCACCATCATCACTGTAACCGCGTATACTACCACCGCCAAGCTTGGTACTCTTTGTCGCGTTACTCAAAGTTCGACCGTCGGGACCCTTGCGACGCAAGACCGTAGACTTATAGTCCTCCCAGTCCCCTTTTCGCCAAATAAAGCCGCCATTTTTCGCCCAGAAGAAGAACCAAATACTAGCAATAACAAAGGACGCGCCCAGAATCGCAAACAGGGCCAACATTCCTTGCATGTTGATACTGCTAGGATTGATGGAACCCTGTCCTGCTGCTGATACTCCAGTTGTTGTGGTTGATGATGTGGATCGTGCTGCAAGAGTTTTCGTGATATCCTCGACAGCGGTAGGGGTGCCGTTGACATCGTTGTCAAGCAGAACGTCGACAGGCTTGCCATAATCCCCTGAAAGGTCCGGAGCTACAACCACTGGAGCCATAGTGTAGTAGTCAAGAGCCGGGGCTCAAGACAGGCGCTGAACACGCAGTGATCACTCGAGGTGTATCGTCGGCAGGGGGTGTTTCGTACTCAATATATCGAACGTCGGTAGAAGGGTTATTTGCAGCGAGTCGTGATAGAAGTTAGAAACAAAACTCAAGGCTAAATTTGAAGAATGCGGAGAGAGATGGGTCGAGATCGTTGAGCTGTCTGGGATAAGGAATGCGGGAGTATTCCAATACCCACTCGCTATCTTTCCTAGACTCAGTAGATGGAAAGAATGTCGAAACTCTATCGGGATAAGATAGATGGGAGGAGCAAACTCAGCTGCACGATGAAGACGGCTGCATCTCACAGCCACTCCACGATTGCGGTGAAATTGCGGTGGTTGATCGAATGGGCAAATTGAAGAGGCTGGGGAGGCACCGCTTTGTTGTGGACGCGCGTTGTCACGGCAACCCCACATCATGTCATGTCACTCATGTGCCTCGCTGTCACGTGTTGGATTTAGCGCGAAACTTAGATAAGGTATCTGATAAGATAAAAGCCATTCGACGACCTTCATTCCACATCGTACTGCGTTCACTACATGCGTTCTACTCTTTTCCATACTTCTTTTTACGTATCTCACCATACAAATGCGAGAAGGAGCACATCATCTTTCGTAAAACATCACGTCTCGTGCTCAGTAGCCTTCCTTGGAAGCACCAACCACAACCCCACCAGTACGACCAACAAACTCAACGCGAAAGGCTGAAGACTTTGCACTCCTTTGGCCTGTGCGATCAGCCCGGCTATAAATGGAAGTACTGCAGCACCTCCGCCACCAAGAGCTGACGCAAACCCAATACCGGCTGTATGCAAATGCTTGGGCAGCAGCTTGGCAGCAACAACCATGGCCACTGGGAACAGCGGACCGATAAAGAACCCCAAAAAGGCGACCATGACTGCCGACACCACGAATTGTGAAATAAGCCAGAACAGGAGCTCGAACACAATCGCGAGGCCGAGGTAGAACATCAAGGCAACACGTTCACCGAGTCGGTCGTTGACAAACCCTAGCACCAGTCTACCAACTGTGATCCCCAGCCAGAACCCAGTCGAGACCAAACCGGATTCCAAGTTTGCGCCATGTCTCTCTTGACGCATAAACTCGACGAGCCAACCACCAATAGCAACTTCAACCCCCATGTAAGTGAACAAGAGCAGGGCCAGAGTCCACACAATACGGTTTTTCATGGCCTCTGTTGTCCTGCTACCACCGCCTTGGTCGGGTTCAGTCCGCGCGTTGTTCCTTCGGAATGTTTCACCGTCCTCACACCAGAACCCTGTTACGCTTGTCACAAGCTCCAGAACGCAAGCTCCCGCCATGAGGTAGTAGAATGACCACCAGCCGAGCCCAGCGCCTATCATGGACGTTGCAATTGTGGGCGAAGCAGTTCCACTGTGTAATCTCTTTAGCTTTTTCCTTGGTGTGAAACGAATGATAAAAGAAGTAGAACCTACCCTGCTCCGTAGCACGCATGCAAGCAACCCATAATTGCATTGGCATTTACCATGTCCCCAACCCACGCACTCCAGGCTGCATCAACAAGACCGTTACCCATACCAATCATTCCATATACACAGACAACGACAGGGAATGGTGGTTTAGCCGACAAAATGGCAAAGGGGATCAAGTGGCATAACGGCCCGATGATGGCAATTCCCCGTTGACCCAAAGTCATGTGAATTTTCGTCACGGAGACAGTTGCCATTGTATAACCTGCAAAGGGGGTAATAAATATTACAGATACGAGACTGGTTGAAAGATTATAATATGTTCGTAACTGTGTAGATTTGTTAGCAAGAGATAACCCCCTTAGTAATGAGTTTTCGAAAACTCATACCGATGGAATCAAAGCCTAAGACAATCAGTCAATCTGGCTCCATTATTTACGGTTACAAGGGATAACATACGCCGTATGCAGCATCATTAGCACCCACAATGAAGAAACTGAGGAAGGTCACTGCGACTTTGTATTTATTGATTGGTGGGTCATTCCATCGTTGCTTGACAGTTGCGACTGTCACACCCGGGGGAGCCTCCTCGAGCGAAGCAGCAGCACGCGACGAGGTAATGTTCGGTGTGTGGTCCCTGTCTGACTGAAAAGCCGCTGTTTGTGGAAGCTCAACTGCTAATGTTGTTGACATATTTTCCCTCGCGTACTGGTTGCCTTGGTAGGGAATAAAATTCATGAACAATGAAACGCATATTGCTGGGTCACGTCTCATTAAATACGTACTTTCGTAGTCGGGTTAATAATAGACTTTAGTTTCCATTATTGATCGACGAATTTATTATGAATGGAAATCATTCATTGGTTTCTCCAGGTATGAGTCACTGCCCAATTTTCAGCGTTACTGGCTCTAAATACGCCGGTGGAACAGCGGATCCACTTTGTGCCGAGATAAACCAAGACATCGAAGCCTAAGAGAGATGTAGATTTTCCGATAGCCAATCAGATGCAACGGCAGATTTGATGCCTACATAGACTTAAATTAAATATTTGAGAGGGACCAGGAAACTCATCCGCTACAAGAGGGGTTTTTATATTCGTGAGTCAGGTCAAATGTATATTTCATCAAAAGGAAGCCAAACTTCCAACATTTGAGACCGTCTTGCATTCAACGTTGCCTCCAGGGTAAATGCTATCATTTGGTAAGGTTGAAGAGATACAGGTCTATATGTACCAATTGCACGCGCCATCTGTTTATTAAACCAGTTTATTATGACATCAATGATTTACTGGGTTATTGGACTGCTAAAAAGAAAATATCAGGACAGAATTGAATTCGTAGTTGGCGATCGCTCGCATAAATTGACGTATATATTGAAAAGCTTGAAGTACATCCATCGCAGACGGCAAAACAATGACCAAATCCCAGAAAAGGCCACTTCGTCGCGTCTCAAAAAAATACATGTTGTGGAAAGATGTATATATGGTATACACGTGTAAACGTCAATAGAGAGGCAAACAAATGGGGTAGAGTCGCAAAATCGAACAGTCGACAATTCCAAAAACTATCAATTGATCGCAGAAGAAAGTCGGCACAGTGATGAAGGGCCGACAAACGTAGAGGTCATGATAGCAACATAAAAGCTCCAAGGGGTATATCATGTTGAAGTTGACGAAAGGTCGCTTTTTCAGGCACGAAGGAAATGGGAAAGAAATTATGTGAAAAACAAAATTCGGGGATCAAATGAATGATGCAATGCAAGTGATACGGGGGTAAATAAAAGATATCATCATCATTAAGGTCATACAGGCATTAACAAAAACAGACATGACTTATGCAAGGTATTCAAGAAAGGAAAAAAAAAAAAAAAAAAAACAAAAAAAAAAGGCAACGCTCAGACAACATCATTCCAATGGTCGTTACATCGTACAGTCGTGCCACCGTGATAACAAAACCGAGGCTTTTTAACCTTTGCAAACAAAAAGAAAACAAAAGTTCCCACCCAAAAATACTTTTTTAACAGCGTTGCGAAACTTTTTTTTATTTCTTTGTGTTTTTGAATTTTTGATAGGACGCAAAATTGTCGGGATAGAGCCGAGGTGCTTTTGTAATTCTTCCAGGCAGATCCAACAATGGAAACAACCAACTTAATGTCACTGCTTTTTTTTGTCACGACAATATAGTCTCGTAACCTAAGGAAACGACATTTCGCAAGACGGGCAAGAGTTGACGAAGGCAAGACGATTTTTAACGGCCACTGAAGGTGGAACGACTCGACAGTCGACTAGCTCGATCAGAACGTTTATCTTCACGAACCCTTCGGCCATCCTCAATTTCTCTCCGGCTGCTAGGGGCAGTAAACTCAGAACCCGCTGGCATGATGTACTTCTTAGGCCGGCGACCCTCAATATTGAGGCCGATGGCACCTTGGTCATCCGTGCGCAGGTGGATGGTTTTGCCGTTAACAGAACCTGGATCAAAACTGATGTTCATTCCATTCATCATCATAGTAAAGCTGTTGTCATCATCGAACCGAGAACCAACTCCACTTCCGTCTCGAGTGCGTGCATCGCTTCCCCGGCTACTGTTGGAGCGACTCTTCTGGCTGCCGCTATCGCTGTCCTGGCGTTGAGCAATTCGGCTCTTCAGTTTCAAGGCATCCGCAGTTAGAGGAACGCCGGTCCGGCCAGATTTCGCAGCCTGGTATTCTTCGGCACTTCGATGCTGCTGCTCCATTTCGGCCGTCGAGTCATGTTGAGATGCTCGGTCATCGTCGTAATATAGAGTACGCCGACGACGAGAATCTTCAATAGCAATTCGACGTGCGCCGTCAGGAGAATTGTAAGACATTCTTCGAGTTGCTTTCATACTTTGGCTGCGCTCCGGCCCACCAGCCATCTTGCGAATCTGCTGATGCGGTAGCGCTTCTTTCAAGTCAGACAGATCCCAGGAATCTCTGGAGTGAGACATGCGGCGACTGGTCGGAGGAACACTTCCAGTGGTCACAGACTTGGGAGGGTGCTCCGGTCGCTTCTGAATGATCTTGGGTGCTTTGACTTTGGGCTTGGGCCCAGGCGGTGGGGGCGGCGGCATACGATAGTAGTCTTCGTCCAAGTCGTCAATTTCGACTGGCCGTCGGCTCTCTGGCCTACGGCTCTCAGATTGTCGCCGAGAAGATCGATGCTCTCTTGAAATATGGCGTTCCAGAAAGCTTCCGTCGTCGTAGGAAGGCTGGGGAGTGGGGTGTTCAATGACGGGCCTTGCATATACTGAAGACCGCCTGCGCTGCTCTCTTGGTCGAGACACCGAAGATGCGCGAGACTTTTCATAAACGGCCTCAAACTGTGAGCCTGGTTCGACAAAGTATTGGTTTTGTGGGGTTGAAGGTTGGGTATAGTAAGCAGACGAGGCAGGAGGAGGGCCATGATGGTCAAATGGCGAAGCCGGCAGTGCACCAGGGTTATACATGGCTTCTGGCATTCCTGCATGATAACTCAGAGGCCTTTCATCCAGGTGGTAGGCGGAAGCGCGGCTTGGTCGTCGCTGGCGGACAGGTGACTGGGCCACATGCATCTCCGGACCATACGAAGGATAAGGGTATCGAGGAGCCTGAGGAGATGGAGGAGGCATTTCCTTCGCCTGGGGATGCTGGGAGTAATAATAGTGGTAGTCCATGGGGCGAGGTTCCACGGCAGAAACAGGATACGCAGGCATGGCCGGATAGCCGCTGTTAACATAGGGCCAGTAGCCCTCCGGCGGCTGGTGTTGCATTGTGATGCTTTCCCTTCGTCTGGACTTGGAAGAAGATCTTTGAGGGGCAACAGTTCTAGCATTCATATGCATCAAATCAGCAGACGCACGCTTTTCGTCCCGTTGTTTTCCCTTTTCCCTTCGGGTTTCCTTGGTTCGGACAGCGTCAACGGCCTTGCTCCTGGGATTGGTATCTAGACTCAAAGCCAGAGGACTAGGCTTTCCACTTGCGCGAGACTGGCTACTATTCCCGGTGGCCGCAGTACGGCTTGAATAGCCCGAGTCGCTGGCAAAGTCAATTGGCACGAGGTCCAACGGCCCAAAGTCGGACTTGGATCGCTTCGCAGCAATATTAGCGCTTTGGCGAGTATGAGGGATAACACTTCCTGCGTCGTCATCGTATTCTTCAAAGTAAGCGGCAGCAGGTTTTTGGGGAGATTTCCTGGCCATGATGATGGCGCGGTGCCCCTAGGGTTTTATTTGGCAAGGAGAAGAACGGTGTGCGGGCTAGGGCCCGACAGAAATTGAGGAATCACTAGTAGACTGGCACCCAATTCGTCGCCAAGTGGGCTCTGTGCTTCTACCCAATGTTGTCTGCGAGCAGACCCGTAGGCTGGGGCCCTACTGTGTCTGGGTCTACTGATCAGCAGGCGGAGAGGCAGGCAACGGCGTGATTCACAGTTGTTGTGTTAACGACCGGCAGAAACACTTAATGGGTAATGAATATCCACAATAGTCGGACGCTGCTCCATCGAAAACCTGGCGGCGCAGAAAATAATGAGGGCGGCGGCGAAATCTAGAAGCCCGAGTTGGCGAGGCGGACAGCAGTGGGCGATGAGTCAAGCGTGAGACTGACAGTCTGGCAAGCTGTGAATGGGCGAATGTGGCTGCTCGCTAGGTATGAAAAGATCACCGTGCAGAGGGCGGTCGGCGGTTGGATGATCTGGCAGACTGACAGAGCAGCGGTGGGGTTTGGGAGGGTGGAGTGCCTTTGTCGTCTGGACGAGAAGAGGGCGACCGTGGCACAGTGCAGCGAGGCCTAAACAGCGAGGGCCTCTGGGTCGAAATAGGTGCAGAGAAGTGGTGAGTGTCTGTCCCTCAAGTCAAGGGTTGGTGGGGGGCGGGCAGATCGGAAGGGTCGAGTAAACAAAGAGCGATGAGCGAGGCGAGCAGGCAGAAAGCGAGAAAAAAAAATTCCGGAATTGCGGATGAGTGTGGGCGAGGCCAAGACGAATTGAGACGCCTGGGCCAGAGGCTGACAGATTCGGCGACTGAGGCTGGACAAATGGTAAGAATGGGGTGAAGGCAGGGTCAGACAAAACGAGCAAAGAGCAGGGTCAGGAGGAACGGGGTCGTGGTGAGCTGTTAGTAGCTGGGCACCAGCAGGCGGACGGCGATTTGCTGCCGAGCGATGCAGACAGCCCCGAGACCAGACAGACAAGTGAACTGATGCTGACTGAGGGCGTTGTGGACCGCGAGTATTAGTCGTGGCGGTGGTTTTGAGGGCGCAAGAGAGAAGAGAAAAAAGCGGGCGAGTGGAGGCCTGGTGGGGAGGGGACGCAAGGGAGTTGCCGCTTCCCGTCCGGCTTGGTCGTGATAGGCCGCGCCGTGCAGTAGTCTTTCTGCAGTGCTTGCTGGCTCCCTCCAGGCGCTGCACGCCGGGCAAAAAAAAAAAAAGAAAAAAAAAAAAAAAGGATTGGGAAAGGAAAAAAAAAAAAACCAATTTATGAAGGGGAAAAAAAAGGGGAATGGGAAAAAAA
>CVMT01000001.1:2549564-2586652 GCA_000985935.1 Talaromyces islandicus | reverse complement strand
AAAAAAAAAAGAAAAAAAAAAAAAAAGGATTGGGAAAGGAAAAAAAAGAAAACCAATTTATGTAGGGGAAAAAAAAGTGGAATGGGAAAAAAATGAATAAAAAAAGTGTAAGAGCTAGAGACGTACCTTTTTCTGCAATGCAGGATGACAGGATCGCCCTTTGCTGTAGTACGTCCCACCCGGCCGTAGACGATGAAGATGCACACGGAGGAGGAAAGAAGAAAGAAAAGGAGAGAGAAAATTGACGAGAGTGCGAGTGACTATGTAGTAGGAAATTCCAGGAGAGCCTCGTTTGACGTCAACAGGACAAACTCGCTCAGCTTCAGGGGGATTCCGGCCGCAGGGGCAGTGGTCGGGTCGAACTCGAGTAAAGCACAGAGATTGAGACTACGTTGGGCTGCATCGTCGTAATAGGGATAATAATAACAATAATGTGGTGGAAGGGATTGTGGCGAGGGTATTTCCGGAAACACTCTGGCCACAATAGTACAATACGTCGTGGGCGAAATGGGGCCGCTCCAGGTGGAAATTGTTCAGTACGAGGAAAGAGTAAGAACAGAGTTGAAAGAAGCAGTAATAATAGTCATAGGGCGGGGTGTGGTTCTTTTTATTCCTCTTCTCTTCTCTTTTGAAGTTTCTTTTTCTTCTCGCTAGGACTATCAAATTATCTATCGCGAATTGTATAAAAGCGGATAGACCGTCTTTAGGTTCTTATTCTCTGTCCAGCCACAAGCCGTCGCGCTTAGCATTGTGTTGACGGTAAGGCGGCAATGATCTTCTCATGATGGAGTCTGCCCGAAACAAACTTTTTTTGGGGGTCCCATAAAAATTCTCAAAGAGTGAAGCCGGTGTGTCGGGTTCAGACTGTCTATCCTAACGCGTAACATTCTGGCCGTTGAGCCGCTTAGGCAGCACTGAAACCCATTCGTTACATACATACTCCGTTCGAACTGGATCCGGGGAAACGTTAGTGTGCCCGTCCCATCTAGTCACAGAAACCCTAACAACGGTCGGTGACCATTCACGCCTGCTTCAATCTCGGTGTTTTCCGGGTGAGGCCATTAATTGAGCGGCAATTGTCCTGTTGGAGGTGGCCGCTTCTATTGGAAGGCTCCTTGAAAGGTCATGTTATTTAAAAAATAATAACCACAATGGCCGCAAGCATAGATGTAATCAAAGGAAGCAGATCGTGGTTGGCTGCCCAAAGCGGGAGGAACGTGTTGGACAGCAATTGGCAGCCCAATGGCTGTCGTGCATACGATCAACAGCGGTCATCCCTGCAAATGCTGCATTAATATTGCACTTCTCGTCGAATGAGGGGACCCGTTATCGCTGGCTCTTCAGCAATCTCGACCAAACTCCGTAAGCCGGGTGCAAACAAAGTGCCTGTCGTCAGCCAGCAGGTCATCATCATGTAGCCGGCATTTTGTGATACAACGACAATAATAGCACAAAGTAATCAGTGGCAGGCCGAAAATATGATCCGAGAGGGTAATAATTCCTGAAACGGGAAGGCCCGATGAGACTGGGGAATGGTTAGATCATCGCCTGATCGTGTGATGACGCGACTTTGCTTATCAGTGATCGTGGAGAGGGTTTCAATAATCGTCAAGAGCAATAATAGTCAACTAGCTCTAGTTGCACAGAGCTGGGCGAGGGACGTGTGTCCATCTCGACCAATTGCAGTGGAGTCTCAAAGTCCGGAACTAGTCATCGTCCTTCACAAGTGTGATCGTGCGAGTCAGCAAGATAACCAAAACCTAGCTGCTTTCCAATGTCGCATATCACAATATCAATTGAACAATAATATCTTACGGATGGGTGCAACTTTGAATGTCGACGAACTATACGACAAAGTGATTTAGTGGTGTGTATTACCGTCTAGAGCAGGGGGCAAAACCAACAAACCCCCACCATGCTCCTTCAGATGAGACCGTAACGGCTTCGGGCAGCGATGCTGCGGCGGCTATTTTCTTTGCCCGCCAATTCTCGTGACACTGGAGGTGAACTGCGCCCGTTAGCCCGGGCATTGAGGCTTGGGAAAACCAGTCAGCAATCAGGAACATGGATCAAAATGATCATCGTAGTGTTATTATTTTCTCGATAATTTGTGTCTCGACGAGTAACGAGATCCTACTGCAATGACTCACACTATTGGGCCTCAACGTGTATGCAAGTTTAAGCCGTACTGCACATAGATCCACCATGGTGGGTCAAATGCCTCTTTGACATGCACAAACTAAACGATACAGTTCCGTTTATTGCTGTCAGTTTCCTGTCGTGACGTAAGGCAGAAAAAGAGAGAGAGAGAGAGAAAAAAAAAGAGGTTCATAGGGCATGCTGCTAGAAAGGATCGTGTTTTGAATTATTTGAAAATAGAGCTGGTCCAGAAGAGGAGCGCGCTTTCTAGAAGCCACTACGTATTGAGTGATTTTTCCCGATGCCCGTGAGCGGCGGTATCTCGGGTACTTGTTCCTTTCTCTGCTGTCATGTAATCATGGGAATGTCGCAAGATTTCCCGATCGGGTAAAATCGGTAACCACATTGGCTCTGGCGAGTATTGTGTGCTGCGCAAAACCGTGTGCCAAACAAATGCTCATTAGAATTTTGCCGACAAAAGCCCTCTGCTAATGTCAAGGTCTCATTCGAAAAAGCATCTGGTGGACGTGGACGTAGTCTGGGCAAGTCTTTTTTCGTTGCCCCTCGCTAGCATTGGAGACGGACAAACAATCAATAATCAGCCAGGGAAAGCCATGTCAATCACCTTGCCCCATCAAAACCCCAGATGAGCCCGCAGCTGGCCCGCGAGTCACTGTCTCGCGAAATCTGTTCAGAGGCGCGGACCTGCGCGGATCAGGAGTGAGGCTGTCTAGGCGATCGTGTAACCAATGGACGAAGGTAGTTTGCCTCCAATGAGGAATCGCGGTGCATGCTGAGCCTCAACTTGGATGGCCAGGCAGGCGAGAACTGCTAAGGGTGTCGCTTATTGCATGATGGTACGCGTCACGCTCCAGGAGACTGGAAGGTGAAAGTCCAAGGGGACAGTTTGTATCAACTACGGAAGGATCATACTTGGTCGCTCTTGCCTGCACGTGGTGGTATAGGCCACAATCACGGGATCTTCCGAGCACCTTCCTAGCTCTAGAGCGACTTGCTGCGGTTTTGACGCTTCACTCATTCATCAATGAAGACGTTCAACTCTGGAATACGCTCTAACCTCCTTCAACAAGACTATCTAACGAGGGATGCACGACGTGTCTCTCGTTTCAGAAACGCCCCTTGATATTGGCTCTGCATATCTCGTCTGGGGGCCTTCCTGTTGCCTGCCGGGCACAGTGTCCTGAGTCAGAAGCACTGCGTTTGCTAACGCACAACCAACATATCACATGCAGCTCGCCACCGCTGCGGAGATATTCACCCGCCCACCTCGAGCAAGTGCGCGCGTGGAGGACCCTGCGAGCCTATGGTTTCAAGTCATTGATTGTCCTCCTGCAATTCTATGTTCGCAGCTAATAGTCGGTGCACAGATATCATTGACCTATGTCGGCGCTATTGCTGTCTGCCCAACGAGGACCACTACATTCATGCGGCCCCTTGGTTTCCTGCTACGTGCGATACTTCTTTTTGGAGATGAAGCGAAGTTTACAGATGTAGATCTCTAATCGGAGTTTCAATTGCAATTTTTCTCCGCAGAGGAAACCCTGTTTCCTGTGTCATTGCGCCTACCACACCGGCATCAACGCGTGCGCTGGAAGCAAGGGGGAGTGGTCTACACTGCAACAGTAGCCTGCAAGTATCAACATGCGCATGCGAACAGCTGTTGGTTTTCAATCAGGTTCAATTGTCCGACTTCTTGAAAACCAGGAGCTGGATTACCAAGTACATCATGGCAAGGTTACCGCACTGTCCACCACAATGGCGAAAGCCTGTTTTGATCTGCCTCGACGCTACAATATGTGAAAATGAGGTATTTTTATCCATTCCAAGGACTGCAAATATCGCACATGTCTCAGATCATCAATTCATACCACCTAGTGGCCGGCCATTGGCTCACGTTAGTCGTGGTTGAAACAGAGGTCAACTGCATTGGTATTCCAAGATAAAGGTCCTGCAGTGCTCAGTGGTCGCATCGAAGTGTAACAGAGATTGACAACTCAGACCTTGACTGGCAACATCTACATGGACGAGTGATGGAGGGTATAGCTGGCATAATGTCGCACAGTCCAAGTTAAATGTGATTGGCTACGTCGTCACAGGTGCTCAAGATGAAGAAGCGGTCTGCAACGCTCTCGTGCGCACTGTCCGCCACAACGCAAGGGATAGACGCTATTTTTTGAATGAGAACGTGATTCTTTGTGATATTAAATTTCCTTGGCACGCTTACTCTCTAGTTATTGTCCGAGCATGCAGGACTTTTAAATCGTTCGGTGACCATCTTTGACATAGAGGACAGTCCGAAGACCATTGGACGAAAGTCCGAGGTCGTTGAAATCATACCCGCGTAGTATACCCAATAACAGATCATTCCATTCCCTTGCCGTCTGTGAAAGCAACTATCAATTTGATATACTATCGTAAATATCAATTGATACTGAGATTGATGCTATCGTTGAAATTCATTGATATATATACATATACACAGACACACATATATATATATCGAAATCGTCGTTTTTCTCCAGGAACACTAGGGTATATATGTCCATGCAGTGGGTGTAGCTACACGTAGATCAGGAGCCCATCAATCAATAATTTATTAATACATTTATACCAAAAGAACGTGAATACACACTACCTGGACTTTAAACTGCTCTTGGCCCTTGATAATTACCATTGATCATTCAAATGTTGATACTTATAAGCGTGTTCTATACAACCTTTTAAGACAACTTTCGTGACTGACAACAACATAATTTATCCAAAGCTTAGACCTGATCCATCTAAAACGCCCAGGGTCTGACCATATCTCTTTGACAAGTCTACCTATTTGGTTAAAAAGCCCATTGTTTCAGCCACATTTTAATCCACTCAGGCGACACTGCCCCTAATTTGGCCGCTTCAGAGCTGTCTTTCTTCAGTTTCTCGACTTCGTACTCTAGTTGTCTATTTCCTTTCTGGGATGTCAACCGGTGGCTATCTCTCGAAATCAACCGGTAAAAGTCGAGCAATTTCGTCGCTGGATTCGTCTCGACCACGAATCCGTGGTTATCATTTGCGCTTTTTGCCAATGCCTCCACCCACTCGCCAAATGACACTATTTGAATATTTGACGGTCCTCCGAGGCCTTCCCGTACCGTTGTTATGAGGTCGGACCATAGGGACACTTGTGGGTTGACGAGGTTATAAACCGAAGGCTCTTCAAGGGACGAATGTACTGTCTCACTGATAGACGTCTGAGTAACGTCTAGGAGCTGAACGATGACCTTTGCCAGAAGGTCGACTGGCACCCAACTAACTGTATTCATTTCCCCAAGACACTCCGGCAATAGCCCCAAATACTTTGAGCTAGCCAGCAAACTCGGGAACCACTCGTGTGCATTCCAGCTGCCAGCAGTTGAAAGCACTGGGCCAGCAATCTGACCAACTCGTAAAATGGAGCACGGGGTACCGGAGAATTTGCTAAATGACTCTACCAGGCGTTCGCCAATATATTTGGACTCTCCATATCCCATACTCTCTGGAGCTGAGAGATCATGTATCATAGCTTCTGGTACCAATTGCCCCGGATTCTCATTAACCCAGTTTAGAACAGTTGAGATGCTAGAAACAAACAGTATTGGCGCTTTGTTGACACACTTGTTGCTAAAGTTAATAAGGTGTCGTGTGCCTGCAATATGGCCTTTCTCATATGATTCAATCCTGTGGTTAAAGTCAACCTTCCAAGCCGAGTGAATTATTGCACTGGTCTCCGATAAAAGCCGGCTGTACACGGACTCGCCTAAACCGAGATCTGCGTTTGCCATATCCGCCGTCAAAAATTCCACTTGCTTCGAGGTATCTGGTATGTTCCATTGGATGGGGAGGCCTCTTGATTTATTCCCTGCCGTTTGTCTTGCTTCGGCGTCAACAGATCGATTAAGGCAGACAACCTTGATCACTCGCGGGTTCAGGCAAAGGAAATGCAAAAGATAACTTCCTAGAGACCCTGTTGACCCAGTCAAGATAACTGTCAAATTTTCTTGTTGCACCCTTTTCACTGGTGGTGGCACATCAAGTCCCGTAGAATATTTATCAATCATCGTTTGTATACGAGCATTTCGGTCAGCTATGGTGTTGGTACCGTTTGGATCCACACCATTCTGTCTTTCGCGGGCATTTATAATTGTGTCCACTGCATGAGCAAGCCCTCTCGTAGATGCCGTGCTGTAGATCAGCTGAGGATTGATCTTGTCGTAATCAACATTCAACTTGCATGTTCTCAAAACAGCTTTTAATCGCTGTACGGCAATTGTAACCTGCAGTGAATCCATCCCGAGTTCAAAGATATCATCATCGTCTTCAAATTTATCCACATCAAGAACTTGCAAGTAAAGACTCCTAACCAGTGTCTGAATGGACATTATATCTGACGCATCAGTCAGCTCCAGGCCATCGGCCAGTAGTCCCTCTTCTGCCGAAGAGTATAATTCATCAACCTGGGCGGCGAATTTTCGTACAGTGGACTGTCGTTGGATTGTCCCTTTCCCGGCCCGATTGAAAGCCTCTGTCGGCGAAACAATATAAACAAGTGACCTAGGCACGCGAGAAAACCGTGGGGCCTGGAGATTTGCCTGACTAATGGTATCCCACAGGACATTCACCATATTCTCGTGTTCTTCTTTAGTCGTGACAGAGTGTCCATGTTCTAACTCGACTAACAGACTCGGCGAAAATCGATACTCGCCCACAACCAAAACCCCTTTAACAGCTGGGTGGTTTCCAATGATTTCCTCAAGCGGACGTGGATTAATCTTTTCACCATTCGAGAGAACAATCAGGTCATCACTCCGACCAACATATCGCCACCAGCCCTGGCTATCTTCTCCGTTGGGTTTCTCCCACAAATCCTTGGTTGGATATTCATTCAGTTCCGGAAACAGTAAAGGCGTGCCATTATACTTGCTAGATGTCGAATTAAATGGAATAACCAACTCAAAGATCCCCGGCGAAACCTCATCGAATCGATACCCGACCTTGGTGTGGAATTTTATACAGTCCCATTTACTGCTGTCGCCAGCAATGGTGCAATAGAACCCATTCTCGGTTGTTCCAATCATACTCCAGAGATGTTTGAGCCGAGAAGCGAGAACCTTACCTGCCTGTTCGGGGAGTGGCCCGCCACCGTAAGCGACGTGGTTAAGTTTGGATAGCGCTTCGATACCTGTCTCTGTCCTGTGCATGTCGTTTAGTATTGATGGAGCCGTGCACAGTGCTGTAATCACATTTTGCTGCAGCAGACCCGTCATATACTCAGTTGTCATGGCTGCATTGGGATGAGGCAGAACCACGGTTGAGTCAAACTGTGGAGTCATCAAGTTGAGATAACACCCAGCAGACTAGTCTTGTCAGCGCCTCTCCTTCCTGCCCGTGTCTTGTTGTTTTGGGTCTATAATAAAAAGAATGAACCTACATGGAACGGCGGAAGAGTATGCAAGTAATTCTCCTTCGTATATGCAAGAGTACTGGTATGAATCCCTTCATCCGTCGGTACAGCATCAGCTATGAAGAAACGGAGCATTACTGCTGGGCTATGTCCGATGGGCTTAGGGTTTCCTAGTATATTCTCGTCAGGCGTCTCTCCATTCATATCCGAGTATATTTTTCGTTCTCCTCTAACTAACCTGATGATCCAGAGGTGTGTAGCAAAAGAATGGGGTCGTGATATTTTTCATCCGGTATTTCTCTAGCAGGATAATGCGTTACTGTCGTGGTATCGTTCATAATACTGTCATATCCGGGAACGAGCATTGTTTTCATCTCTGGGACAAATGCAAACAACGACTGGAGGCTCTTTTCCACCTCCTTGGCGTATATAATCAGTCGGCAGCCAGTGCGCTCGAACAGAATCTGCTGGGCCTCATTTGTATTTCGTAAGGATGGCAATAATACCTTCATCAGTACTTAGCAATCAAAGGTCCACTCAATGGAAATTTCCGGAAGAATAATTAAAAAGAAAATGAAAGAAAACAACGAACCTTCCTCCCCGTCTTCAAGGCCGCAATCGTGAAAGCAACATATCTCAAATCGCTCGGCCCCATATACGCAAACGCATCCCCATCGGCAAGCCCAGCCTCATTGACAAGCCACCACGAGACTCGGTTGATTGCATTGGTGATTTTTGGGTAACCGATTTCGTCGAACCCGTCGGCCGGGTTGGTCGCAGATTTGGCGACATAGGCATATGGCCGTGAGGTTGGGTCGTTTGCTTTGGCGTCGAATATGTTCGGAACGGGGTTTCGGCCGTATTGCAGGCCGAATGGCGGCATGTATTCGTCTTTTGTGTCTATTGCCATTGTCATGGCTATGGTTTCAAATATTGGTGGTGAGGATTTCTAATCTATGAATTTAAATCTAGAACACTTAAAAAAAGAACAAAAGACCCAGGATTATTTATTTGCACACACCATGTCCCCCTCCCAAAATATACGCAACCTGCAGGTGAACAATGTTCAATGCAACACTGACAAAAAGTCCACGAGCCAACCCAACCGGACTGGCCGATCCATTGTGGCGACTCGGATCTAACTTATCGTGCAGCAATTACAGATTCGACCTATGTATCACATCATGCACCCAATTAAGTTACCATGTTTAACCATAAACTGAAAACTGGACCCGCCGCGGCCCGGCAAACTATATTCCCCACATGTATTCTTCTGGCTTAAAACGCGACGCTATGGTGATCATACCCACCACGTCAGACGAACCATTTGCACTTAGCAGCCGGAAACTGCCCCCTCTTGGGTTAATAGTTCAACATCTACGTAATGCTTTAGGGCCAATTAAATAGACTACGTACTACTACGTAGTAGTTGATCGCCGCTCGGATTTCCCTGCCACCTAGTGTCTTGGGAAAGAGCGTATTGGCTGGCTGAATAGGGCTTGAAGTGGACACGGGACACGCACTAATTGAAGTAGATCGCAGATACCAAAATTGAAAAAAAAAAAAAAAAACAGGAAATGTTACCTTGGTTCGCGTCATTTGGAATTTGTTTTTACGCGGTGGCGAGTCAGCTATACCCAGACATTGCGCACAGTGGGAGTAGGGAAAAAAAAAAAAATCTAAATCCGGTAGTTAACTTTTTTTCCTTGATTACCACCACACTATTTGACAGCAATGACAGCTCCTAGGTAGTGCATTTGTTTTTAATAATGACTGCTAGGATGTAACGACCTGTGGAATTGATTTCTTTTTGTATCCCTTTTTATACTTCCAGAAAACGTAAGAAAGACTACCCCTTGAACCATGGCCGCCTACTCAGCCTAACACGTGGGAATCTAAAATAAATTTACATCCTGCGGATAATGTAAGCAACTGCGCCGAAAAGAAAAGTGAGAAAAGGAAAAAAACATACCGGTCAACAGGACTCAATCCCAGCAACTTCATACCATTGTACAGCACCTGTCGGGCGGCGGCATACAGAGCCATACGGGCATGAGCCGTCTTTTCATCACGACCAACAATACGCAAAATATCATAACTCGAGCTAAGCATATGTGTCATGCGGAACAGATACGTAAGCACCGTGGTTGGCTCCAGAGTCTTGTAGGTATTGAGAACGACGTCAGGCCACTGGGCGAGAGATCGGGCGAGGTCAATGGCATGTGGTTCGGTGAGGATCGACAGATCGGCCTCGGGCAGTTTCTCCAAATCAATGCCGGATTTGCGAATAATGGAGCACAGACGTGCATGAGCGTATTGAAGGTAAGGACCAGTGTCGCCTTCAAAAGATGTCATGGCGTCCAGATTGAAGTCATATCCGTTGACACTGGGATTGTTAGATCATTTGAAAAAGAGTAGGAGAACGCGCTTACGAACCGTTTTCCTGACATGTCCTGAACCATAACAGCCGTAATGCCGAGAGTGTCAGCAGTCTTAAGAGGGTCATCGACCTGCTCATATTTGGCTTCGTTCTTCTTCATGACCTCGTGCATCTTGTCTCCGACGTCGCGCAAGATGTCATCCAAGAACTTGACGGTTCCCTTGCGAGTGCTCATACCGCGAACCATACCAAAGTTGATGTGCTGGCATTTTTCCGCGATTTCCTTGTGGCCTGAAATCTCGGTGACCTTGAATAGCTGTGCCAAGTGCAAGTCCTGCTGGGAAGCAACAACGTAGATCATCTTGTCAAAGTGGTACTTCTCGTGACGCTCCACAATGGCTGCGATATCTCGGGTAAGGTACAATGGCGTACCGTCCTTTCGCACAACAATGGCCTTGCCGAGCTTCTTAGCTCCGTGCTTAGTGAAATCAACAATGACCGCACCGTCCGAGTCCTCCGAGGCGCCGGTCTTCTGCATCGACTCATATGCCCTCTTGAGACTCTCGGGCAGAACCTGGGACTCGCCAGAATAGACGTCAAAGTCGATGTTAAGGCGAGCGTACGTTTGCTTGTATTTGACAATACTAAGGTCACGAAATCGTCGCCAGAGTTCAAGAGCTTCCGGGTCCCCGTCTTCCATACTCTTAAAGTAACGACGAGCCTTTTCATCCTCGCTTTCGTCAACCAGCTGCTGGAGTTTTGTTTCCTCTGCCGAGACATCTTCGTTTTTCTCCTTTTTGGTCTTGATTGTTTCTTTGAGCTCTTTAATGGGGCCTTCCTGGACACCCATATCTTGGTTGATCTTGACATAGACATCAAACAAATGGTTGATAGGGTCCTTGAGAAGGGCTTCCTCGTCTCCGTATCGTTTGTATCCGTTGGCGAGAAGACCGTATTGTTTGCCCCAGTCACCCAAGTAGTTCATCTTGATCACGTCCCATCCGGTGATTGTGTAGAGGTTAGCCAGAAAGCCACCGATAATTGTGCTTCGCAAGTGACCGGCATGGAAGGGCTTGGCGATGTTGGGCGACGAGAACTCAATAATCATCTTTTTCCGTCCCTTTGAGGAGTCGGTTGGGTCATTCAGACCCAAGTTGCCGTTTGTTCCATACGCAGCTTTTCCTTTCAGGACCTGGTGGACAACCGTCTTCGTTAAAGGGCCTGGCTTAAAGAAGAACTGAATGTGAACGCCAAAGGCGATGGGCTTTTCAATGAGGTCTGAGGCGGGGAATTTCTCCACGATCTCGGCGCACAGTTCGTTGGGTTTTCGTCCCTTGATCTGGAGCGCAGGCACCTGTTTATTTCTCGTCAGGATTGTCCAACGCTGTGCATTAACACACACCAACAACATACCGCAAGATTCAAATCGCCCTTGTCCAAAGAATTGGTCCATGCTAGCTTTGTATACACAAGCTGCGGATCGACATCGGTGATGCTGGCAAAGGTTTCGGCAATGTGTTGGCGATAAATGTCGACCGGGTTCAGCGAGGGATAGCAACCGGGGAACTTGGACTGCTCGGCAGTGGAATGAAGACTCAGGCCCTCGACAGCAGGGAGCGACTGGCCCTCGGGAACGGTGGTCGCCATGGTGCTATACAGCGCGATCCGACGACAAGGAGAGCAGGCAAGGCGAGGCGGGGTAGCAGCGAGAGGACGAGGAGGGGCGCAGGGAGCAGCAACAGTAGCAGCAGCAGAGGGGTATCGTCGCAGAGCAAAAGCAAGAGAATAACCGGCCTTTGGGATTTGCAAATGCTGTGGTATCACAGAATCCGAAAATCGCCAGGCCCCGCTCAGCAGATGGCGGCGCATTGGGCGGCGCGACAGGTTCCTTTGACTCACACCAAAACGACGAGGGGCTCTTTTTTTTTTTTTTTTCCCTTCTTAGTCTCTGGTTGGTCACACCTTTCCCGTTCCATTCTGCCGGGCGGTGAGTCGAATGAGGTCACGTGCCATGCCCTATGATTGGAATTTCCTATTCGGGACATCAAACCATGACCAGCGACTGACGTCAGGAACAGGCAGTGGTTCTCTACTCTTCGTTGCCAAACATGATGGTTTATATTCAATATTTAGCTGCTACAAGAACAGAAACAGCCAGAAATGGACTCATCTCAACGGCATGCAAAGGCCATTAGCCGGTCCATCCACCGCGCCCTCACGCGAGAGCAGGGCATGGAGCACCCGGGGTTGTTTATGTGTATATCTCAATTATTCACACTGTCCTTTGTCCGCTTATCCCGCATCTCTGGCGAGCTGTTTCACCATCTGCGAACCGTGGCGTGGAATATTGACGAGACCGAATATACAAACGCCTTCCGACATGACGGTCCTGATACCGGGTTGGTAGCCGTGGGAGATTTGGGCTACTCTGGATCTGTATTTCTCTCTTGCATTGCGAATTCCATGTAGTGAATTGGGACCAAAAAAGAACTTAAGCAAGGATGCTGACCATTTTCAAGACATTCTTCCGCACGGCCAATTCCAAGTACTTGATAAAGAGCTTGCCACGCAAGGCCGAGCAGGACTTCTTTAAACAGGAGCTGCTGAATCCCTACTGGGAGTACATGAAAGACCACCCGGACTCGCTGCTCGTCCACATCACCGACCTGTTGGGCGCTTCATTCCCGGCCTTTGGTTCCATAATCGGATATACGCCGTCGCACCACGTCATCATGGAAAACGTCATGGGTGATAGAGAGAAATCCACCGAGCCAAATCTATGGGAGACTTACGACCTGAAACCAATCGACTACTTCTACCCGGAACGAGACCTAGTGCCCGAGCCCTTGACCAGTCGCGCCGTCAGGTCCCGGCTCTACGACCATTTCAAGGACAAGGTGCGCGTGACCAAAAACCAATTCCAGGACCTTCGCAAACGCATTGAGCAAGACACGGCGTTTCTCAAATCTGGAAACACGGTCGACTATTCGCTCTTTCTCATCCGGTATCCCGCCCATATCCTGCCGACGGACTCGATGGATTCCGCGACGGAATGGAGACGCGGAGTGGTATCGACGGATGGGAAATGGAAGTATCGAGTGGTGCTGCTTGATTTCTTCTGGGCAAAACATAAACTGCCGGCGCAGGCTCTGACTGGAGTTGTGCAGAGTTTTAATGTGGTTGGACGCAAGGGGCCCATGTCTATCACCACCACTGCCCAGGAGTACCGCGACAAGTTCCTCCAACTGGTCGACGGGCTGGTGGAGCTGTCTGGTGATTAGCCAGGTGGAGGAAATATTATGAGTGAATGTGATCAGCCGGAGTAGAGGAACATGATGAGCGAATTGGATTATTATGTAAATTTCTTATTACAAAAAGTCTTCTGTCTTGTTTTATATAGGAACCCAACCTAAACCACTAAACGACTCCATCAGAAATAATAACAACAATAAAGAATTATTCCTGTGAACACACCAACAACCTTGTGACGAAAGGAAGGTGCCCAAATCGGGATGGTCCTATCTCGTTTTGGACACAAAAGTGATAATAGCAGTCATGAAGTAAATTCGGGTATCGTTGAAAGTCAAGTGTGTGTTGGTGGTCATAACTATGCTTCGACGAGCTTAGAAAGCAAAGACCTGGTCGTGGAGCTTGCTGATGGGGCCGGCCTTGTTGTAGCCCAGGGCTTCGGTGGTCTTCTTCATAGCCGTGATCATGGGGGGAGGGCCGCAGAGGAAAATACGGATATCGCTGGCGGGTGCCGGAAGGCGTTCCTGAGGGCAAACATTAGTCCGTGGCGCCTAACTGATCAATCTACTGAGCGCGTGCATACCTTGATCATATCCCCGGTTACGAAACCAACACCGCCGGTCCATCCCTCGGGCGGGTTGTTTAAGACGTAGTAAATGCTAAATTTGTCGTCCTCGGCAGCCAACTGGTCCAATTCCTTCTGCAGCAAGATATCGTCTGGGTTGACGTTGGCAAAGATCAGGTTGATCTCGGTAGTGTCGTTGCCGCCGTTGCGGGGACGGTTGCGGATAATAGCCTTGATGATCTGCAGCATGGGAGTGATTCCGGTTCCACCAGCAATCATACCGATACGGCGCGACATATTGGGGGTGTATACCATGGCGCCCTTGGGACCGCGCACCTTCATGGTCTCGCCAATCTTGAGGTTGTCGAGGTGCTTTGAGATGTTGCCCTGGGGGTACGTCTTCACCAGCAAGTCAAAGTATCCAGCCTCATTGTCAGACGAGATAGGGGTATAGGAGCGGACGACGGGCTTGGGGTTGCCGGGGATCTCAGCCTGCAGGGAGATGTGCTGGCCAATGGGGAGACCGAGGATGTCGGTGGGACGAGGCAGGGCAAAGCGGTAGACGGCGACATTGTGCGAGATGCTGTCCTTTTGCGTGAGGACAAAGTCCTGGAACTCGGTGGGGTTGAGAACTTTGCGTGACGAGCCTGCAAACCTGGTTAGCTAACAGCAGCAGCAACAACATGATGCTCCGATCAATGCAAAACAAAGAGAAACCATACCACCGCTGGTGGACAGCCTGATGGCAGAGAAAACAGCAGCCAGCGCAACTGCATACGGAAATAGTTCCTGCTTGGCGATAAAGGTCCCAACAAGCAACAACGCCGACGGGATCACAACGCCGCTCACGGCTTCGGTCGATAGAACGCTGGAGGGAGCGGATTAGCATCGCATATTAGGACAACTAGGTGGTCCGTCCACACACCTCATTGTGACGGCTCTGCGCTCGCAGTCAGAAGGGCCAATTGGGTCTCCGGGGGGTGGGAAGAGAGCAGCAAGTGTCGGATCCGGGGAGGGGACGCGCAAAATAATAAATGTGAACGGAGGCGTCCCGGCGACACGGGCAGGCGTCTTGGCGGTCAGCGCTGGCAGTTAGCGCTGGTCCCGCAGAACTCTCTGTACGTACGTCGGTCCGAACCATCAGCCGGAGGCTACCACAACTGGCAAATACCAACATAACGGACTGGTATCTTGCAGCCGGGAATTATTGCCTGTTTCGAAGAGCTCTCCCAGAGTGCTCTCGCGGAACCGTCCGTGCTGGCCGAGGCCGGCCGGAATGGATCGCTTTTGCGCTTTGCCCCCGCCTGGTGCATGCGGTGCATGTGGTGCACTGTGTTCTTGTTCTTGTTCTTGTTCTTTGCAATACCGGAATTATAATCATGCAAGGATCTACCCTATGTTGAACTGACTAGTTAGCAGTTGCCCACTTTGCCATTTAATATTACTGTTACTGCCGTGGTTGAGAACAACATCCGAGGTAGTTATATATATAGTCCTCAACATTTGAAAGCGCACTACTACTGGTGTTGTTGTCCCTGCCCCAACCCCACAATCTCCGGCCGAACACTCAACCAATTCAACCACCAGCGCCGCACTGTGTTCCTGGCTGGCCATTACTCACCGTCTGCGCAGTCGTTGGCCACCATGGGCTCCATTATTGAAAATGACCACATGCAGAAACCGCCGCCGTTCCACCTGACCGAGGTTGACCGTCAGATCCTTGCCCAGACCGACGATGAGTTCGTGTTCCACGATTGGGACGAGTTGAGGGACATTCTTGGTAAGCCCGGCCCTTACTATGCAGACAAAAATATCGAAAAAGAAAGAAAGAAGGAAGGAAGGAAGGAAGGAAAGGAGAAAGAGAGAAGAACATTTGGAAATAGTCTATGATGCTGAATATCGTTCTACAAGTAAAACTAACATAAACTAGGACGCAATGACCTCGCTGCCCTCCGTCGCAAACCCTCCGATCTGCGCCGGTACATGGCCTGGACAACCGACATCAAGACCGCCTACGGCTCCATCACCAACTACATCTGCCAAAAGCGGTTGCACTGGACATCTGCCTCGTCCCCGGACATCGCCCAGATCAAATACAACAACCCCACCCCTTTCGCAGACGCTTCCGATTACAGAGTGCTCCGAAACGACTGGCCGTACGGCCTGACCCCGGATATCAGTCACATTGTAGTCTGGTCCAAAACGCCCATTGCCACGAAGCCCGAGAACGGCGATGTGACGGACGAGTCGAGGGCCATTATTGAGGCCTTTGTGGACCGCACGTTTGTGCGCAGGTTGCAGAACCACCAGGCCTTTGCGGGGTTGACCAAGGATGCCATTCGGGAGCAGAATATACTGTGGTTTAAGAATTGGACGGCCTTGCAGAGTGTCAGGAGTCTGGAGCATTTCCATTTGCTGGTCAGAGGGATCCCGGACGAGATTATCACTGAGTGGACCAAGGAAGAGGGTGTTGTGCAGGACATTCTTTGATTATCCTACACATACTGGGTAGAGGGTCTGACGACTAGAGCAAAGACTTGTTGAACACGCCTATATACATACATACAGCTAACGAGAAATAGATCATGACTGGACGAAGAGAATTATTGAAGAACGGTGGGATATAAAATAGCAAGTGAAGCAAATATAAAACGCCTGCACCCTTCACACTATCATTCCACGTAGCTCGACCCTGCAGAGTAAATTACTGCTCCGATTATTCGATCAACTAACTCTTCTGCTCCTCAACAAACTTGAGCGCTTCCTCTTTCGATACCACGTCGATCGTGCTAGCCTTGTTGCGGAAGCTGACCCCGTAGCACTTCTCCGCCACGTGCAGCATTTCTGGCCGGAAGGTCGTGCAGATAAACTGCCCGTTGGTGGCTTCCGAGATGGACTGCAGCATCTGAGCCACTGCGGTACGGTACTGAGCGTCCAGATTGGCATCGATTTCGTCAAAGAGGTAAAACGGCGCAGGATCGCAAGCTTGGATAGCAAAGACAAGCGCAAGCGCACATAAACCTAGATTCCGGGAATTAGTCAAATATTCGTTAACCAAAAAAAAAAAAAAGATTCCCAGTGGAGAGCTTACTCTTTTGACCACCACTGAGCTGTTGAATGCGCTGCTGGTCGTCATGCTTACTGTTGAAGCTAACACTGATTCCAACACCAACGTAGTTCTCTACGCTCTCACGGCGTTCTTCGTCCTCGGACTCGATCTCGTCATCCGGACGAAGAGCTCGATCTGTCTTGCGCTGGATAATCAGGCGGCCGCGGCCTGCAGGTACAAGCTTCTCAAACACGTTGTGGAACTCGCGCGACACTTGCTTGAATGTCCGCTCAATAGCTTCGTCCTTGCGTTGGTCAAGCACCATGATAAGCTCGTCGATCGATTTTTGTGACGCATCAAGCTCTTCTCTCCGCTTGGTCAAGGTCTCCCTTTGTTTGGTGAAGTTGTTGTACTGCTCAAACGCCTTCTTGTTAACGTGAGAATACTTCTTCAGTGACTCATTGACTTTGTGCAACTTCTTGACAACGCTATTCGAGTCAGTCTTGTTGTACTTTGTGAACGCTTCATCCGGCAGGACACCCAAGTCACGGATGTTGGAGCTACATTCGGCAGCTTGCTTGGTCAGTGCTGCCTTCTTCTGCATGCTCTTTTCCATTCGTCTCTGGTGCTTTTCAATCGACTTGGCAAGTGATTCGAGTTCGCCCCGTATTTCGGCCTTGCGGCCTTCCAGCTTTCCGACTTGATTGTTGCCTTCTGCAATAGACTTGTCGACATCTGCAAGACGTTGCGATATTTTTCCAAGTACAGTCTGGAATTTCTTCATCTCGCGTTCAGCTGTCTTGAGATTACCTTGTGTACTCTCGTCGCCCATATCAATCTCATGGCTACTGAGCTGGTCTAGACGTGGGTAAAGGTTTTCGCGAAGTTCCACTTCCAGCACCGACTTGCGAGCCTCGAATTCACTGCGCTGACGAGAGAGTTCTGCATACTGTCGGCGAAGGGTTTGGGCGGTAGATCCAAGTGATTCGAGCTGTGACTCTTCCTCTGGCGTAAGGGCTTTTTGGAATGCCGAAGAAACCTCCGCTTCCAGTGCACTGATCTGGCCGTCTAAGGCAGTCAAATTGCTTGCAATGTTGTGAAGAGCCCGTTGCTTGCTATCGAGATTGTCGTTCTTATTCTGCAACAACTCACGTTTGTTTCGGAGCTCTTGTCGCATCGGCCCACTGCTGCTATGGAATTGTTGCTTGCGCTGCTCCAGTTTCTGTAGTTCACCAACCGCTTGAGTGACCTGTTGATCTAGCTTTTCTAGATCTTTGCGAATCTCGCTGGCCCGGTTCTTCTTCGTTTCGTGTTCATCCCGCCATTTGGTCAAGGTTTTTACAGCCTCGAGGCGTGATTGACGAGAATCATGGAAACCTCCAGTCAACGCACCACGCTTGTCTGAACGATCTCCTTCGGGTGTGATGGCGTTGACACCGTGACTTCGAGCATACTGGGCGGCAACTTGAAGATTTGGACAGATAATTGCCTTGCCAAAGACTTGTTGGAACGCGCCCTCGAATTTAGGATCGAACTGTAGTTTTTCAATCATGGGAATTGTATCGCTTGCTTTTGGTAGATTTATTGGACGAGGTTTCAGTCGATTTAGTGGCATGAATGTAACTCTACCGGCCTTTTCCTTTTGCAGAATTTCAAGAACCTTGGTAGCAGTATCGTCCGTATCGACGACATAATGAAACAGGCTGGTACCGGCAGTAACTTCGACTGCGGTGCGGTATCGCTCGTTGACATCTAGCAACTCAGCTAGTGTGCCATAAACGCCTTCCAGATTGTGTTGGCGCTTGATTCTTCGGACCGCTGCAATACCGCGACTGGTGCTGTTGTCCATCATGTGCGAGAGATTACGCTCAGCGCGCTCAACTTCCTGGGAAGCATTGGACAATACCGAATCCAAGCGTGCCTCTTCTCGCCATAGTTCCCTTGATCATCGTCAGCGTTCTTACCCACAACTGAGTGCACTGCAGACTTACTTTCGCTTATCCATGAGCTGGTCCCTTTTATCCTTGCCATTTTGCACCTCTTGCTCGATAGACTGAATAGTGTCGCCTCTGCTATCAATCTGCTTGCGTAAATTCTCAACCTCCGGTTCCAAAGACTCGATTGTGTTCTCGAGCTCCGTAATATCTTGTTTGGTTTGAGATTCAACTTTCTTGACAGCCTTAATAGAGTTTTTGGTTTCCTGAATCTCGTTGTGGATCCACTTATCGCGTTCAGACTTGTTCCTGAACCGAGAGTTTCGGCCTTGTTTAGCATAGAGGCGTTGTCGAATAGTTTCTGCTTGGTCCAATTGCGACTTGACGCCATCTTCCTGTTCTTTGGCGGCGTTGAATTGAGGCACTAGGGTCTGCAGTTCTGTCTCACGTTGATTGATGGCGGCCTGGACAGATTTGAGGTCGTTATCATGTCGAGCCATGAACTGCTGGGCTGCAGATTGACCATCTTTGAGGGCCTTCTCCTGTAGTTCGACCTGAGCAAGGGCACGAGAAGTCTCGCGACGTTCGTCCTCTAGCTGTGCCTTGTCCACTTTCAAAAATTCAATCTGCTGCTTGCACTCGGCGATTTCGGCATCGATCTGGGCCATATTTTTTTCACCTTGGATAAAGTTTTCCCGGTTAGTATCGGTATCCTCGACTCCTGTTTGCCGTTGACCCTCGAGGCTATCAAGCGCATTTCCAATCTCCTGCTGTTCGCGAGAATAAATAGTGTATTCCAAGCACCGACGCTCACGGTCCTGTTCCTGGTAGTTTCGCAACTCGTCTTTCTCTTCTTCGAGTTCATCGAGACGTTCGTTAATGTAGTCAAGTAATTCATCAATCTTTGCTCGTTTGTTATTGGTCTCGTTCATAATTTTGAGCGACTCGGCTCGGCGGGCTTCGTAGACCTGAGTACCGGCGACTTCCTTCAACAACACTAAACGTTCCGAATCTTTCATATTTGTCAATGTTGTGACACGGCCTTGAGGGACGATATAGTATGGATTGGACCGCGAGAAACCGGCAGATTCTAGCAGATTCATGACGTCCGCCTTCGTCGCGTTCTTGTGGTCCAGGGTATATTCGTCCTTCTTGAGACCAATAGTTCTCCGAAGAACAAGTTCTGGCTTGCCGGTAGGGAATCGCTCGTCCGAGTTGTCGAAAATCACCTCGACGTACGCCGACATGACTGCGGAACCGGAACCTTCCTGTTTGCTTGTTAATTCTCTTTCTTCGCGATTAGACAAAGCAAATCCAATGGTCCCATACGTGAAGCAGAGCTTGGCGCTCTTCCCTTCCCATCTGTGTGTAGGCATCGCTCAGCACGAACCGGATAGCGGCGAAAAAGTTGCTCTTTCCCGAACCGTTGCGGCCGACAATAACATTGTGTTTTGGCGAAAAGGGTTCAATGACCGTCTGGTCTTTGTAACTATAGAGTTAACATATAAGTATGTTGATAGAGAAATATAAAGCACGGGGAAAAAAGGAAGAAGAAGAGTTACCTCTTAAAGCCCTGGATGATGATCTGTTTGATATACATCTTGACGGCGACACGCGAGGCGCGAAAAGGGTTCCCTTAGAAAAAATGTCTCATGACCCGGTCGACAGTGAAGCAGAGGGCTGTGTGCTGCTGTCAGTCCCGATACAATACCGAGCTAGCTTTGCTTGACGGACTGAGCTGGTCGATGTGGTAGTAACGGTTCTCGAGCGGTTGCGACTCGCATGTCGACTTGTCTGCGACGCGTTCCTGTGCCTCGACGTGTAGCGTCCCGATTTGGCTAGAGTGGAAGCACGTGACTCCACTGCGCAGGTTTTAGAGACGCCAACGTAACGGTCTTACTGATCACTCAAAATGGAAAAACCGCATACTCCGTGTCTCTTAACTTATGACTTCATATAATTTACTTTGGAACTCAACGTGCACAACATGAACTTCAGGAATCCGCGCACTGTTAAAGCAGCAGCAGATCCTCCGCCCAATCAGACATCTCCCCGCCTGATCCATCGCACCTTGCCTAAAATAGAAGACATGTCGCCGCCTTAACGCAGGGCTGCCAATCACAGATCGCGGGGTCGACCCTTATCGAATAAATTATTTTATCGCTATCAAGTTTTTCTATTCTTCCAGCACTGAGTTCCGGCCACGGAATTTGCCATCAAACAACGAAGGATTATGGAGTCAGGAAGCACAGGAGCACCTGCCCATGGGTTGGCAGATGGCCATGCCCCTCCCCATCAATTCGTCCCAAACACAGGCTATATCAACGTCTCGAACGACCCCGCAGACGTGCTTGGATCAAAAGAAAATGACGAGGAAAACGACGAAGAAGAATATTACGACGATATTTTCGATGACGACGATGAGGGAGAGCTGGCCGAGGACAGTCTGAGCTCCGCGAACCCCAATGATTTCACCAAATCATACAACCGCCAGCGTCGGCTCAACGAAGCTATGGCCGATGCCAATGCACCCAAGTCGTCTTACCCAAAGACAAACCCTCAAAGGCCAAAGGCAAACGTCACTGCCGCAGTTGATGACCAGATTGAGTCCCTGTCAAAACATGCTGCTAAGATCAGACTGGATGACTCGCAATCGGGGCTGCGAGGGAAAGATGCTAGAGTAGTGGACAAGAGCGACCGCGCCACCTCGGAACAGGTGCTGGATCCGCGAACTAGGATGATTCTTCTGCAGATGATAAATCGAGATGTTGTATCTGAGATTAATGGATGTCTGTCCACCGGAAAAGAAGCAAATGTCTACCATGCCGTCACACTGCGGGACACTGACGAAGGCGACATTGAAACTATCCATCGGGCTATCAAGGTCTACAAGACCAGCATCCTTGTGTTCAAAGATCGAGACAAGTACGTCACTGGTGAGTTCCGGTTCCGCAAGGGCTACAACAAGAGCAACAACCGCGCCATGGTGAAGGTGTGGGCAGAGAAAGAGATGCGAAACCTGCGGCGCATTCACTCTGCAGGCATTCCTAGCCCGGAACCTCTCTATCTCAAACTGCATGTCCTCGCCATGGGATTTATTGGAAACTCACGAGGTATCCCAGCTCCGCGACTAAAGGATGTTACTCTTGACATCCCAGACCCCGAGGCTCGCTGGCAGGAATTATACGTAGAGCTGATCGGATACATGCGTACCATGTATCAGACTTGTCGACTAGTGCACGCCGATTTGAGTGAATATAATATACTATATCACAAAGACAAACTCTACATCATCGACGTCAGCCAAAGTGTCGAACACGACCATCCTCGCAGTCTGGAATTCCTCAGAATGGACATTAAAAATGTCAGCGACTTTTTCAGTCGCAAGGGAGTCAACACGTTGTCCGAGCGTATCATTTTCGAATTCATCATCAGCACCCAAGGACCTGAGATAGTTGACGGCAACAACGAAGCCATGACAGCAGGAATCCAAAAACTATACGAAATAAAAAACCAACCGGGTGGCACTGCAGACGGCGACGAAGTTGATACTGCTGTTTTCCGTCAACAATATATCCCGCAGACACTTGAGCAGGTATATGATGTTGAGCGTGACGCGGAAAAGGTTAAATTCGGCGAAGGTGCCGACCTTGTCTACCGAGATTTGCTCGCCGATAGATCGACACCCTTGCGGTCGACCAAAGGAACTGAACTACCGGTAACCGGAGCGGGAGCAGACGATGACGACGATTCTGATCAGAGTGGAGGTGTGTCACTACTCGATGGGTCTGGGTCAGAGGGAACAGACGATGAGGATAGATTCGCAAAGCCGACGCCGCGTGGCAAGAAACACGAAGATAAGGAGGAAAAGCGTCTACACAAGCAAAAGGTAAAGGAGGAGAAGAGGGAGCAAAGAGCGAAGAAAATTCCCAAGCACGTGAAGAAGAAGCTGGTGAGCGCTACGAAGCGGAAATAGATTCAATTGATCAGCTAGGTGGTATTTAAAGGGAATAAATCGATCGATATATAATTTTATTGCGAAGCATATGTAAGAAACTGTGCCAAATATTTGGCTAACCTACTTCGCCAAGTGAAAAATTGACTCGGGTGCCTCCCCTACAAGACGAGGAGGGTTGGACATCTTGACTTCAACCTCCTCAATCGGGAAATAAGCCCTTAATGGAGCACCAGCTCCAAGTGAAATCATACCTATACGTAATTAAAATAACGAGTTAGTGACATACGCCATAAATAACCAGGGGTGCCTGGTGCTTGAGAGCCCTGAGGAGCAACTTTGATGCTAGACGGCTGTTTCAATCAGTACGGACGACGGCCGGCGAGCAAGTAGCATACCTTCTTTTTGTAGCTTCCTCGGAAAAATACTCTATCCTCGCTCTTCAGTCAGCTGTGGGCATTTGAATCAGGTGTATGGTGGAGTGGCCGCTTACGGTCCCATCTTTGTGCTTTGGGCTTCACTGAAATTTCCTGTAACAGGGACAAAGTGTGTCAGGAATTTGCTCACTATAAAATAAATACCTATGTCTTTTCCTCTTACAGGGCTTTTGAACAGGTTACCAGTACTGCTAACTTCTTTCTGTTGAAAGAGGGCGAAGCCCTCTTTCCGCCAAAAGCGGAACTCCACTTGAGTTGAGTAGGTTTGTCGCAGCGTCGGAAAACATGGCGAAACTGAAGTAAATGTATGACTAGATGACTTGTAGTTAAGTGTGAATTTTTCTTGAAACTTGCAATAAAACTTTCAAAGGTGGGTGCACCCACTATTTTCAATGATGATGCATATGCGCTGGCCTCGGCATTTACTCCCATAATCGGTGGGGATGGTGTTGGCCGAGCCAAGGTCAATTGACGTTCGTCAATAGCGCAGAGATGATTGTTATGAACAACTTTGTCTGAACTAGTTATGCTGTGAGGGCTAACTCTGTGTTGGTGGATACGATATACAAAACATTAGGTGATATCAAATGCTAACGGTGCAAGCTTTCTTATTCATCAATTAATTTCCATCAGCCCTTCAATTTTGCCAATTTTATCTGATATAATACGAGAAGTCAGTCTTCCGTTACTATTTAATGCATCCATAATAGGGAATACATCGACACAAAATCAAGAAAAGCTAGGTGCCAGACAACGCGAAATTGTCTCGGATTCTCCCAGGAGCACCCGTCGAGTTTGACTCACAAAATTGAAACCTACATGTAGGGTCCATCAATGATATGAGAATCATATGGATGCTATCAAAACTGGAGGGCTGAATGAAACAGCCCCAGTTGAGCACTTTCAATGTTCCCGTATACTGTTATATATTACTCGTTTACACCACCAAACATTACATAAACCACCTTCAAATGTTGGTTGTACACTACATATATGTAGTAACCCAGTTAATTTAGCGGGAACAGTTGTACTGTATCACCAACTTCAACATTGAAAGTGTCCACACAGGTTATTTGGGTTGGGCCAAAGTACGATATGGGACTATGTGTGTTGAAAGTTTGAATTAGTATCAACTGTGTACACAATATGATATTATATGAGTTCAGATAGAGTCTTTCTATGTATAGTACTTGAAAGTAATGCAAGCAAATTGTTTTACTAATTAGCTAGATGCACGGTTGTCCTGATGGTTCATAATTATGGCTTAACGTGGTGGGTGCGTATGCTAACTGATTACATGGGTAGCTATGGCGAGGTGTTCGTGTGGCCCACAAACCCAACCTTCTCGATGCTGGAACTTTCCATTCTTTCATGACCGTCCACCATCCCGTTATCCGGCTTCAACATGCGAGCGGGCTATCACTCAGGAAAATTGCGAATATTCCACTTTTCGGACATCGCACCCGCGTCGAGAGTGGAAGGATCCACAGGGTGGCTGGGAAACAGATGCTGAACCTGGAGGGCACCCTTACTCGCGTCCATCCGGTTGAAGACGCCCATGATGCCATTCCGTGTGTAGAAACGCCAAAAGGCCTCATCCTCTTCAACATGGTTGTACGCCCGTAGCAGAAGCAATGCCAGCGAGGCGATGCCAGCTGCTAAAGCCGTTGCCACGGAGGACCCCGATACCGACGTGCCCGCATTAGGGAGATACACAGGCGCCGACGCCTCGAGATCCTCGCCGGGTATCCTGATATCGATTTTTTTCTGGGGGTCTGCTTTCGAGGTGAGTCCACCCCAGTTATCGGTTGCGGTCACGCTGACAACGAAGTTTGTATAGTTTACCGGGTATACATCTCCTGCGAATGCACCTTCGTCGGCTGTCGAGCAAAACATCAGCGTTGGCCGGCGCTTGGAGCCAACGGACGACTTGGCGGCATTCTCGATGGCTGATTTGAGCTCGTTATCATTGCTCTTCGTTGCCCAGCTCATGGATATGATGTCGACTTGCTGCTCTACAGCCCAGTCAATTGCCTGGGAGGTGGTATATCAGCACACTGTAGGTCTTTACAGTTCTGTGAAAATGCATCACGCACGGGGTCAATTGCGTGAGAACTAAAGACTCACCTTGGCCGCCTTTTTGGGGTCAATATCCCGGCCTTTGCCAACGCGTGCGATGTACAGCCGGCAGTATGGATTGACATTGTTGATCAGCGATGCCATTTGGGTGCCATGGGCGTCCGCAACCATCCACCACGGGCGTGGTGTGTTACCATCACGGTCGGACGAGACATACGATATACCCTTATCGATCCAAGGACCGATAGGCGATCGGATTTTATCGGCTCCATTGTCGATGATGGCAACTTTAATTCGTCGGTCCGGCTCGGATAACAAAGTCAGTTCGTATAGCTTGAGGGCCACTTCGTGTTTATCGAGAAGACCGTGTCTCTCGTCTTGCTTTCCAAGTCCGTTCCTTTGTTTGTCACCTCGGGCGGTTATAGTACTCTGAACTCCGTCGGCTTGGGAGATTTGTTCCTCTATGAAGGATTTACATGGACCAAGTAGGCTGGTGAACCTGTGTCTGCCCGTCACCACAACCAAACCAAATGGTTAGAAAGCATACTGTGGCAGATTGCGGGACACAAGGACCTACCGAGGAACGCTCATTGTGGGCTCTTCCGCCTCCTGAAAGGAACGAGGATAGTCCCAGCGAGCATCAAGTCGAATCTCCAACGCATATCGGTAGTTGAGAAATGGTGCGTTGTAACGTTGTTGTTCTTTGTGCATGGTGTACAAGTCATTTTTGTATTTGGCCACCATGCTCCGATGGTATTTGCGGATATTTTCGTCGTGAACACCCCTTTGCTATGAAAACAGGCAGTTAGCCCTGAAAGCAAATGAAGACTTCAATTCTGGAGAACCACGAGACGTGTAACATCTGGTTAATCTTGGTCACTTACGTTGGCAGGATTAAGGTGTACGATCTCGATGACCACCTTCTCTAGCTGTGACGCCATCAGTATCGACTTTCTTTCCAATAACCAGCAATAATTAGGTAAAAATCCTTCGTTTGTATGATATGACAGACCTCGGGAAGTTTAGCTAGCCCCTCTTCACTGATCCAGTGATATAGGACACTCCAGTTTCCGCTGGAATACAGCGTGAGCTCTTTGATGTGCTTGCGGGTATCCCAGCTTGTTACAGGCGCCTGTTCAGCGTCTTCCAGGCTCCCAGGACAGCCCTGAGTGAATACATCGAGATTGAGATCCAATCTACGCCAATCCATCGCCTCGATCTGGAATTGGTCGAGAACATAACGTGCGATAAAAGCGTCGCTGAGCGGAATCAAGCTACTGTCTGGTATGTAGAGTCGCTTGATTGTCTTGACGCCTTGATCGTCCGCGAGCCAGCAAAATAATTTCCGGATCGTTTCCTGATAGCAAGGCTGTTTGACATGGTTCAAATCGGGTAGCTGGACGAAAAACAGCGTGTCTTCGAATGATACCATACCGGTGAGACTGTCGGCAGTGTCGTCGTCGTCGGTGTCAACTTTAATATTTCTAGGCTTCATGGTGATAAGCCTGTCTACGAACTTCTCAAAGTCATGTGAGGAGCGGTTGAAGTCGGACATATCGAGGCACAGCTCTTTCGCTGGATTAACGCGGGTCAGCCCTGAGTCTTCTTGCAACCTGTATTAACCCACCTTCCATCGAGTTCCCGTAAAGCGCTGTTGTTGCATCCTGAATGCTCTTCAAGTGTTGAAAGATGAGTCCTTTGAGTTCTTCGAGAACTGGATCAGTATCCCTGTGGACACCCTTCATTGCTGCCAGGTCCTCGTACAAGGAACCTGTCTGCGCAACAGCCGTTAATACCTTTGGCAAGATGCCCAATGCATCTTGTCTTTCCTTCAGCGCGGCAAGGATGTCTCTACCGACGAACTCTCGGCGTATGACGATTGAATTGTTCGATTGTTTCGAGGAAGGAGGCGGGCTGGGAACCCACATCTCCGCCTTATCTTCTCTCCGCATTCCGCGATGGATGGGCGTGTACCCATCTACATCAACCTTGGTGAGCGCCGTTGCAGAACAAACAGCGATGAAGGAGGAGGCGAATGGGACACCCGTTTCCAGCGCCAGGTGAACCACATTTTTCCTCTCCTTTTCCTCACACTCGAAGATGGACTTCACCTTGTCCAGTTTGTCGATGGGTAAGCTAAAGAAACAAACCAGGAACCCATAGTTCTTTTGATCGATGGCAAAGTGCATTGCTCGTCGATTGGAGATATCGCTTTCTTTCTGTCCCTTGTTATCTGGCTTTTTGTCGAATGCATCACGGAAGTTCTCGAGCAACCAGCCGAGCAGATCCAATGCCGTCTCCGATGCCCAGAGGCTCTTATCCCATGTCTCCTTCGATGTGCGCTCCTCTTGAATTAGCACAAGAACTACCCTATCTCCTTTCTTGCCAAATGCCAGGGTGGTCAGGATAAAATCCTTGAGATCCGCTGTTGTTGATGTTGCATCCCAATTAGATATCTTCTTGGCCTTTTCCACGAGTTCTTTGGTTGCTTGGGCCGGTGAAAGTGGAGGGGACGCCTTAGGCTTGTTACCGAAAACAGACGGATCCTTCAAAGATGACTTGTGCGACATCATGGTTTAAGAATTGGGCGACCTTACGGATGGGCTGTGAGACAAAGGTGCTTGTTAACATTGCTTGTTCACCCGCCTGAGCGAGGAATGAAGAAAGAACTGAGAGTAGCTGCTACGGTGACAGGAAGTTTCTCGATTGGACATTCTACGTGCGGATGCTTACAGGGCGCCGTGGCCCGTTGACACCATAATATAGAGATGATCCCTGTTCCCACTAATGCACACACTTAATGCACACACCTTGTCCATTTGGCAGTTCATGCGACCCCTCATCCTTCCCACTCGTCCTCGACTTGGTGCGCATAAGCAACTTCGTCCTGTGACAGATACTGCCGGGCCTCTTCTCGGTGAAGTTCAGCCAATCGCTCATACAAGGCAGCCATCCGTCGATGCCGCTGCATCCGCGTGAAATCAGACTCGTGCTGAGCGCGAGGCCGTCTTGGCGGTTCTTCCGTCGAATCATCCACCCGCGCAAGTGCATTTGAAACGGCAGGTTTATCCTTTTCAGGCGCTCGGCTTGAAGCCGCATCCCCAAAGTCCGCCAATCGAGCTTCCTCTGGTAAATGCAGGCCGATCTCTTTCAGCCTCTTGATAAAATTGTCTCTCGAGGCAGCCCCAAGGTTGTGCTTGTCGATGCCAGGAGGCGCTTTGTGTGACTCTTTGTCAATCTCAGGACCGTAGGTCCCTATGATAGTGGGAGGTTTGTGGCTACGCAGACCCGATGGAACAAAATGTTTCAGCTTCTCAACGAAGTTCCCTATCTCCGAGTCCACAGTGGCCTGGAGTTGAAAGGACGAGGCTGGTGCCCGGCGAATTAGCAATGCGACGGTGAAACTATCACCGATGCCGGAATCCTTGATGTCTGCAGCCTGGATCCGCCACCACACGGTATTGGATTTGCGAAGCGGTATGTGGCCGGTACGACGCGACCCGGATCCGATCTGCAGGACATGGTCCTTTTCATACTCGGTCTTTCTGGTTCTGGACCCCTTGATACCTGGGGAGACACCGAACCCCTCCAACTGCACGGCGCCCTCGAATGCCTGCTCGAGGGTCTCATTGGTCGTGCGGATTTTGACGTACTGCGCCCCTCCCGAGTTGGGCTCATAAGTTGTGATGGTTGGTGCTTCACTCCAATCAATTTCCGAATCGTGTTGTTTATCGGGGAGAACCGTCAACGTGACATGGAATGAGACCATGTGTTCCTTTCGATCATGAGAAAATGGAATCATTTTGATTACCAGCAGACTCGCATCGTTGGTAGACGATGCCGCTTGGTGGTCCCCGTGCACCTCGTAGAGCATCTGGAATTGCACGCTGAAGTTCGAATCCTCGATCCGGGCATGCTCATCGGGGAGATCGCTTTTCACCTTCCCCGCAGCCGGATCGTAGTCGTTGAGCGAGAGAGTGATAGTCTTTTGCTGTTCCATAGTTCTATGTATTCGAAGGTCAAGTTAAAGTTGTGTTTGTGGAATTCTTGCATCCTAAATTCTGCCCTGTTTAAATACCCATCTTTCACCCTTTTCTGGATGTCAGCCGGCCTCTACACAGGTTCTAGTTCACGCACTCTCGCGATAGTAGTTGCACCCGACAAACTCCAACCGGTAGCCCAGGCCGCGTCATCAGCTCGAATTTCTATCCAGAAACGTTCCCCTCCCTATGCATGATCCTGGTTGCTCTGTATTACGCAGCTAGCCACAAGTGCGGAAATGACTAGCCACACCGGCCTAAAAGCCTAGTTACGATACATGGCGATGCAGTCAGCCTGAATATGTCTACCACCACACTTGTCTACCATCATCCTCGTATGTTTTCGTAGTACAAGGGTTGCAGAGAAACCTCTCTCAGCCGTGGTAAGTCTTGCTGAGTGACCCTACTGCCTGCTATACAGACTTCCGCACCCCTACAGACTACGGAAAGCTAGCCTGGAGAGCGGTTCGACGGCAATTTTCAGTATGTCGGACTTCAAGGGATCGATCAGGTCTATCTATGACGGGACAAATAATGCACCAAAAGGCAGAATACAGCGATATCAGTAAGGTCTGAAATATAAATGGAAAAAAGATCCCCAAACTCATCGATTACGCCTAGCATTGTCGCCGTTCACGGCCTTGGTCAGACTGGCCGCACCGATACAGCGTGGACGGACGTGCAAGCCAGCGAAGAGCAATCATGCTGTTGTTGGCTGTCTGACCTCTTGCCGCAGCATTCGCACTGTGAGCGAGTCTCCCGATTTGATTATTTCTGCCCCTCGCTCGGAAAAGGAATATCTGTTTCGGACGTCAATCACCTGGCAAGAACACTCTTAGACAAACTACTAGAAGAAGGTGTCCATAATGCGGTATGTGTGGCCAATTCCCAATACGTAATGGAGGCGCAGGTTGCTGATGAGACGTCCCTTTTAAGCACAATCACATAATGTTCGTTGGCCATGATTTTGGTGGACTTATCATTAAACAGGTATGTAACTACCCTTGGGACTCCCAAGTTGGTACACCTTTCTTGCTAATCACCATCTCTAGGCTCTATATCTTGCGCTGACCACGCACCAATATCGGCATATTGCCGCGATGACATCCCTTCTTGTGTTTTTTGCTACCCCACACAGGGTTCAGTCATCAAAGAGCATAGCCAGCTGGATGTTATTTGTGGCTGGCCAAGATCGTGCGTATAAGGTCTCCTGGTTCTCCGAAACCGCACACATGGTCGAAACGGTCAATGCAGCCTTCAGCCGATTTCAATTAATTTACAAGATAATTAGTATATATGGAATCTTGAGGGAAGCACTGGAAGGTGGCCTTAGAAAACGGCAGGTTAGTAGTTCCACCCTAATTGACCTGTTAGGACCAACTAACTCCCTATGTAAAGGGCCTGAGTGAATCGTCTGCAACTATGGGCATTCCAACCGAGAGAAAAATTTACCGGGATGAGGTACATGACAGGATAGCGGTTTTCAACTCCGGAGAGGATCCTATATTCCAGGCCATATGTCAGGAATTAAATCGGTCAAAGAGTGCGCACATCTCTGTCACTATGATCAACCATGCAAGACAGAACCGCTAATGAGTGGCCTAGACCCGGGTTTCCCATACGTCGACTGCCTCGATTATCTTACAGGATTTCTGCGTGCGGAGGAGATAGAAACCCGACGACCTGGCGTGTTTGGGGATAGCTGCGCACATCGTCACGAGCTGTATCAACTCAAACAACATACTGCGTATCAGGATTGGGTAGCCGCCCAGAGCGGGTCCCTCTTCGTGCAAGGAAACATAGGTATTGACAATGTCATTGAACTGATGGAAGGTGAATATTACACCATTGGCGGTAACCTGAAGATAAGTTCTCATACCATGTTCGACTCGGCTCAGCTGCCGGCCTTTCTTTGTCACCAGCTTCTCTGCCTGGAGCCTGGGCTCTTTCGACATGTACAACGGTTGACGGAGCACCTATACGCCGAACCTGCCGCGTGGCCGGATAAAATTTGGATACTATTGCGCTCGCTGTTAAGCTGCCCAAGCCACCCAGCTAGGGTATGTTGCATCAAAGAGTCTGTGGGAGGCACTGCTTCAAATGCACACTCTGCACTACGCAGACTGTTCAGACTAGGCGAAGACCCAGCACTTCCGTTCAAACTGCTGACGATAACTCCGTCTGCCCAACAGACGATGACACAGTTGGATGCTTCAGCGAGATGGTTGGTGGAACTTGGCCCAAGGCTGGAGAATTTCCAGCCGACTCTTCGGTATGCATTGGATACGCTCACCAATGTACGCCCCGAGCATGCTAAGTTACGCGGTCATATCGAATTTGCATTAAACGCTCGCTACGACGAAATAAGTCAGACACTAAAAGGGCAATGGGAGGCGCCCATTCTTGACGTCGTTCATTCCTGGACTGCAATTATAGCCTCGGAAAGCTCGCCTGCCACAAGACGGTCCGTTCGCCTTTCTGCGAGCGAGCTTGAGGGCAACTTGCATGACTTATACATGAGGGTACTGGAGATGTCAGAAGCCCGTCGAGATGGCCCAATGGTTTTACGCACTCTGTTCTGGTGTACCCGGGCGTTTCGACCTTTACATGTTCAAGAGCTTAGAGTTGCCGCCGCATTGGATTTGGGATCTATGGTAATCGCTGATTTGATAGATCAAATTCCGCTCAACTTTTCGTGGGACGTCAATGCTAGCTTCTGTCCACTTGCCTACATCGCCGATGACCAGGTCATGGTCTTACAGGATTCATTTGCGAGCTTTCTTGTGGAACCGCATTACGGACCGTGCAAAAAAGGCTGTCTTTTCTGTGAGAATACCCATGCCACTATGGCGCTGAAATGCTTGCACTACATCGGCTTGGTTGACGATGCGCAATATTTTCAGTCGCAGCTGCAGCTTGACGACGATGAGACCGACAAGCCGTGGTGCCTCCTAGAATATGCTGTCACATACTGGCCCGAACATTACAAATTGGCGAAGAAGACAGCCGCGGGTGATCGGAACGACGTTGAGATCTTACCCGGATTCGACAAATATTTTAACGATAAGCTTCTTATTAGAAAATGGGCTCACCTTTATTGTGCTATTCCTCACCCCCTCAAGGCAGCCGTTTGGGTTGACCCAATGCTTGTCACCGTCGAGACTGGCTGTTTGGATCTGGTCAAAACAATGCTCAAGTCTCCAGACGCCACGAAGCCTGAGGTCCTGACCACGGCAATCGAGATTGCAATTAGCAATGGCAACGTAGAACTCATTCAATTGTTCGCCGAGTCTGGAGCATCGAGTGTCAACGCCTTACATCTGGCTGCACTATCTGGAAGGCTAACTATGCGCCCACTGCTATTGCAAGCGTGGGATGCTTGCGGTCAGGGAGAGGAGGATCTAAACTCGTTGCATTTTGCCTGCAAGAGTGGTCACGTTGAAATGGTATCTGAACTTCTCCAGCACGGTGTCGATATTAATGCGAAAACTCGTGAAACTGGGAGTACCCCACTCCATGTTGCTTGCCAGTATGGTCACTGCCAAACAATTTTGCACCTTCTCGAACGAGGCGCCGATATAAATGCCACCGATAAAAATGGCAGGACACCACTACACGTTGCAACTCTATGGCAGCAGTCGCTAGCCGTTTGCGCTTTACTAGAACATTCTCTTACAGAGGGCATCGCAATTGATCTCGTAGCCGTTGACATACATAAAGCCACCGCTTTGCATCTCGCCGCAAGTGAAGGCCGACTTGACATTCTGGAACACATCATCAAACACTTGGAGGACAAGGACAAGGATACTGACAGTGATGAAATAACCGTCCAGGGACTGCTCTCTATCAAGGATAGCCACGGAGCGACACCACTCCATCATGCGGCAGCACAAGGCCACGCAAACATTGTCCATATGTTAATTTCCCTAGAATCACGTTATTCGTGTAGCCACATACTAGCTTTGGATGGGTACAGAGACTATCCAATACATCCTGCGGTTAGATCAGGTCATCTAGAGGTGGTGGAGCTTTTGTTAGGCGAGGAAGGATTTGCCGGAGATCAGCTCAAACATGGAGGTAAGGACGGCGCATGCGCCATTCATTTGGCGATTTTACATGGCCACATCGATCTCGTGCAACGACTGTGTGAGATTCACAAAGATGTCAATGTATCCTTCAGCTTATTCTATGGGGCTGGGAGCCAGAGTCCGCTGCATCTAGCTGTCGAAAACTGCCAGGTGGACATGGTGGAACATCTTCTAAATGCAGAAGCCACTCCCAATATCATGGATGCAACCGAGGCCACTCCTCTTCATTACGCGAGCCGGAAAGGGTTTCTTCCTATTGTGGACTTGCTATTGAAGCACAAGGCTAGGGTAGACATCCCCGACCAACAGGGCGTCTCGCCTCTCTTGGCTGCCGCTGAGAGTGATCATGAGAAGGTAGCGAAAAGACTGATTGATAGTTACGCAGACGTTGATGCGATGGACAAGGACAGAAACACGGCACTCATGGCAGCGTGCAAGTGTAACAATCCGCAAGTGACTCGCTGGCTTTTGGAGGCTGGCGCAAAAGTCGGTGCTGTAGATCGACAAGGCCGTTGTGCACTACATCGAGCTGCAGAATATGCCAGTGCAGATGCTCTTCAGATACTTCTGAAGCATGATCCTCCCATCGATCCCAACTGTAAAGACGGTGACCAAAATAACGGAAACACTCCGCTTCTTCTAGCAGTACAAGCAGAATCAATGGACCCAATACCCGCCATTCGTATACTTCTCGAAAACAGAGCTAAACCTGACCTAGATAATTCCGAGGGAATCACACCATTCGACCTCGCAAAGACTGCAGAAGTCGTCATGATGTTGGCAGATGCAGTGGACTTCACTCAGTCCGATTCTTCAAGGGCACTCCAGCAGCGATTATTGTGGCTCTCCGCTGAAAAAGGTTACCTGGACGTAATCAAACACCAGCACAGTCAATTTTCAGCTGACCTGTCAGTGAAGAATGTCCAAGACCAATCATTATACCATCTCTCTGCTCAGAATGGCCACCTTGACGTTGTGGAGTATCTCATTGCAAAGTTAGTTGCCGGATATGATCAAGAGGATATCCGTAAGCGTACGCCTGCCTGGTATGCGGCCAAATATGGACATCTTGCGATCTTGACAGCGCTCGCCAATGCCGCTCCAGGCAGTTTGAACCAGGCCGACGAGGAATGGACGACCCCCCTATCAAACGCTGTAGAAGAACAACATTTCGATATAGTAAAGTATCTCCTTAAGAATAAGGAGAAATTCTCCATACATTGGGAGCAAGATCATGGCGAAAAAAAAGCTAATTGTACCTTGTATCATCTGGCAACGAATCAACCGGATGGATCTGTGGACATGATCGAGCTTCTATTGGATCATAATGTCCCCGGATTAGAGTGGAAAGATGACCACGAAAGAGTTCCCGTTATATATGCTGCGATTCATGGGAGCCTAGAGACAGTTGAGGTTCTGCGAAGAGCGGCCTTTGGAAGCTTTAATCAGGTCGACGAGGACGGCAAAACACCGCTGTACTATGCCGTGGAGAGACGTCACAAAGAAGTGATCAAGTATTTTGTCAACGAAAATGTTGACCTTGATGTGACTGAGCTTCAGTCAGGATGGACTGCCCTGCATCTAGCAGTATTCAGCGACCAAGATGACGTTGTGAATATTTTGGTGAGCAAGGGTGCCGCCTGTGACGTGCAGGACAACAGGAAGCGAACACCCCTGTTTCTGGCCGCGTATCACGGTCGCGAAACTATGGTGACGCTATTGCTGAGCAAGAAACCTAATGTTCATGTCGTCGATGAGAAAGGATGGACGCCCCTGATAGCTGCCTACGACCACGATGGAATCCTAGAGCAGCTGATTGCAGCCGGGGCAAGTATCCATGCGAAAGCTAACGACGGACTTACGGCTCTTCTTGGAGCGGCGAGCTATCATACGGATTCAGTAGAATTACTTCTTTCCCATGGTGCAAATGTTCTGGACGTAGATGACGAGGGCTGGACCCCTTTGCATTTTGCGACCAACTCCACAGAGCCCGATCACATCAACCTCCTATTAGAGGAGATCATGAAAAGAGGGCACAGTCCGGACACGGCCAATAATAAAGGCCACACACCTCTGATGACTGCTGTTTACCAGGGTCATCCTACAGTTGCACAGACGCTACTCAAATCCGGACAGTTCGATATAAATCATGTAGATCTTGACGGTCAGTCACTGGCAATGCTCGCCATGAAGAGAGACCCGGAGTTTGTAGAACTACTTCTCGATCACGGTGGATCAGACTTAAGCCTGCAGCAATTAGAGCAGGTGCTCGCTTGGGTAACGGAGAAGAACTATCGTCACCTTCAGATCAAATGTATAGACCTTGCACTTGGGCGTCCACGGCCCCTGCATGTTTCTAGCGCGGATAAGCTCTTCCAAATTGCTGTGGGCGTTGACGACAGAGCTTTGGTCCGGTTTCTCTGTCGGTGCGAGCTGATACCAGAACAGAGGGACCAGCACAACTGGACGTTGAGGCAGATTGATGCATCCTTCCGGCTGCCCGAAAGCCAGCCAGCATTGGATGAAACACAACTCCGGCCCAGTACGTGGGACTCGGAATACATGGCCCGTGGCCTGGTACTCAGCGAGGACCAGTTGACGCTGTACCGTGATCATCCGAGTGAAGAAGAGATGACGGCGGTCCGCGCTAACAACCCGGTCCGTATGGGCGAAAAGTTCTACTTTGAAGTTGAAATCGTAACTTGCGTGACGAATTGGTAAGTTGAATCCATTTTGTTAAAAGTTGCTTAGATTGGGATAGTTGACATGAAACAGTGTAGGAGTCGGATTCTGCCGCAAGAATTGCAATTTGTACAGGATGCCGGGATGGGAAAGCGACACGTGGGGAGTGCATGCCGATGATGGCGGGCTTTTCCACGGATCTGGATGGCCCAAAATTAGGGGCGAGTATTGGGCGTATACAAGCGGCGACGTGATAGGTTGCTGTATTGATTTTGCTCGGCGTAAGGCTGCATTTACCAAAAACGGATCTGTTGTTTCAGGGGCATGCTTCGCTGCCATCACTGGGCGAGTGTTTCCGATGGTGACTTTGGGAGTTGGAGACCGGGTTGTCGCTAATTTTGGTGACGCAAAAGGCATGCCCTTCCGTTACCCCAGCGGTAGAGACTGGGCGTACACAGACGAGGTTGAGATTTAAGTCTGTGTATTGGTCATCTCACGATGAGGAGTAGGGCCTGTATGATTCCTGCAATCGATACTATAACAGTGCACCGCGCACCAGCGCCGAGTGGCTGCCCGGTCTTGCTGTGAGGAACACTGGATATGTATGTACATGTAGTGTTCGCAACATCTATTGATGTGCACATGTGAACACGCAGATACCAACGAATTGTCATTGTATTTTCCAATGTTGCGACCGGCGAGAGGTTCATGTAGGAACAGTGCTAATCGTATTATATATATTAAAGACCCGGCTTCCCAAAACATGGCAGTTGATCCCAGTTGACCCGTCAAGACTTTGAACTTGACATTGGTTAATCCCCAGATTACATGATGTCCCATCAGAGCTCTCTTTGATCTTCATATCACAAACCATGTCCCGGTTGCTTGCTTACATCGTTTCCTCTCGAGAGGAAAGAGTATACTTCACAAATCAGAAGAGGTCGGTGATCTGCCATGAAGATAAATATTGTGTTCATCATTTGGGAACCAACAGATAGTGTTTTTAAGGCTACTGCATCCAAAAAAAAAAAAAAAAAAAAAAAAAAAA
>CVMT01000001.1:2518161-2549409 GCA_000985935.1 Talaromyces islandicus | reverse complement strand
AAAAAAAAAAAAAAAAAAAAAAAAAAAAACTAAAAAAAAAGAAGAATATTACGAGCTAGTCCAGGCAGCACTCCAATGGTTATGGTTGGGAGAAATGTCTAAAACGAAAACGTACAGATCGGCGCGATGTTTCTTTATCCCAAGGGATCACCTTTGGCTCTTGCTTTTAACCGTGTAATAGCGTCATCGACAATATGCTTTGGCAGATTTGGAATGTAATCGCCACCATCTGCCGGGGATTCATCGTCAACAGCACCATCTGCGTTTGCGGCGTCGTCTGGACTGGCAACTGCTGCTGGGTCAAGTTTGTCGCCCGGTAGCCTTACAAATTTTACCTTCATAGGGCCCCGTCCAAGACCCGGCCAGATATCGGACGGTAGATAGTCTCCCTGCTCTACTCTAAAGGCCTCGCGAGCATTGACATCTTCGTCATAAAGTTGGTCGAGTTTTTCGCGTGTTTCTCGCAAAACTTTCTCGACACCATGACGCATGTGTTTACGTCGAGATACTTCGAGGATAAGGCCATCATAAGCATCTAAGAAGCCAACGTAGAGGGAGCGAAGGTCGGAAAGCTCTGCCATTCCCCTCCGTATCCGCTCGTGCTCTTCGTTCCATGTCTGGGTGAAGCTGTGCGCCTGAGCTATGAATTCTGGCAAGCGGGTTGAAGCGAGGCTTGACAAATGCTCAAATATATCAGATGTGGCATGGCCGATAGCGAGAACAGCATCCCGATGTCCGATAACGTTTTCTAGGGTAGCTTCCATGTCGCTAATCCGCTCTTGGATCTCCAAGACTACGTCTTCGGCTTCGGCGGCATCCTTGATGAGGACAGCCAGCATCTCCTGGTAATCGGACTCCGTCATGGGGTCCACCGAATCGTTAGTAGTATTGTCCACACCTTGGGTTTCCTTTCCCAGTGACACATTTAGACCCTCTGGCATGTCACCGGTAATAGAACGGGCGGCAGCCCCACCTCCCTCGGTGTGTTTAACTGCAGTTACGCATCTGTCAAAATGATGGACTAGAGATTCAAGCAAATCCGCCATTTCTTGCGCGTGAGATTCGAGCGACCGGAGCATCGCCGGTATAGCGGTAGGTGAGGCTAGTGCCGGGTTTGATGCACTTGATGAGGATCCCGAGAATGAGGAACGTGAGGAAACCATCTCCATTGCTGTTCGGTATTTCCCCAGTGCTTGTTGTAGCGACTGTAGTTCTTCGTCAAAGGCTGAACTGGACGAATCAAGGTGTGCCAGTGCTTCATTTATTCGATCGATCGATGATTTCAGAACACTTTGTAATTCTTCAAACCCGCGCTCATCGACAAAATCGTGCAGGGTCTTCTCCTCTTCGCCTCCAGGGCGAAAAGAGGGATGGACCACAGTTTGATGTAGCTTATCTAACGTGTGTCTTAATCGTTCGTCGGCATTGTCAAGGTCTTGCAGGACGTTCGAAAATTCCTCGCGTCCTCTGAGTGATAGGTTCTCAATCTCGGTGCGCACGTTGTACAGTAGCCTGATCTGGTTTTTCTCGCCGCGTCGTAGAAAGCCGGTTCGTGCAGAGACTACCACGCTTTCCTCCAGAGCTGATCGAGCACTGTTTACTATCTCGTTTGCGCGCGAGACATGGTATATGGATGACAGCGACCTCTTTGCAGCCACCAAGTAGGAAATCAGGGTATCCAAATGTGACTTTGGTTCCTCAGCTAATGAATGGGCGCTTCGTCCAATGTTCTTCTCAGTGTGTGAATCCCTCAGCGACAGTGGTCGCGATGGTGATGATTTGGCCGGGGACGGAAATTGCGACATCCCGCGGTATGGCCAGGCCTGGTATCAATCGATAGTTCTTCAATAAATGCGGCACCAACTGGGACGGATTCGGGGGTGGTCGGAGCTCGCGAACACGGTGCTTTTCGTTCTTCCCCTTCAAGCTGAGATGACTAGGGTGGCACGCCTGTTGAAGGCGCTGGGTCGACTTCCGCCTGTATCCGGTGATACAAGCTATCCGAAACGAGTGGCGTGACGGAGTGGTGATGCCGATGGTGATCGGGTCGATGGAATGGAGGAAACAGTGTTGCCGCTGTGTCTCGCGTCAGATGTCTAGAACTGGGCAACGGCGCAGCGGTCCAGGACTCGCAATCTCGGTTTCATAATAGCTAGTAATTAGTGCGCGATAACTAGTTAGTTGTTCTGTGCTATGGCAGATCACGATTCCGACAAATGGGACAGACGGACGGTGGAACTTCAGCAGATCCGGGGGCAGAGGGCTTGGAGGAGCGTCAGTTGGACGCTGCTATGAAGGTGGAGCCCGGCCGCGAGAGGGGCAGCCAATCCGGGGCGAACCACGGCGCCGGGCACACTAGTCCTAGACAGGCAAGGCCGCGCAGAATGGCGTGATCCGCGCGTGACATGGCGCTAGACGGGGCCAGATGGCGGCAGATTAGCGCCAGAGCACGTGATGGCGTCACCGCTTCGATCGCAATCACGCCAGTCCAGCGCTCGCATTGCGATATGGAATGGCATGAATAATTATCGCTCGTTTTTGCCGTGTCAGATTTCCAATTTCCCGGCTTGCTTGCGGAATCCCTCCAGCCGCTTCTCACCGCCACTGTCTCCCTTATATGTGAAGCCGGCCCTGCTTCTGCGAACTTTTCATCTCGAGCAGCGTGGCAAACCTGAGGACCGCCTGGGCCCGACGAGATCCTCGCAGCTTTACCGTTAAATTTCGGCAGTGAAGCGACAACTTTGTCCTTTATCCTTGCGAACACGTCCCTCGACATCTTCAGGCCCGTTCCCTCTTGTCTCGTTCGGAATGCGCCCGGAGGAACAGAAGGCGCCAAATGACACCAGCATCATGACAAGCGAAACACCCCGCAAGCGTCGGCGTTCGGACGATTATACGTCTACCAGGTACACTACAGGACGATCGATCTTCAATAATGCCTCTGGTTACCCTGCCTTGAAGGAAGAACACGACGAACCAGAACGGTCAGCAACAAAAGCAAAACTGGCAGATGAAAATGTTGCGCCCTTCCTGGCCCGCCACATACCTACTCAGTATGCCCCATTAGGAACAGATTCGAGGCCTGAGAAGGGCCCGCCACCACCTAGCGTGAATTCAAGATATTGTTATCGACACCGACCAGATCTCAAATGTCGCCGACAGGCCGGTGAGCCGTCAATGGACCAGATGCAACAGGTATGTATATCATGAGATGCAACTCGAGAAGAGGGATACTTACAAATAAACAGGAGCTACAGACCCTCCCACAAAGTGACCAGCAAGGCATCGCACATGTCTGGTCTTTGTTTTCCGCGGCTCCGGCAAAGCAACGCATGCTTATGCTGCAGGGCATCCTCGCTCAATGCTGCTTCCCGCAATTGTCGTTCATCTCTGCCAGTGTACGGGAACTGATTCGGATCGACTTCATCACGGCCCTACCCCCGGAAATCTCCTTTAGTATTCTGTCATATCTCGATACAGCCTCTCTTTGTCGGGCCGCTCAAGTGTCTCGCGGTTGGAGGGCTCTGGCTGACGATGATGTGGTATGGCATCGTATGTGTGAACAGCATATTCATCGCAAGTGTAAGAAATGTGGCTGGGGTTTGCCGCTGCTGGAACGGAAGCGCCTGCGTGCCTCGAAGGCCCAGATCGAGCAACGGGCTCTCACTTGGGATGCCTCTACCGAATCTGTCCCAGGAGAGTCTGCGCAGACAATCGCCACACCAGAAGAAGATACCGCTATGGACTCCAAACCGGAAGCTGAAGAAGCGGACCCTTCCACCACCCAGGTTGTAAAACCTCAGTGTGTCAAAGTGTCATCATGCCGGGCTGATGATAGTGAGTATTACAAAACCAAGTTTAGACCGTGGAAGGACGTCTATAAAGATCGCTTCAAAGTCGGTACAAATTGGAAATACGGTCGTTGTTCTGTCAAAATGTTCAAAGGCCACACCAACGGCGTAATGTGCTTACAATTTGAGGACAACATCCTTGCGACTGGCTCTTATGACACGACAATTAAAATTTGGGACATCGAGACAGGCGAGGAATTACGGACTCTCACCGGTCACACATCCGGAATTCGTTGTTTGCAGTTTGACGACACTAAACTCATCAGTGGTAGCTTGGATCGCAGCTTGAAGGTTTGGAACTGGAGGACTGGAGAGTGCATATCCACATACACTGGGCACCTTGGTGGCGTTATTGGGCTTCATTTCGATGGCAGCATCCTCGCGTCTGGCTCTGTCGACACTACGGTAAAAATCTGGAATTTCGAGGACAAGTCCACTTTCCTGTTACGGGGACACTCGGATTGGGTCAACGCTGTTCGGGTTGACACTGCGTCCCGAACTGTCTTCTCGGCGTCGGATGATTGTACAGTCAAACTCTGGGACCTCGACTCGAAGAACTGTATTCAGACATTCCATGGCCACGTAGGCCATGTGCAACAAGTCATCCCCCTGCCACGAGAGTTTGAATTGGAAGAGGAGCACCCCGACAGTGACGATGATAGCGGTGCTTCGGAGAATGGCGATGAACCCATTGACAGACACGGCTCGCTTTCCTCAACCGCTTCTTTCTTTGAAGGAGATCGCCCTGCGCCACCAAAGTACATTGTTACTAGCGGCCTCGACCTTACTATTCGCTTGTGGGAAACCACCACTGGCCGATGCTTGCGCACTTATTTCGGACACTTGGAAGGTGTGTGGGCTTTGTCTGCCGACACACTACGCATCGTATCCGGAGCCGAGGACCGCATGGTCAAGATCTGGGACCCCCGAACTGGCAAGTGCGAGCGTACTTTCACCGGCCATTCCGGGCCCGTCACTTGCATTGGTCTCGGCGACAGCTGTTTCGTCACTGGGAGCGAAGATTGCGATGTGCGCATGTACAGCTTCAAGAGCTAAGAGACGGCAATCGACTTGGAAACTTGTACGATGATATTGTAGCTATAAATTCCTTTTTACCCCATTTTCCGTCTTATACCCGATTTGCATTGTTGGCGTTTTCACATTTCTTATTTCCTTTTGTTTTCGGCTGGCTCTGTTCAATGTCTAAAATGTCGAATATGGGAAAACGAATGCATGATTTTTATGGGATGGGTATATTGTTTATTCCTTGCAGTCTGTATGGGCTTAGGTTTTGGGTGTGTTTATTTTTTTCTTTATTGAAGTTAGGGGTAGACATGGACTCGGAGTATTGAACTGTTGAACATTACGACTACAGCAAAATATAGGCGGTGCTTCATGTATCTGTACCTAATTGTACGGTAGCCGGTATGATTGGAGCGCTATTTTCGAAGGAGAAGTTCTTTAAGTGTATCTGAAAGCATGCAGTTAACATTCGCACCCCCATTGGGTTGTATATAGAAATCACGTGGTTTCCTCAACCCTATTGTAGGTCAATATACACAGATTCATGAACTCCTCCATTGAAAGTTCTTAAGAAGAAGGGAAAAGAAAAAAAAAAAAAAAAAAAAAAAAAATTTAACTGTAACAAATATATTTGTCTAAATGTCGATTTTCTAGTCCATAAGACTCGAAATGTTCACAAAGAACAAACAGAAATCCTTCCCGTCCTGTTATAAAACACTGATCTGCTACCAGATCGGAACTACATACAGTCTTCTTGGCCAAGATGGCGCGCACAGCCCCGAATGTCGGTGGTTCGGACGGCATCATACATACCGGCGAGATCCGTGCCGGAAATGGCTTTGGCCACCTTCGACAACTGTAGTCGACTTGTAGTCAAACGCCACGCTCGTGCCGAGTGATTTGACTAATTCAAAGTCTTTAGACGATGCTGTCGAAACCACCGTCAAGCCAGCAGCAACAGCGAGCTGGATTGCTGTCGCATCAACAGACGACACACCGCCCCAGATCAGCAGGGCTTTACCAGTTTGTTTGGGCATCTTCGACGGACGGTAGAGGGAAATTGAAGGCAGGTTTTGAATTAACACTTGAGGAACATTGTTTGAAGCATTTATGGGCTTTAAACTATCTTCCTACCTATGTGTGACATTTGAAAACACGTTCAAGAGCGCAGCATTGAAAACCTGTTTACACGTAGTGTTCAATGTTGACCCGAATTGACCCATATAAATACGTACAATGTTGAACATAACATGTAAAGATACACCGAACTCTATATAAATTTATTCTATTACAAACAAACATTGAATGCAATATCTCAAATTTTGAAGGGCTATCTCTGTTGATTGTTAAAAATATAAAGTAAATACTACTCTTTATTCCTCATACTTTTAACCTTTACTAAATCTCGTTATTGGAAATAAGTTGGCAGTGGAATTATGAAACAACCGTTTGACAATGCAGTATTATCTGTGCACATCCTATATTATGTTAATCAATGGTAGATGACTTGAAACAAACAGATGCAGTCTTCTGTTGTTGCTATCAAGTGATTGTTATGTGAAACGGGTGCTGTGTGATCCCAAGCAAACGCGCGGTTTGTTGTAGTCAGAGACAGAACGTGTGAACTGGAACATCACCACTCACTCCTGCCTTTGCACTTGACAACTCTCTCCCTTCTCTACCACTGCCTAGACTGTCCGCTCACAAGGGCTCACTCCAATTCCAATACAGAAGCTGAATGTAGGTGCTTCCAAGCCTGTACTCTTCTGCTGTAAATGCTGATTGGAAAGACAAACCTCAAACAATATCGCCTCGATGCCGTTGTTTCGCCTGAACCCCTTCCGGTCTCTCAACGGCCACGAACCAGCCATGACACGGCCGTCAATCACCTGCGAGAAATGCAACCACAAACAGCCTCAAAAGACCAGCAGCGATGCCGTCATGGCCAGCCTCATCGTCCTGTTCTCGTATTTTCTCGCCTTTCTCGACGACATCGAACTACAGCTGAACACCATCTGTGGCTGGGAGAAAGGGCTCGTTTTCTGCCTCTTGAGCGGAGCACTGCTGCTGGGGTTCTTCGGCGTGGCCTTTTGGGTGGGTGCAATGATGCTTCCATGGGTTATTGGTTGTTGGGTTATCTGGGTATACGTCCGTTGCGGCTTTGACAAGGCTGTTGTTTCGCTGGCAGAGAGCCATGGAGCCACTGAAATGGCCAAATGAGTTTAGGATCAGTGTGGCAGTATGAACAAGTTGTGATGATATATAGGTTCAACAGGTTTACACTCTGTGGGAAGTCCGCCGCTTCATAGCTTATTAGCAGTGAATTGTGATATAAGTTTTTAGTTCCCAATAATGACATGCATAAGCAGTTGGCCTGGTACTGCTTTTCCATGCCCCAGAATCAATGAAAATTGCATTCTAACTGTATCTGCTAAAACAAAAACCTGTTGCCCGGGCACCATATCAAACAATGAGCCTGACAAATAGCCATGTTGTCTGGTGACCGGCGGTGTATGCCGCACATTTTCGCCACTCCCACGTGCACACATGAAATAAATACTATTTTCACCAGGCTGCCTGCCATTACTCTTGCATCTAAAATACCAGACAGCCATTTACAAGCTCAGGGAAACCCAAGTCTTCTTCCTCCAACCAGCTCACAATGACAACTCCACCAGACAACCGTTACATAACGATCTTTGATCGTACAACACCCTTCCAAAGCCAAATGAGACCAAACGAAGCAAACGACGAATATCTCTCGTACAGCCTACCAGGCAGAAACAAGACCCAGCTAGCTCCCCTCCTGCAGAAGGTCAACGCCGTGGCCAAACCCTGGCCAAAACCCCGTGAAAGGGATCCCGATGACCCTATATGGAATCTCATCTTTTTCCTCGTGAGAATACATCACCTATTGATTCTGGCCCAGATCCTCCAATTTGGTTTTATATTAATAGCACTCTGGGCCATCGTTGCGTTTGGTCCGATCTGGCTCAAGCTTCTATGCTGCTCCTAAGGCAGGCCTGAGCCGGGGTTCATGTCCATTTCAAATAGACGACAATAAAAGGCCCCGATAATATCAAGCACAATTTTCCCTTGGAGTTCTGTCGCCCTGGTGATTGGGGATTCAACCTGCCGCTCTGCTGGTTATCTGTTGCCTTGGGAGTCTGGCGTGGAAATACAATGCTTCAATGTTCTTCTGGGTGTTGAGTTTGTTCAGTGGTTGGTCAAATTGGTGAGCCCGTGTGTACGCTGTTTGCTTAAAATCTGGTTATGAAGTGAAAATGTTGGGAAATGAAATGAATGGCTGCAGTTGAACTTTGAACAAAATATTCTGATCTCAATGCTGTAAGTTAAGTATCGAGTAGAAGTTAAAATACTGTCGTAGCATGTGGACTTTTGACTAGTCTTTACGCACAGCGTCTGTTTTTGACACAAAAAAACCGCTATGAGTCACTTCTGCTTCTCGATTTCTCCTTGTTTGTGAGAAAGCATCAACAAAACAAAGACAAACTCTTTGTTTTGATAGCCTTTGGTTAGTTATTGGATGCTGACATCCTTTAAACAATAACGGTAATCCGAATCTATTTAATCTGACATGTATTCTCGCAATCATCCAGACGATATTCGGATCCTTACCTCGAACACCCCTTCAAAACTGCCGTCTCAGTTACAACATCTTGCGCGCACAGACCTAGGAAGATTGTTTTCACCATGCCGCATGCGATGGATATAATCATGGTCCCGGCGATAAAATGGCTGATCTTCTTCGTTCTATTATGCATGTTGTACAGAACTATTACTGCGGCACTCGTCGTAATCACAATGTATTGGCTTTTTGGATTCGCGCAACCCGATCATCTTCGACGCGGGTTTTTCGTTGTGCCATGACGACCGGGTGTTTCCAAAAAAGGCGCGAGGGAAAACCAAACAAATGGGACTACGAATATGTATTTCTGTTTTGGAGTAGGAGTTTGTTATATTTATGGGAATGGATTCAAGGAAACGAAGTTGCTGCATTGAACATTTGTGTTGATACCACCTGGCTTAGCAAAAATCACCATAATACACAGCTTCTTCGGAGAATGTTGCCAACAAATTGTATCCTTTACCAACCATCAATGAATGTGTTTGTCACCCTCAAATCTACAGAAACAACAAGATAGATTCCAATGGGACTCCAGCCATCCAAGCTTTCATCCCCAGCAAGGTAAACAACAGCGCACCGTAGACCAACATAACAAACGGCCCAAACACGAAAATCGGAATCAACGGATCAACCCATTCGTATTCATTGTCTTGCTCAGTAGAAACATCACCGCCGTTGTTATTGTCGCTGCTGCCGCTGCTGCTACTTTCGCGACGGTTGCTGCGAGTCTGTCTAGTGGATCGAGCTCTGTTTGACGACGGATTGCGTCGAGCGGTGGGAGCGGTAGGGCGAGCTGGGCTGGTCCTTGCTGATGGTATTTGATGGTTAGGAGTCCGTGGAGCAGATGCCCATGGGCTGACTCGTGGGCTGTCTCGTCTTCTAAAGGGAGAAAAGGTTTGCTGTTGTGTCTGGCGCGGGGAGGGTTGCGACATTTTTCCTGAACAATGAGATAGTTTAGAGTCAGTACAATCAATAAAAGAATGATAACAGACGAACAGGCCGTTTGCACGGAGGATTTCTCAAGAGGTAGGGTCCAAGACCAGATAATGTGTTTTTTGCAGTCGGTTTTGGGAGTGTTGATGGAGAGTTGTCCTGGTAATCTTCCAAAGGCGGTAAACAATGTCTTCACTCGACCGATACATTCAATCCTTTTAAAGCATCACCTCTTTTGAATGATACTGAAAGCCCATTTAAGCTTCTACTGCCTATTTTGATAAAGGCAAAAGTGCTCTAAAATGATACCCAGGATAGATGGCTTTGCATTAGGAAGCTATTCACAATTGAGGCTCAAACAATAGTTGATGAATCAAGAACCTCTTCAACTACCGGACTAGTTCCAATATCTTGTTCCAAATAACCCGCACCGTAAAAATGTATAGAACACACACTTTGCAAACCATGATAACGAATAACAATGAGGCACCGATGGAAAAGATAATACCAAGAACCAGCAACATTGCGGCCTGGAGTTTCCACAGTAATTCCAATAGAATAACCATAGCATGACGGTGTCTACTCTCTGTATTCATCCCAGGAGGACTATCAATCTGTGTAGGTGTGGCGGCAATCGTAACCTTTTTACTTTTTAGGGAGGGTGCCATTAGTTTAATGCCACAGAGTGTAATCTGCGCTTGGTTGAAATGGTTCTAGAGTTAATAGTATTGCCTTCGGTTAGAGTTGAAGATCTAGGGGTAAATCAATGATTTAGCAGAAAATAATTCCCCTCTTTTCTATCTACTGTGGGTCGACTAGAGAGTTAAAAAGTGTCATTTTATGGTTTGAAGTTCCAGTAATTTGAACATAGCTTCTTTATGGGAATGTTTCAATGACATATAATTTTGAGTTGGTAGCGAACAATTTTATTGTGTATGCCTTGCGCCTTTTTTTCCTTTTTTCTTTTTTCTTTTTTCTTTTTTCTTTTTTCTTTTTTCTTTTTTCTTTTTTCTTTTTTCTTTTTTCTTTTTTCTTTTTTCTTTTTTCTTTTTTCTTTTTTTTCTCTTTTTGTTTTTTAGCCTAATGACTCCTAGGCCCAAGTACCTCCACAGAAATTGACCGTGAAAAAGGATTAAATGACTCCAGAATGAGAAGATTTTCGATATTTATTTTACATTGATCGATTCGTGATATTTATCCAAATCTGTGGGCTTGTATCTAAATTAGGAGCTCGATCAACGCGCAAAAACTCAGATATCAATTGGTTACATGTAAATCTAAGATGTTGATTTATAGAGCCATCATGTCACCTATATTGGAAAAAAATCATTAAATCAGGGGAAACGGGTTGAGCTTCACATTTCAAGAACAATTTTAAAAGACGAACAATTCAAGGAGATCGCTAGTTTTCAGAAAAACATGTACCTAGAACTTAACAGTCCAGTAGTAAATCGAGAGGGCTAAATATATCACTACGAGATCAACAAGGGCGATAAATGGTAGCCCAGCACACCAGCTTAGCCACACCTCTCTCGGTAGAGGCGCAAAAAAGCCAGACACCGGTCCATCACGTGTGGCAATTGCTAGACTGGTATCTGCAGGCGTTGGTAAATGGTCATCGTTAGACAGGCTCGCATTGTCAAATAAAGCGTCTATATCTGAAGGTGTAACTGCTGCAGATTCAGTGCCGGCCTCAAAGGAGTCGATTTGGTTAGCTACATTAAGATGGGTCAGCAATGGCTTCGATGCTAAACATGATGTTCTGGGGATACTTACAAAACTGGTGGACCATCTTGAAAACTTTTCATTTTAGTCAACATACGACCACTGATGGTATCCTTCGAGATATTAACTTGGGAGGAAGATGATCTAGGGAAGCGAGGTAGTAACATAACTCCTAATGTGTGAAAGTTTACTTCGGTATGGGATAATACCTTCAATAATTTCTTCGGGCTGCCAAAATGGAGCGGTAACTGATTGAGGCACACAATAGATTTCCGTTTTTCATTTTACGGAAGAGGCCCTGTGGAGCACTACTTCAATGTTGTCACCGAAGAATAAGCTTATGCTTCCTCAAGAATATATAATATTGCTTAGGACCGATGAAAAAGAAAATTGTGTACGAGATTAGCTTTATTTGCTGGGGGTAGTTCGCTCTTACTTAATGTTGGATTGACTATGGGTGTCAACCAGGACGCTTAAAGGTCAACCAGCCAACTGGTGTCATGTTAACTTTAAATTAATTTAGATAAGAGTCCATATATACCCATGGCATGTTTCGGAGCTCTGGAAGTTGATACAGAAATGAATCATGGATCAATTGGTGGTATTAGATATTCTATTAGGGAGATAACGTCTCTCAACTACTATGTCCGCTTGCAAAGGAGGAAACAAAATTGAAATTGCAACACATATAAAGATGATAAATAAAAGAAATATCAACAAACTTATAACCAACACAACCACTAATATCCAACCTTTAAAGCAATATTGTCATGACAGGGAGCAGCACATGACCAACAATTTGGTTGGCGACAGGGAAGATACTCGTCCACGCATTGATTCTCCAACCAGTGGGCGCGAACAGAGCCAAATAGATGACACCGGCAGTGAGGCAGGCCATGAAAAACAAGACATATTTGAACGCCTGCCAAATCCTCTCCATACCGACGAAGAAACCCCCAGCTTCAAGTTCTTTGGCCGTGGAAGACCATTCAATAGGAAGGCAGAACAAGTGCGCCAGCAGAGCGTAGGAAATGTGCCAGGAAATTCCTCCGAAAAAGACAACTGTATACATCATTTGTTAGCTGAAAAAAAAGAAAAAGAAAAAAAGAGCAGGAGAGCTACGCCGTTTGATACTCACAGAAAAAAGGCATCCACTGGAAGGATTCGAGCAACGCCCAAAATAAATTTTTCTCGCCAAGACGATGCCTGTACCAAGCAAAGGTAACCGGGCTCACAAGCAAGAAGATGAACAGGGTACCGCAAAGCATATCCCAACTCGGCAAGTAGCTATGATCCAGGGAATCGGCAATCCATCCAGTAAGAAAGTAGTTCGCCAAGGAAAGCGGCAGAGAAGCTCCAATAGCGTAATACGTGCCGATGTATCCCAAGATTGTGAACTTAGCGGAAATCTTCATATTGGACCAGAGGAAACGGCGGAAGATCTCAGTAAATGGACCGCGATAAGGCCATTGATATATCGGGTGGAAGATCTGTGAATAATTAACAAGCAGTCGAATGAAAAGGGGGATTTTTTTCTCTGAAGAGACAACGTACCAGTTCGGAGCAGCCATATGCATACTTTTCCCATCGAAGTAGTTCATCAAAGGCGGTGAGAGAAACACCTTCTTTAAATTCTCCTTTGTCTATGAGAAGGGAATAAAAAAGTCAGTCGATCTCCTGTCACCAAGAGCGAAAAGCTGTTAAAATACCGTAAGTGGCCAACCTGACTACGAATCCAGCAGTCTGCAGGCGAAGAGACATGTCGAAATCCTCCGAAACATGACTTTCAGACCAAAATTTCTCGATCCCATTTTCTATAAAAGAAACACTTTGAATGGCCTTCCAGCGAAGGAATGCATTGTGGCCGACGAATGGGGCACAATCACCATTTCCGACAGAAAATTTGATAAGCAGGTAAATAAGGTTGGTGAAGTAAGTGACTGTCTTCTTAGCAAAGCTAATAGGCTAAGGAGATGACGAAATACTTACTGGCATTTTCGAAGAAACTATTGATCACCTGCATCACTCCAGATGCGTGTTGAATAATGGCGACCGAAGGACTTTCTTCCATCTCCAATGCTCCCAGAGATAGACAGTCGATGGGCTGAGTATAGTCGGTAAATAGTTCGCAAAATTACAAAAGAAAAAGAGGTGCGTTGAGATGTGGGATATTGTACTCACTACTCGAGTGTCACAGTCGATCAGGAGAATAATTTCTCCCATACGAACATTCCCTTCTGCCCAGGTCTTTCCCTCATCCAGCTCGATGATAGATTGCAGAGCTTGCTGATACAACTCCTCTTCTTCGTCGATAGAAAGAGACTCTTGGCTTCGTTCTTCAGCATCAGCTTTGTCCTTCATGAGCCGTAATAACTCATCTTCAACCCTCAAACTGAAACTCAAACAATAGTTCATGTTGGATGCCTTTTTGAACTTTCCAGCCCGGACGAATCCATTTTTACCATGAGGTGGTCTTGCACACCAGCCTATGTTGTTGGCCTTGTAGAAATTCTTCCTCATCTCGGCGATTTCCGGGCTTACTGCTTGCATTCCATCTTCACAAACAAAGATACTAGCAGTTCCACCCAATGATTCATAGTGGCGAATAGCGGGCATCAAACTCTCGATTGTCGGGATAATGACTCCCTTCAGACCTTCCTTGTAAACAGGCATCTGAATAGTCACATGAGGAAACTGATAATTAGGATGACGCTTAATATCCGGAGGCTGAGAGCTATAATATCGCGAGTTGCCTTTCTTCACGTCATTCATCGGACCAAGTATCTGGAACGCGGTTCCAACTAGGACAATGGTGAAGAATAAAGTGAAGAACATGAAAATAGGGAGCGGCGCAAGAAGAGCAAGACGAGGAAGCATCGGGCTCCCAAGTGCTTTGATTTCTATGATGATCAAACGAACTGCGAGGCACTCGATGACCATGAGAAGACACATGGCAAGACCAACCATCAAAGAGTGAGAAAGAAGAAACGGGCGTGCCACTGGCTTTTTTGCCTCCTCATCTTCTGCGGTGAGGTCAACCTCGTCAAGAGCGACAAGGCCCTTTTCATTAATCCGTCCATGAATCATGCTGGGCGGCTCCGATATGACGCTTGGTGTTCCTGTATGCCAGGACGCGTGACCTCCTGTGTGATGACGGTTATGGCGAGGAGTTTGTTGACCTGGATTGATCATTATTCCCCAAATCTGGGATGTGGTTAGCTTATTGTTCGCCCATAAACTGCTCGGGGGTTAAAGAAGGTTCGCATAACAAACGTACCGAGCTCATGAGCTTTGTTTCTACATCCGATGCACGTAGCAAAATTTCTTCTGCCGAGTTGCTCCATACAAGGACGACCTTTTCTTGGCGAACGAGACAGCAAAAGTCTCTTCTTCTCACATTACTTGTATCACTAGCTAGTGATTTCAGTGACTCAACAACCGGCACTGTGATGGTATTCGGAGACAACGTTATCTCGGTGTCGTCAGAGCCAACCCGCTTAAAAACAAGAGCGGTAATGTCAGATGACATGGTGAAAACAATTGTAAGACCAAGTCGTTCACTGATGGTCTGGAGATCCGAATCAACAGTTTCTGGCTTGGCAACGTACTTGATCTCCTCTACTTCTTCATCATTAGTGCTTTCGGCACGCATCACCATCCCCAGTGATGCAGCAAGTCTTGCGGCTGGATCAGGCTGGAGCCAACCTTGTTCCTGAAACCGTCGGTTGAGAAATTGGGACATCTTGAGATTATAACATTAGGTCCCCATTCTGAGTAAACAGTCAAGTATTTCTTACAGTGACAGAGCGCGTGTATCCGTCTACATCTTTCATTCCCTCAGACAATCGCTTTGGCAGTTGAATGTGACTATATCTTGGCGACATAACTGAGGCTGGCCACGGATTGTAGATCGCGTTGGGAGGATTGATAGTTTCCATGTTCGGATTCTCACCTTCCTCAGATTAATCAAACGACCTAGAGCTTTGCCCTTTTCTGACCTTTCTATTTCGGCGAGGGAGTGAGAAGTGTGAAATGGGCGGCCACCCAGGTTTATGGGGAATTGTCTAGCTGCTATACGAACACGGATATCCAATGAGATAAATCTTTAACCTCCTTACCATACTTCCTAGCTTTAAAGAATTTTTTTTTTTTTTTTTTAAAAAAAAAAAAAAAAAAAGAAAAAAGAAAATCAAACATACTCTAGTATGCTTGACTACTTGTCTCTCTCGCTTGTTCAATCCCATTTCGTCTCTAAGTGGCGAGCCTAGGCCAGCCTTAGTCAAATGAAAACAGAGTCAATACCGAAGAGTTAGATGATGCATAAAATATGACACCATGTGTTTGCTATGACTGTTCGGATACGCCGTCTATGGCTGTATTCATTGTAGGTAAACTTGTTGCTGGCTAAATAATGGCCACAAGGCTATCGCGAGGCTCCCTTGGCATGGTCTCGCCCTCCGCCACAGAGCAAACTATTGAAATACAGTAGAGACCAGCGAGGAAATCCTGGCACTGTGAATGGTCTTACCGGAAATAAGAGGGTCCAGGACACGACATTCTGAGGTTAGCCACCGTAGCAGAGGCGATTCGGCGACCAGTTGATTCGCGCCAGCGAACCGGCGAACGGTATAACCCCTTATCGTAAACTGTCTAAATAGTGTTACTGAAGCCTGCAAATACCGTAAGTACGACGATAACAAAGCCTCTGAAATCGCTGCGGCGGACGTGCTGACTGCGGGTGGCTGCGGCTAGCCCTAATTACAGCCTGTGGCGCCAACACCGAGCCACTCACAGCCAGAGCAAGGGCCTTGGTGGATGGTTTTTGACGTGGTCTGCGTTGAAAATATTCGATAAGCCCCATCCACGATAAGATCTTGAAGTATTTTAGCCGACTACGGCATCGGAATATGCTTGCGAGCTTGTCGATATTTGTTCTTCCACGCCTCCCATCGATCGGGAAAAATAGCACTTGTAAAAATCGTGTAACTGGAAATAAATAAAACTTATCGTAGTCGCTCTTGCTCTCTATAATGCAACTCAGCCAGAAAAGAAAAAAAAAAGGCTTCGTTAGTCGTCGGTGGCCACAATTGAAATTACAGATGCCGGCTACCGCGATTCTGCTCACGTTAAGCTGCGTTCGCTTCGCTCTGGCTCTCGACGTGAGCGGAAGTACCAGGTTCCAATCATCCACAAAGCGAGGTCTTATCTACATTCCGTCCTTAGAGCACCCTTCAGACGCTCAGATTTGGGTTGAGAACGGCACGAATCCGACCTGGTACTACAATTATGATTCCACTCCGTCGGATGCCTACTCCAACAGAAGCCAAGCCGAGTTTGAATTCGTCCCAATGATCTGGGGCTCATCCAACAGCTCCAGTTTTACGTCCGGTGTGGAATCTTTAATTAAGGATGAAGGGCGGAATATCAGTCATGTTCTAACATTCAACGAACCCGATGGATCATTTTCGACGGGAGGAAGTAATATTACACCGGAAACAGCAGCGAATATTTGGATTAATGACATTGCACCTCTCAGCAGATTAAATGTCAAACTTGGTGCTCCTGCAGTAACAGGAAGTCAAAGCGGGTTTACGTGGTTGAGCGAATTCTTCGGGAATTGTTCCGCTCAGCAGATAAACTGCACTGTCGACTTTATTCCTATACATTGGTATGGGGGTTTTCAGGGTTTGGCAAGTCATGTTGGCCAAGTCGTTGCAACGTGAGTTTTAGATTAACATTTGGGCTTCAATTTGCAGTTCTCTGACCATGGTGAACAGATATCCAAATACGTCGATTTGGGTCACGGAATACGCCCTCGCCGATGCCAGTTTATCGGACTCACAATCCTTTTTCCAAACCTCTGCCGAATACTTTGATCGTCTCGACTACATCGAGCGTTACGCTTATTTTGGCTCTTTCCGCTCATCTGTCTCCAATGTGGGCCCTAATGCTGCGATGCTGACCCAAAATGGCCTTCTCACGGATATAGGGAGCTGGTATCTTGGTGGTGCAGCAACAGGAAATGAACCTGCTTCAGATAATTCCACTGGTGGCGGTGGTAGTTCTAGCAATAATAACTCAAAAGGTGTCGCGAACTACAGAATAGGTCTGGGGCGTGTGGTAAGTATTTTTACCGCATTTGTGTTTTTTAATATTGCGTAGGCTGGTTTGGAAATTTACGCCTGTACGAGTATCAAACTACGGTATTTTAACGAAAAATAAACATTTATACATATAGTCAACTAATGGTCTAGAATCAGGATGGACCTGATTTCGTCCGCCTGCAGAAGTAAGCAAGTTAGCCACCCTAGTGGCGTACTGTTTCTAAAAACAGCTAGCAATCGCTATACAACACCACACGTGGTCGCCTAATTTGCATCCCTATCCCTGAAATGTGTATTGACCTTGGCGATAAGCCAATTACAAGCTGAGGTGCTATTTTCCCGAACGGTCAGTCCTCGCAGTTTAAACGCCACCAAGGTGTATTTGTTTTTTATGAGTCCACAAGCACCAGACGTAGCTATCTCTCCGGGCGCCAAAACAAAGGTCAATGGAAATAATAACAGACGAATCACAACTTGCGTCTCGCTTGTATTTTCCTTCACTCAGTTGGCGGCAATGTTCCTAACGGTGAAACTCACGCGCTGTACCTCGACCCTTCGCTTCATAAAAGTTCGATCGGTCTCCTTTCCTGGAATCGGTATCTGAGCTGTGGGACATGAAGGTTCACCCTACATTTCAAAACCTAAACAATATGGAGAAGTCTGCTGTTTACGTTACGCAAGAGTCTCGGTCTCTTACAACAGTTGAGCAAGGTCACAGCAATCCCTTCCTCATTCTTCAAGATGGAAGATCGCTAAACTCTTCTGCACAACATTCGTCATACACTGGGTCTTCAGCTACGTTTTCTGGTACCTACTACCTCTAACAATGACGGCCTTTTCACTGAATTCTCGCAGAAGCAAAGCCCCTCCGACAGAGAAAATTCAAATCAGCCCGGCTAATTGGAGCATATGACAAGCCATGGACCGAGAAAAAAGATCCTCGAATGGTATGGGACAAGGTCTTTTTCGTAGTACTCACTATCGTCGGATTGGGCCTTGGAGCATACATCATATATACCGGATGGGAAAGCGTAGAGAATCCGGCGGTAAGCTTGCAGACTTGGTTTTTAGAACCCAGTTTACCATTTTTGTACGTTTTCGCTCTGATAAGTGTTTAGTATTGTTTAGTTTTCGAAGATGACTTCCAAAATGGAATCAGTGCAGACGACTGGAACTACGAGCTCCAAGTCGGTGGATTCGGCGTTGGTTCATTCGATTGGGCTACAAACGATGCAGAGAATGCTTATACCGATACGGATGGCCTGCACATTGTCCCCACACTCACAACGCAAAGTACTGCCGCCGATATCAGTCTGGACCAACTGCTGAATGGATACACGCTCAATCTCACCAAGGAGGGGGTATGCACCGGCACTGATGTCGCTTCCTGTGTGCGAGTCAGCAACATCTCGACCCAAACAATGATCAATCCCATCAGGAGTGCGAGATTGACAACCAAGGGAAAGCATAACATTACATACGGCAAGGTAGAGGTGACCGCCAAACTTCCTCGCGGAGACTGGCTCTGGCCGGCTATCTGGTAAACAGAAACACTGTCTCTTCTTCCGTCGCTGCGGCAAGGCCTAATAAATCCTTTTTAGGATGTTACCCGAGGCTGACACCTACGGAGCGTGGCCACTCAGTGGTGAAATCGATATTATGGAGTCGAAGGGAAATGAAGGAGAAAAGTACGCTGTGATAGATATATTCTTCCATAACTCTCAGAACTAAATAACCCACAGATATAAAGGAGGCCGCAACGAAGTCGGCGGGACACTTCATTGGGCTCCTACTAGTACCCTCGACGCCTTTTGGCGCACCAATGGAGTTCGGTACATGACGAGAGGCGATTATTCAGATGCCTTTCATACTTTTGGAATGGAATGGAGCGACTCGTATATTTATACCTGGGTTGACAGTCGACTTGCGGTGTGTTTTTCTAGCTCTTCTGTAATAGCTACAATCAACTACTAACTATCAACTGCAGCAATCCTTGTACGTCCCTTTTGGGAAAAAATACGGCACAATGTATGACCGGGGCAAATTTGCCTCTATGAGCGTCAACGGATCAATCCCCGTAAGTTCTGCATATTCCGCATTCATGCATCATATACGATGACTAAATAGGGTCACGTTAGCTTGACCCATGGTCGGTGACAGGCCGCTACAACACTCCCTTCGATGAGGCATTCTATCTCATTTTGAATGTAGCCGTTGGGGCCACAGATGGCTACTTCTCGTAAGCTCTTTGGGGGTCGTGATCTAATTTATTTTTGTCTAATCTAACAGTTGCAAACTAGAGATGGGTATGGGAACAAACCATGGGTCGACGACTCTGATACTTCCATGGAGCAGTTTTGGAATGCATCTTCGGCTTGGGAGCCTACCTGGGGTGGTGGGGATACACGAGGCATGACAGTGAAAAGCGTTAAATTATATCAACGTGGTGATTGTGCGGCTTCTTCTTAGAGAATTTGTTGTTAATTGGACTTCACTCAATAATGTGTGGGTATTTAATAGTTTCATTATAGTAAGATGAAATATTGGAGTTTGGTCACTGTTGGATTAGTTAATTTAATCATGCATTCCATAGAGTAAGGCATTCGACTGCGTTGAGGTGCGCGTCGTTTTATTTTTCTGTCCTACTTCCAATAGTTTTCGGAGTCGCTCGATGAAAAGATGCCTGGAAGTCTAAGAAGAGGGTCTCCGTGCCGGCCATGACAAACTCAACCTTGTACGCGGTCCTGTTGTTGCGCTCGCGACAAACCTGAACTTCCTTTCTTGCGATCTCTTGGAACTTTTCCATCAGCTCGCGGATGAAGTCCGCATCGGTTGGAAACGGGCTCATCACGACATTGCGTATCACAAACAGGCCCTGTTTGCACACATCTAAGTTGAGTTCTTCATAAAGTGCTGTGCACATTTCCCATAGAGGTTTGATGTAAACAGGGTGGACGTTAGATACAGTGGAATTTTCGACGGGTCGCTGTTCGTCTTAGACAACCGGTCCACTATGCGCTTCATAAAGTAGTTTGCTTCTTCGATATCCTTGTTTGGTGTACCATCCTCGTGATGCTAGTGAAGTGAAAATGTATTGATATAGACGTCAGATCCTAGCTCGCGCAATTTTTTCATACTGTTAGGGTCTTCGCTAATTTGTCGACTTGTTTGGAACATAATTCTCCGGATTTTTCTCCTCTCCTCGTCGACTTTGTCCGATAGGGCTTTATAGCCCTCTCTTTCAGTGGATAGTCTATTGAAAGGTATGCAAATAAAATAAATAAATAGAACATTCCTTATCAATGTGCATGGCTGCATAATGCCGAAAGCTGCAAGGTAATAGTATAGCCACTACTAATAAAGACTCCGCAAAAAAGCTCACTCTTGCACTGGTAAAAGCCTCCTCCCCTAGCAATCTGCCATAGCCATCCGAATTGAGCCCAATGGTCTTGTTTGAGAGCCAAGTCGACATCGCTGCAGCGGCTTCCCTCAACGCCATACACACCGATGTTTTCCGACGAGCCTTGCGAAAGATACGGACTTGTCCAGGTTACCAGAAATCGCATTCTCTCGTCACTGTAAACAAGACTACCAGCTGGATACGGGATATACCCAGCTTTATGAGGGTCAACTGTGGTTGAGTCGGCATGGGGCAGAGAGAGCATGTTATCCATGGTGTCCTTTTTCAGGGTCAAGGATGGCACAAATCCTTCAGGTTCTCTAGGAGGACTTGCTAAGATTCCTACCGGCATATCCAAACTAGGTTCAACAAGGTCTCGAGGCAGTATAGTAGCTAAATACCCGCCTCAGGCAGCGTCAGCATGAACCAAGAATGAGAGATCCTCGGCTTGGAACCGGCGGCGTGTCGTGATGATCTCACTCAGTTGATCAACGGCACATTCTTCCATTGATAATACCTTAGTAAAGATAGCAAAGAATATAGCAAGCGAATAAACAATCGGGTCTAGGCACACCTTTACCCAAGTTATTCTACAAATGAGTCAGTGAATAAATAAAATAATAAGACCTCACTAATTAGGGTTGACTCTTTTTAGGATAGTTGTGAAAAAGCTCAACAGATGACTACATAGACAATAAATACAGCTTTCCTTAATGACTCATATCAGCTCTATGCGTCGCACTTAATCCAAATTTAATTCAGCAGGGGTCTCGGCGCTTAAACAGACTCGACACTATGGTTCGTTCTTGTCTCTTTCGCATTGATTTACAAGAATCATTTGATCCCACATTCTAGGACTGCCGCCTAGGGTGCTACTTATTCTGATTTGTCAACAGCCATTTGTCTATAACAAGATATGTTATAATGGTTGCAGCCCTGTAATGCCGCCATGCTTCCTTCCTAAGATGCCTACGTGCTGTCACGGACTAGGCTGGGCGTGCCGTATTATCCTAAATCCCCAACTTCAGCATTAATAGTCTCTTCCCGGTTTTGCATGTGATGTATACAGAATACTAAGGTGAGGGGGTAAATTTGGAAAATACTTACGTTTTTTCGCCGGCTTATTACTTTGACAAGAGAATAGAGTCTGGGCAAATTCGGAAAAGACATGTGCGGAACGACGTAGACTGTAATCGTTTGAAAATTAAACACTATCTAAAGACACATATCTGTGAATTCCAACTCAGATTGTACAGATGCTAGGGACTATTTTAGGAATAGAGCATATATTTTTGCCAATACTTGATTGTTCCCTCTCAGACGCGTCCGATTGTTGTCTAACCACGGGACAGAGAGTGCGGCAATAGATCCCGTCAACTCTAGTTATGATACAAGGTCCTACAAATATATATAACACATCATGTTACAAAAACCGTTGTTTTTAGTAAAAATTTCAAAAACAAAAACTTTTTCGCAGCAAAATCGATCCATATGCATTTTACCCCCCGTGTTTTACGAGACTCATACAAGCATATGGTTTTTTGGTACAAGAAATTGCGTGTTACCAAGTTGCCAGACGGTTCACCAGCTGGTGAATAGTGAACATTGAAAGAGCGGCTTATAACGACAAATAACTATAAATTTAAATAGAAGATGACGGTAAAAAACACGCGATCATATTTTCGGGCCAATAGCCGAAGAGAGGATCATCTGCTGCTAAGCTAATATAATACTACGTACTCCACCATCGTTGCTCGAGAGCTTGATTAATATACAAATAATATGTCACCACAACTCCTCCTGCCGAGGCACCCCGAAGAAAAGCCCAACGAACCATTTCCAGGCCAAATCCCGATCATGTTGGGGCGCGCTTAGACCTATTAGGGCTTATCACCCGTGGCACGTTTACTGTACAGTGACACTGCATAGAGTGCCCTGAACCCGGACCGAAAAAAATGTAAAATTTAATTATACATACTAATATAACAGCTCCTTTGTCTCGTTTATTGCTTGAAATTATGGCACTGGTTTAGTTCCATGCAATGCTTCGGTAACCCGGTGGTGCGTTGCAGGTCTAGTTGCTACGTACATACTAACATTTAGGCCGCCCGAGTGTTGGCTGCCCGGTTTTTTTCCCCCTAAACCCCTTATCCCGCTCATTATTGATTGTTTCCGCCTGCTTTCTCCATTTAATACATCTTAGATTGAGGATACCACGCACAATGCCAAATTTGGAATATCCTGGCTTCACTGGTCTTTCCGACCAAGTCCTCTTCCGGGCTGCAAGCACAACTGAAAAAACAACGCACCAACCCCGAGCGGTCATCATCTATGGTTGGGGAGATGCTTTGGCCAAACATGTAGTCAAATATGCCGACGGCTTCCAGCAGCTATTTCCCAGCGCAAACCAGATTGTGGTTTTGTCGCCAATTTCTCGCGCCATGTGGCAGAGCTCAGAGAAGCGGGCTGAACACATGGCACATGTTGTTAAAGCAGCTTTCCCTAGTGAAGATGCCAACACCCATGATGAAGGGTCTGTGTTGATACACATGATGTCAAACACTGGCGCTATTTTCTACACATCAACTCTGCATGCCTACCGGGCGGCATACAACAAGCCATTGCCGCACCGGCTCGTCGTGCTCGACTCGACGCCTGGCAGCACAGACATTTCGCTCGCGACTTTGCCTCGTTTGTCGCGTGCTATGACATTGGGGACCGCGGCATGGTTCCCATGGCCATTCCTGGTAACGCAGTGCCTGTGGGCCACGTTTCTCGCTGGAAACCATCTTCTGGAAATCATCACGGGAAGGGATAGCGCGCCTGTCACTAGCTTGAAGACGTTTCAGAATGCCGATATGGAAGAAAAAAGTGCCAAACGGTTTTATTTGTATAGCAAGGAGGACCAGATTATTTTTTGGTCGGACATCGAAAAGCATATCGCGGAGTCTCGCGAGCAGGGCTGGCAAACGGACGCTGTGATTTTCGAAGGAAGCGGACATGTCGGGCATATGCGATTGCATCCGGAGAAATATTGGAACAATATAAAACTTGCTTGGGTTGAAGCATCGACAGAAAAGAATGACACTTGATCTGGTTAGATGGATTCGAGGTTCTCTATATGCAAACAGACATGAGGGTTTCAAGGTGTGTCAATTTCCACGGGTGCACATAGACCACAGATGACATAAATCTTGAAAGTAAAATAATTTAACAAATGTGACTTCAAATAATGCATTAAGTCTATTCTTGTAAGGGAAAATGATGTACTACAAAAAACAATACACTTCGAAGGTCAGCTCTGACATTGACCATGTTAATCAGCCCCAATGGAGATTGCTTCGTGAAACACAAAAATATTAAGAAACCTCTGGTTTACAAATCCTTATTCCAACTCTACAAGCTTCTTTCGCAGCCCTTCCGCCGCAACTTCGCCCATGCCTGAAATTGTCCCGCAATTCATGATCTCCAAGACACTGATGTCCACTCCAAAAGTCTGTTTCCACCATCTTCGCAGCTCTATCGCCATCAGGGAATCCAATCCTACTTGCACTAAACTCAACGACATGTCAATCTCATCTTCGGGTCTCATAATGAAACTAAAGATCTTTTTGCCTATTTCCTGTCCCAAGTATGCCTTGCTGGCTTGTTCCTTGAGAAGGTCAGGCTCATTCGTGGCACGGTTGAGGAATTCCTTGAGTTCGCCTCTACCGGACGCTTGTAAAGAGGCCAACGATGAGTCTTGGTTAACAGCATTGTGATATGCTCCCATCCGGCGGTCACGCCGCCATGTCGTGCGATTCGAAGGGTCGTCAAGCCGGACCGCAGATCGAAGACCCATCACTATATGGCTGTTGTTAACCAAAGGTCTTCGTCCGTCTCTTGTAGAAGTGCCGTTAGCATTAGGAGTTTCCGCTGGCCTTGAGTTCACAATCGCCAACTCCAAAAATTCAAGCAGCGCCCGCTCGTCCAAGAACCAGTGTCCCTGAGACTTTAATTTCCTGCGTGCGTCGCTGTTTTCAGCCACATAGCCGACACCTTCAATCGGACAAATATTTAGCACAGAAGCTGGAAGTCCCAAACTATGCCGGTATTGACAGAATGATTCCATAAATGTATTCGCCGCATTATAGTTGCCCTGACCCGGTTGATTTAGCACAGTACTAAGCGAGCTAGCCATGACGAAAAAGTCCAATGAGTCACCAAATTGACCGTGTAAATTCCAGGTACCATCGACCTTTGGCATTGTGACTGTCTTTAGCTGATCATAGGTCATGTCGATCACAGCCGCATCTCGGAGCTTCATGGCCAGATGAAGCACACCCTTGATCGGGAACTTGGCCGATGCAGCAGCTTGTTCCACGTCCTCTTTGTTCTGCGCGAGGCCACGGACTGCGACTGGTATGCAGCCCATGCTTTGTAACTCAGTAAAAAAATCTTGATCGTCAGGCTTGATGCCTGCACTGGGTGAGAGGAAGACGATCTCGCGGGCGCCACGCTCCGCGAGCCACACGGAAATTGCTCGTCCGAGACCACCTAGACCTCCGGTTATCAGATACGCGGCGTCTGGATTAAACTGTAGTAATGAGTCCTCGTTGAAGGCATTTGATCCGTTCATTGCAGGTTGAAGAATGCTATTTTGGACATGTTCACTGTGACCGTTCTCGCCTGGGACTTTGCTATTTGAGCTGGAGGTATCCACATCCAAGTTCAGTAACGGGGTATCGTTTACGTAGTATGACCCACAAACTTGATTCCGATGGCCATTGTGCAAGTGCTCACTGTGTCCATGCGTATTCGGAAAGTTGCCGTTTGCGCGAGGGTCGGCCGTCGGGCTTGCATTACGAAGGTCCTTGAAATAGTCCTCTTCGTGTACATTGAAAGGTCGGTATCGTCCAACTTTCAACGTATTATCATGCACAGCAAATTCCCGGTCTGCAGCGAGAATGCCACTGTCGCTCTGGGTTCTTATCTTTGAAAGTACACCCAAAATGAAAGAGTGTATATCCGATATGGACGGGTCAACCTCTAACGTGGTGATCGAAATATCAAGCTCAGATCGTACTGAGCGAAGCAAGCCGAGGGATTGACTAGATCGAGGGTTGCCACAATTTATTTGTGCTGGGGGCATGAGCCATAAAATATTTCTGCCGTTGAGCGTGCGACACAGATTCTGGAATAGGGCAAATTTGTCTTCAGTGATGTTCTCAAAAAAGGCCTCTTCCAGATCTAGTGTTGCGATGATGTCTCCTTCCAAATCAGATGCCAGGGGTAAAGATGATATCGTAGCGTCAAACCCTTTTCTAGTGAGATCTTCTAGGAGAGCGCGATTGAGTGCTGCTTCCGGCTTGTCACACAAGATAGACACTCTATTCGTCAGTTGACCACCTGCATCTGCTGGTTTTCGAGCTACGATAGTTGCGCAGTATTGGAATGGCTTTTCTGCATCAAAGATGACATCCGTCGCTCCACTAAATCCAGTGGACTTGAGTTCTCTATCCCATCGATCTGTGTCAACATACGGTTCCCATTTACGATCATCATCTTCACCAAGCCACCATCCAACAAAATTGCCATATATGTAGTTTGGCGCCCGGAAGTACGTGCAGAACTCGGTCAGGACAAGCTTTCCACCTGTCTTCAACAGAGGGTACAGATTTTTGAGTGTTTGGGATAGATTTGGTGTAGCATGGACTACATTGGCAGCTAGGATCAGATCATACGAATCGGGCTCGAATCCTTGCTGAATGGGGTCTTGTGAGATATCAAACACCTTAAAGTCCATGTTAGGAACACCAGCGAAGCGCTCACGAGCCTTGGGGAAGAAGCCAGCGGATATATCTGAGAATGTGTACTGGGTATACCGCGGGAATTGTCCTGGGGCCTGCTGCATTCCACGTAGGATGAGCTCAGTGGTACCCCCCGTACCAGCTCCAATCTCGAGAATACACAAATTGGGCACGGTGTCCGAGAGCGTGGAAATAAAATCCGCATAGTCAAAGCTTATTGAATCGTAGATCCGAGCGAGGTTATTTTCCTGCAGTAGCAATTCAAGTGCATCTGCTTCTCCTGTGAATAATTGCCGGATATTCTCTCTTATGCGCATCGTACCTTCGGCGAATGCCGATGTCAACGGAGACGCACGAGCTTTGATGCATAGCTGACTTATTTTCGACTCGCGTTCTTCCTTTGAAATAGAGACAAGATCTCGCGTGTTCTTGAGCACAGGATGTTGGTTGCTTAGAGCTTCGTTGGCCACACGTTCTAGCCATTGGCGGTATGTGACCAGATAGGGCTCAGCCGGGGCCAAGCCCTCGAGAAGTTCCACGGACTCGACAACACACAAAAGGGTGAGCTCCTCAATTATTTCTTTATCACGGTTCACTGATGGGGGTACTTTGACCAACGAAGATACTTTCTGGAAATCGTAGTCTACTACCCATTCGAGACGGGCGGCGCCGTACGTATCGTCGTCGGCGAGATCGGCGTGATCGCCAAGTTCCTTGAGCTTCAGACCGCGGAGATGTAAACATGATCTTCCGTCTTTGTCTATTCCATCGATGGATATCAACTCGTCTACTCGCGAGTACGAAGCTGTGAAGTCGATACTGCTCGGAGTGTCGGCAAGTACTTCGAGTTCTTCAATCGCTACAGGAACCCGTGGCTTTGTTAGGTTTCGGCAGAGCCCCTTTGAAAATGCAGCGATGCCGACCTGGAGGCCGGCATCAATGGAGGTGGCATGTATGGCTTTCTCGTGGCTTTTCTGTTCACGTAACTCTGGGGAGTTAGAGATTGATGCCACGGCCAACATTCCTTTCGTTGATGTTTTCAGAGTTTGGACTTTACGGAAACTGGGCCCATATTGTAGCCCTAACCGGGAAAGTTCGCTATACCAAGTCTTGATAGCGACCTTTCTAGGCAGAGTCTCGACTGCTGTTATATCAGGCATGGTACTTTGTGCACGGGGAGCTCCAACCTGTCCGGTGCAATGCTGAATCCAAGTTGACCCCATGTAAGACGCAATCGCGAATTCAAACACTTGATCTGGGGTTCCAAAATCGCTCCTGAGATTAGGCCGAGCACGCAGCGTTGTTACTATTTCCAAGGGCTTAGTCTCATCGAGGACCATCGCTGTTATAATCTTGACTTTTTGAACCCGGTAACCTGGTTCGCCGCTGGTACCTATTTGCCTGAACGCTTCCCCAGCCATAGATGCATATCCAGCAAACGGGAAGACTATGTCACCATTCACTTGATGATCCACCAACCATGGCACATCTTCGATGTTGAGCACAACTCGCCAACTAGGATCTTTGTTTGTGGTCTGCGGTACACGTAGACCGAGAAGCTCATGATGCCCGAATTTGCGCATTCTCCATTCTTGCGATGTCCGGCTTTCGTACCAGTGCTGAGCAGAATGGTTCCAGGGATAAACAGGCAGGTCAGTGACAACCTCACCATCAGGGATTATAGTGTCCCACTTGATTGGAATATCGTGCTGGTAAAGCGTACCAAAAGCAGTTAACACACTCCTTGTGCTATGTGAGGAACGGATCAGGGTCGGACAGTAGTTATTCGAAACGCCAACCGAAGCACATATTTCTCGTAGAGGTCCGGATAATGCTGAATGCGGTCCTATTTCCAAGAAGATATTGTTTTTCTGTTCGCGCAACATATTGGAGACAGTTGAGGAAAATCGAACAGGCGATGTCAAATTAGCAGACCAGTACTCTGGGGATAGCGCTTCTCTACACAGAATCACTTCGTTGTTCACACTTGAAAACATGGGGACTAGTTGAGCCAAATATTGCGAGGGCTGTTGCCCTCTCGACTCGAGCTCCGTACGTAGCATCTCCACGTATTTGTGTGATAAATCGTGCATATGATGCGAATGATACGCCATGTCTACTTTGAGCCGTCGAGCCAAGACGTCATTGTGATGCCTTTTGATGTCTTCGAGAACAGCATCTAGAGTGCCTGAACTCCCAGAAATTGTTGTTGAGCTGGGGCTATTCTCGCAAGCAATCACGACACCGGGTCTAAGATACTTTCGTGCCGTCTCAGAGCCGAGTCCGATGGCAGCCATTCCACCGTTTAACGTTTGGTAGTTAGTGACCAAACCGCGGTAATATGCAATTATAATAGCTTCCTCCATAGTTACCAGGCATGCAGCATATGCAGCAGCAATTTCGCCACTGGAATGGCCGGCCACTGCCTGTGGTTTTACCTCTGCTGCCACGAGCATGCGCACCAAAGCAACCTGTAGCGCTGTACACAAGGGCTGGGATATCTCTGCGCGGTTCACTTGGCTTGTTCCGAGCGGCTTTCCCAGCTCAGACTCGATAGACCATTTTGGTGGTATTTTTAAACTCAATAGAATCTTATCCATATCCTTGATTGCCTTCAGAAATTCAGGGCTGTCCTTCAACAGTTCATGGCCCATTTGTGCCCACTGAGCACCCTGGCCGGTAAATATCATGGTTATCCTGGGAGGCGTTGACGGGGCTTTTCGTGTTCGTGCAAGTGTCAGACCATCCTTATCTCCGTGGAAGACTGCAAATGTCCTATGTTGGCGGTGCTCCCGGCGAACAGCAAGTGTGTACGCGACATCAGGTAGAGAATCTAAGTCATGCTCATCGACATATGCTTTATACTGGTTCGACATCTCCTGAACGGAGTGCTGTGTGCTCGCTGATAAAAGCAGTAATTGCGGTGCTCTTATGTCAACTCTGCTTCTGCATGAACCCGTAATTAGACCGGATAGATGAGTATATGGATGCTCTACAATGACATGTGCATTGCTACCGCCAATACCAAATGAGTTTATAGCAACTCTCATATCACGGTCTCTTGGCCAAGGTAGAACCTCTCTAGGAACTTGCAGTCCAAATCGCTCAAATTCGATTTTCGGGTTAGGTGAGTCGAATTTGATATTGGGGACAATCATGCCCTTTTCGAGCATCAACACGGCTTTCAGCAACGAGCTAATCCCAGAAGCACCTTCTGAATGGCCTACATTAGGCTTGATAGAGCCAATATATATACCTTTTCTGCTGCTGCTGCTGTTACCAAAAACCTGGCCAACAGCTGCCGCTTCGATGGGATCTCCAGTTGGCGTGCCAGTGCCATGACACTCGACGAACGCTGTTCGATTTGGGTCGGAGCCGATAGCGCCATGAACTTTGCGCATGAGTGACAGTTGGGCTTCCGAACTTGGTTGAAGCAGACCCTGGCTGCGGCCATCCGAGTTCGTCCCTGAATTCGTGATAATGGCTCTGATGGGAAGACGGTTTTCCATGGCCCGGTCGAGCCTTTGCAAATAGACCGCGGTTATTGCCTCTCCTCTCGCAAATCCATCAGCCTTGGCATCAAACGTCTTACAGGACCCTTCCGGAGAAAGAATTCCCTCTGAAGCCATCGCCGCCGTCAGACTTGGGCCCAAAATGAGATTTGCACCGGCAACAACAGCTCCATCGCAGTCATCCATCCGCAACGCGGCACAAGCTTGATGCAGGGCAATTAACGAAGCAGAGCAGCCCGTTTTGATAACCATACTCGGCCCGCGAAGATCGTACTCGTACGATACACGGTTAGCCAGCATCAGGTCGATCTGGCCACCCATCACATATCCACCAATATGCTGGTCCTCTCGCGACTGAATCTGAAGCCAATCCTCAGCGAAGGCACCGACATAGCATGCAATATCCCGGCCACGGTAGCTCGTCTCACCCGCGTTTTCAAAACACTCTGCAACAACTTCCAGGAGCAGTCGCTGCTGCGGGTCTGTCCTTTTCACTTCGTCTTCCGTGAGCGAAAATTGCGAAGAGTCAAAGGCAGATACATCTTCGTTTAGAAAATAGCCGTGTTGGGTCTTGATGGCTCCTTTGCTGCCAAGTGACGAGTCGAACCCTGTCCTGCTGTAGCGACTGGCTGGGACTAGCCCGCGCATATCTTGTTTGTCACGAAGCGCATTCCATAGCTTTTCCGTGCTATTAATGTCGCCGGGGAGGCGGAGAGCCACGCCGCAGATGGCGACAGGGTGTTTATTCATTCTTGAAGCCATGTTTTTGCCATGCAACTCAGTGAGGCATCATGATTAATTTTTCAGCTATTCAGATCAATTTTGTAGGCGTGTTTCGAGGTTAATATTGTCGAATATGCAGTCTCAGAGGACGCGTAAAGCTTCAGAAAGACGAATTGGATTGACCACCAGAATGATTAGAGAACATGAAGCTATCTAGTTGGGAAGAAATTGTATTGTGCGAGGCACAAACGGTACTTGTTTAAGGCATGTGACCTGATTCCAAACGACTCGTGTTGACAGATACATCAATGTATATTCCAAGTTAGAATGGTGAAAGGATAAATGTCCCCTCCTTCGCGCATATACTAACTAGTCAATGCTACAGTGGAGCTGAGATTGTGTTTGGTTCTGAATGCATATCATTGGAAGACACAAGGCTATAGTATATCCTTCAACGCTATCAATACTAGTGCACCTTGATGGCGCTGCGTATCCATAATGATGCAATATATGCAATCTAGCAGCCCCCCCCCCACCCC
>CVMT01000001.1:2457515-2518136 GCA_000985935.1 Talaromyces islandicus | reverse complement strand
CCCTCCCCCCGGGGCCTCAGATGTGCGCCTAAGGTGCGACTTGAGCCGATTGACAGCGGCGCTGTTAGCTTTTTTGGGACTTACCTGAGGCCGATCACTTTCTAGTCAGTGGATACGATGTGTTTTGTACGTACGTATCCGTAATATACGACAAAAAGACCGCCATACCTTGCTATTATTAGCGTCTATTAACGTCTTGGGAGGCTTGAGCCGCGTGTCTGCTAAAATAAGGTGAGTCAATTATTACTCCTTAGAGCCTGCCGGAGAAATACTTGTCTGAATTACGATCTTCGTCCGGCTGCAGGAGCTAACAATAAGCTAAAGAAAAAGAAAACTAAAAAACACAGCCGGATGTCTGTTTCCTTGTTATCCATTCGCCAAGATACTAGTACCCCTCGCTTTCGCCTCCTCCTGGACGCGCTTCTGGATGCCCCGAACTATGCTATTCCCCCACTCCAAGCTAGTCATGACAGGGTTTTCCCCATTTTGTTGTTTCTGTTCATTTTCATCGGTATGATTGAGTTTTTGTATTGGTTTCATCAAAGCGTTGTTTTCCGGACGAGTCGCAATCAACACGCTCATACGGTCATGGGGCCGTTGCGCTCCTGGGGCCTTGACAACACGGTGAATACCAGACTTCAGAACTTTCTGCGTAAAGATTTCCATCGCGTCGCCCAGGTTTACTACAGCGCAGCCTGGCTCAGGTCGTACCCAGCGCCAGTCTTCGGGCTTGACAGCGAGACCTACGACTTCGGCACTGGGATCGGGGATTTGCAGGCCACCTAGCCAGGTAAATAAAATGGCGATGCTCAAAGCATCCTTGTGGGCTGGGAATCCATCTGGACCTTCCTTGGCCGCATCATATGGCTTGGAGGTTCCAGGATACCGGAGGACTCGAATGAAATCCCCTGAATCGTCGTAGAGACGATGTAGTTTCGTAAAGGACCCTGCTGGTAGGCCAATCTGCTTTTCTAGAATGCCCAGAATCGTGCAGGCTACTTTGTTTCCTCCGCTCAGGGTCTATCGATAGAGATCTTCATCTGGTGAAAGCCAAGATGGAATCCCGCCGCCTTCTGTTTTGGTGCCAAAGAATTCACTTTGGGGAATCTGATTATCAGTCAATTTATAATTGATAACAAGCGTAGGGTTATCATTCTTGCATACATTGAGAATTTCCCTCAGGTCAGACTCCCCAGCCTGGTCAGCAGTACGAAGTAGATATCTAGACAAATAATTCAGGATAAGCCCTTTCCCCGCGAGACAGAATGATAAATACGTACCCTCGATCAAACACCCGGACACCACCGAGAGGTTTATATTTCAGCTTCTCCTCCGTCGGCGTATTGACAAGCCGTTCACGATCCCGGTGACAAACTTTACACACATTCTGCCAGAGCTGCCGACCGGTGGGATGATCCAGCATATCCAAGTAGAAAAACCCAGTAGATGTACAGATATCAAACACCCGGTTTGCCTCAAGGTTATCTCCATTGAGCAGTTTGCTCAACGAGATCCTTTCTAGCTGGATTGTTGGTACATCGTCTGGGAACGGAGCTGGATAGAACTCTTCGACTTTGTATGCCTGCTCATTGTCACCGCCGGCAATACGGAAGGCGTTTTCGGCTGCGGTGCTACTCGCCATCTTTACTGACATGTGGTAGATTCGAAATCATGTAACTGTGGACGGTGATGCACGGATGCGCATAGGTTTCGATCTTCACATACCAAAGTACGTATGTGGGAATAGAATGTTTCGACCTTCCCATGCATCGCTTCCTGAACATGTCACGATCGGAGAATAAGTGGTTTTGGCTAGTATGAACGTGCGTATTATTTACAACCCATCGCGACCACTGATCAGCAGTGAGCACATGCTGGCCCCCCTCGCTCGTCCAACTAGGAACTAGGAGACCTGGCCTAGCGTTGCGGGTTGCGACACTGCAACATGGCAAGAACCAATTCTCAGCAAGGGCAAGTTAACCAGTAAGTGATAGTTAGCAAGCCAGGATGAGCCTTGTCCGGAGTAGTACTTGACACAGTATTGGCTGACCATAACTCCAATAGGAAAGTGGCGTAAATAGAGGTGGGATTCTTTGTTCGGTCTCTAAACAACTTAAACTGTGATATCGTTCAATCAATTGACATTGCTACTATTAATACGTCTAATTATTCGGTTACGCAATATACTTCCTCCCACTTTCTCCCCTAATCATAGCACGACTGAAAAAAAAAACCATCAGCATGGCTGCACAAAAAATCATCCTCGTCACTGGCGCAAACCAAGGCTTGGGATACTGCATTGTCAGTGTCACGGCCACGCGCGATCCCTCAGCACACTTTATCCTGGCCTGCCGCAACGTCGAAGCCGGCGAAAAGGCCGTCGAGGAGTTGAAGAAGAACGGCATTACTGCTTCTCTGGAGGTACTCAAGCTTGATGTTACCAACGACGACGAGATCGTCGCAGCGGTTGACGCGGTCACAGCGAAGCACGGGCGACTCGACGGTCAGTACTAACTTAATTACTACTACGTCTTCGAATCAGGAGCAAACCAGTAGTCGTTGCAAACTGCGAAACTAACCAACACGCAAAATAGTCCTGGTTAACAACGCCGGCATCTCCCGGTTCCCGAAAGACGCCTCGCTGCCAGCGCTTCGCGCCGCCTACACGGAGATGCTGCAAGTCAACGTCTCGTCGGTGGCCTGTGTGAGTGCCGGTTTCCGGCCTCTGCTGGCCCAGTCCGCCCATCCCAAAGTGATCAATATCACCTCGGGTCTGGGAAGCATTACCAATTGCCTGACCAAGAAGATGAACCGGTCGCCACCGTACGGGACGTCCAAGGTCGCCGTCAACGGGCTCACGGCGCATCTCCAGACAGCTGAGAACGACCGCGTGGCCGCCGCTTCGTCTGGAGAAGGCGGTCCCAAGGTGGATTATTACTCTGTCGCCCCGGGCTTTCTCAAAACCGCCTTTACTCGTTTCAATGAGCGGGGCAAGGACCCATACGCTGGCGCCGAAGTCATCGTGCAACTTATCTTGGACGAGGCTGGCGAATACCAGGGCGGAACGCAGTGGGAATTCGAGCAGGGGAAGATGCAGCAAGTTCCTTGGTAATTAGTTAGTCGTACGTACAGAGTAGTAATCAGAGTAATTACCGTGTATGTATCTGTGGGATTATTGTGCGCAGCCTGCAGATTTTGGCTTGTTAGCTTGCACTGCTAGCTGTAGCTAAAAGTACGTCCAGTAGTTTTACCAACTGCAAACAGGGGTAGTATGTACTCCATAATGGGGGCGAAATTACCAGACAGGCATTGAATCAACGTCATTAGACAGCACAGAATACGATGGATTAAAACATAACTACGTACTAAACTAATAAAATAAAACCATAAACAATGGCCTTGTTATGTCTGTGACGAAGCACAGCTCAAGAAAAAATGCGGTCGTTCATTGCTGCCGGCTTTTTGCTGAACAGTCTCCTCGTTCAAGCAGCATCTCTGATTGACGATCTTCGAGGCCTGGGTCTATCACCCGGCACAAAGATCGGTCTAGCCTCAAACTCGTCGGGCTTCACGCAACGCTGGTCCAGTTACGATGCGCCCAGCTATGTGGCAGCTGTCAAGCCAGTAACAGACAAGGACGTTGCAAAAGTGGTATGTCTAATTACATGCCGTGCACTCCAGTGGGAAAGTATTAACGTTATTGACTTTTGGCTTGGCTATAGATTGCATTCGCCGCAAATACATCTACTCCCTTCCTATCCACCGGCGGAGGCCATGGCTTCTCAACCACCCTGGATCGACTACACAAAGGCATCGAGCTTGATCTCGGAAACTTCAACAATGTCAGTGTCGATGCCGATGCGAATACACTGACCATTGGCGCCGCGGTGCGCTTTCGTGATGTTGTTGGTCCACTAGGCAAGGCAAAAAAGGAGCTTCGTGGGCACCCTCTTTCCGTCTACCACGAGATATCAGGCTAACAGATAAAAAAAAAAGCCATCGGCTCGGAACCCTGCGTCGGTATGATTGGAGCCACCCTCGGCGGTGGAGTAGGCAGGTATTCTGGTCTGCACGGAATGATCCTTGACTCGCTGAAGAGCGTTAGACTCGTCTCGGCCGCCGGAGAGATACTCACTGCATCGACTACGGAAAACGCGGATTTGTTCTGGGCTCTTCGCGGTGCTGGATTCAATTACGCGACGATTCTGGAGGCGACGTACAATGTGTATGACGAGACAGCTCCCTCTGTGCTGAATGCGGACTTTCTTTTCCCGCCGAATGCGAGTCAGGCGCTTTTGCAGTACTTCAAGAGTTTTGAGGCGGATGGATTACCAGCCAAGTTGGCTTTGGTGTGGCTTGCTGCGAATAATGAGGCATTGGGCGGGGTGAGAACATAGTTTTAATTGAGAAAGACGAGACTAATAATATCGATTGATCCAGTCGTTCATCATGATCAACGCCGTCTACGTCGGACCCAAAGCCGAAGGCCAGAAATACATCCAACCGCTATTCGACGCTTTCCCAATACGCTCGAGCCAGGTCGAGGTGCCTTGGTCTCAAGTGAATGCAGCAGCCTTTTTTGGCAATGAACCCGCCAACTACACCTGTCCCACGAACTCACCACATAATGTGTACGGGGGTGCCGTGAATCACTTTGACCTGGATACGTTTCAGACCTTTTATGAGAATTATGACAACCTGACGTCGTCGCTGGCCACGCAATTGAGTGGCACGGTGTATTTCATCGAGTTCTTCCCGAACCAGGCTGCACTGGCCGTGCCGGCAAATGCCACGGCGTACCCATGGCGGAATATCACTGCTCATTTGTATTTTTCCTTCGGCTCTTTATAAATCTCCCGACTGATCAGTATAGGCTGTTGAATTTCGCATACAACGCCACAAGCGGGCTGGATGACAAGATCAATGCCTTTGCTCAAGGCGCGCGCAGCAACTTTTCCGCCGCCAGCGGGTTTGCGCAGCCAGAGCTGTATGTATCATACGGCCACGGAGACGAAGATCTTGCGACGTTGTATTCCAAGGAGAACCTACCCCAGTTGTTGCAGCTGAAAAAGAAGTGGGATCCGCAGAATGTGTATAGATACAACTACCCGTTAATTCGGTGATATTATTGGGACGGACCAACTGAGTTCAAAGACCTATATATCCTTAATTTAGTGGAAAAATGTTTTTAAACGATTATTTCAGATAATCCTCCTCTTTCAATACCCGCTTCCCAATCTCCGCCAACTCGTCGCTCCACAGCGGATCCTTGGTGATGCCATTCTGGGCCTGGTCAATCATGGCCGCTGCCAGCTCGGACACATGCACACGGGGAGTATGGCCAAACATGTTGAACAGCGCTTTCGCGACAGCATCTGGAGTAGCCTTGGGTCCTGGGCCATCGATAGCCCCAGGTTTGGTCGAAGTGACCTGTACACTGCCAGTTTCAGCCTTGTCGGCGAACTCGAGCAGCGCATTTTCCGTCCGGCCCTACACGTAACTAAGCACTTATCATCAATCACAAGAGATCCGTGGAGCGAACATACTCGCATATGTCGGTATTCCGCCAGATAAGACAGCTCCTTGGTCTGGTCTCGCTCAATCAACACACCCGACACATAAATAAAGTGAAACGGCTTGTTGGCCAGCACAGCCATGCTCTTGAGCGCGTGTAGCGTGTAGTCGTAGCACACCGTCGTGACGTGCGCAAAGTCCATGTTTCGTGACTGCGACGGTGTAATTGCGAGGCTCCTACAGCCTCGTTAGAGCCATATTTACGTTGGTTTTATGTAGGAGAAAACATTACCAGATGCAAGCATCAGCGCCTTTAATTATGTTTTGCAGTGACTCTGGGTATTCGCTTATCCAGTCTTCCAATACAAAACAGCGAAACTTGTCACCGTGCTCTGCTGGCGGTGGGATTTCGCGACGAGTAATCGCAACAACCGACGTGATGGCCGGGTTGCGCAGGGCTTGACGCAGCACTTCGCCGCCAATGAAGCCGGTTGCACCGACAACAAGCAGTTTCATTTTGGAAAATAAATTTAATTAATATTTTTGGTACTATCAAGGATAAATGCGAGCTGAAAGTATGGCAGCCTAAAGTTGGGTCATGCATGGATATATACATCGAACCCGGATTAAAACGCTTTATCCTCCACCCCAGTTGACAGCTAGTTCTGCCCCTCGATCAATCAATCAATCACATCAACCCACAGAAAATCATTACTCAAAGCGGAATTTATGTCACAGGCGATTTCGAAACTGCACCACCGGCCCCTCCTTGCCGACAATAAAATAATCCTTGATCTTGTACTCGCCCGCCGGTCCCACGCCCAGCTGCTCCATACCTGGAGCCAGGCGAATATCGTACATGAACAAAACCCGCGCCACCGCAAGATACAGCTCAAACAGGGCGACGTGACGTCCGATACACCCTCGCGGTCCGAGGCTGAATGGGATAAACGCTTTTCGCTGCAGGTCTAATGTTTCGTTTTCGTTTTCGTCCCACCGGGATGGGTTGTATGCAAACGCGTCCTGGAAATACCGAGTATCGTGATGCAGAGCGTACGTGGGCACGCCGACTACTGTTCCTGCTGGAAAATACTCGCCCATGATGATCTGTCCGCCAGCACAGACCTCGCGCGGCAGAAGCATGGGTACTGGCGGGCAGAGACGCATTGCCTCGTCCACGCAGGCTCGTAAATACGTGTTGGAGGTGAGCGCTTGGCCGTTGGAAATTTCGTCAACAGAGTTGAAGGATTTCCGGATAGAATGCTGGAGTTTGTCGAGCACTATCGGGTTGTGTACTAGGAAGTAGAAGATCGATGCGAGACTTGTGTTGGCTGTGTCGGATCCTGTTGCTGTTAGCTATGCAATCCACAACATATCAATTTATTACTACAAAGATATTGGAGATGAAGAACACACCAGCTCCGAGTAGCAAAGCCGACTCCCCCATAAGCTCCATGACAGAGTATCCCTCGCCAGTAGTCGGATCCTTGGCTCGCTGCAGATAATGGATGATATCCCTGCGCCCATTACTATCCTCCCCCAGGGCAAGACGCTGCTGAAGCCGCGTGCGAAGAAACGCAAACTGCTTCATGCGTCTCTCCTTGTGCGCACGCGCAAACACCATCAGATTCGACAAATTCAGCCGTCCGAGAATCGGCATTTGCCCCGTAATATTAATGTAGCGCGAATTCGACGCCATCAGATCCAGAAAAAACCGATGATCGGGGGTTGTTGATGAATGGAACGACTCTCCAAAGAGCAGCTCACCAAGAGCATCGAAAATGGCGTAGGCAGACCACACGCGCATATCCTTTGGTGCTGACCATTCTTTGCGGTCGTTGTCGTCAAGAGCATCGCACCAGATGCTGATGGCGCTGATGATATACGGATGCACCTGGCGCACTGCCTGCTCGGAAAAGGCATGCGACATAACCCGACGTTTGCGAGCATGCACGGCTTTGTCAGTGGCACTGAAGATACTGACGCTGTTAAAAGCATTGTACCAAGTACTCTTTTTCACATTCGCTTTTGGTCCGTATACCGAGTCCAGAGCCTCCACGCTGCACACGGACACGCTGTTGGGACCCCAGCGCACAAAGTCGCCATATCTTTTGTGCAACTCGTAAAAGTTCCAGTGGCGCGTGCCTCGCAAGGCATGCCAGACAGAGTACAGGTCTGTCAGTTTTGCGACAAATGGTCCCGGGTATTTGGCGAGGGGATGGAACACGGTCATATACAGTACATAACTAGTGATCTTGTTCTTCATCAGTTATTGCATCGTTTGTTAAACTTGTGATGCTTACAGAGACTACCAGCCAGAGCACAATTGCCCCAGCGGTATAAGCCATGATTGTCTCTTGCCTATTATCATTAGACAGATTATTACTCGCACAAGAGTTCCAAAACTTCAAATTCTTTTACTGTCCGGCTCCCCACAGAGGATTGGGTCTGCTAGCACAAGTTAATCATATACAGCTAATCTACGTCCACTCATTTGATTGTGGGTTCTGGTCTGCATCTGGAGCCTCCACTGTCCAGAGCACATTCTCCGCCGGGGCACTTTTATCGTCATAGCTCTGAAATATACGTACGTACAGGTTATAACAGCATTACTTACACATGGGCGACGTAAGCAGCTAGCTGTCTCTCGTGTAACTATGCACCGGATGAATTATAAATTAAATGCCTAATACGTACATACAACCAATACATATTGATAGGCATGTCGTATTCAACGCGAATGACTCGCTAAGCGCTGACTCAGCTTTTTCTGCTATTCGTCCAAATTATGCTCATATCTGAGAGGCTGGATGCAGCCTTTTGCGCATTAGGACACTGCCCCGGGCGTCTTAAATAATATTATAGCTTGAAGGCGAAGCCACGATGCTGCAAGTTCGCGGTCCCGCTTCGTGGGGGCTGCAACTGCATTCTTGGAAGTTGGAACAGGGGAGCTTGTCTAAACCATTTACTTTGATAGCCAAGTACGGAAAATACAAGCAGCTAAAATCTAACTACAACATGGACTGCGCACTAACATGTTACTAAGGACGTCCTCCATGCTGTTGGTATTCTGGCAATGCTGACTGACTGGGGTGATCCTGTGAAGAGCCGGTCATTTGCTTACATGGCTTACTCTGGTTTCTCCGAATTGTCCGAATTGGGGACATGCATTCTTCTTACGCATACCAAAGTTACAAACCGTACAATACGTTTCAGACGTCTTCAGGAGCGTCTGCATGGACCAGCTGGACGCCCTAGCATCTGCACGTCAACCGCTTTGGTATCCCCTAACAATGATCCCATGTGTCGGGGGCCGTTCCATGCAACTTTACTTGCTGCGGAGTCGTCAGTGCAGGTTTGCAGAGCACGTTGTCTCTTTGCCTTTTTCGATTCTTCAATTCTTTGATTCTTCGATGATAGGGTTCTATCCCCACATGGAAACATCCAAATAGCCATGGATGGATGATAACCATGGTTCCCTAACATGGTCAAAGATTCATATAATCCGCTGGCTGTTGCAGCGGGTAAAGTCCCGCCGGGCCTGTCGCCTGAGGACCGCAACTCGGTCTATCATGGCGTCCCCATGACGGTGGTGCTGAGTGTTTTTGCTTGTTTTGCGCTGGCGTTTTATATGACGAGAATCTATGCAAAGATTGTGATTGTGAGGCGGTTAGGATGGGATGACCGTATGTTTTTACTCGTTTGATTTCGTGGGACGTGGCTGTTGCTGACGTTGTGGAAGTTCTATGTACGATTGGAGTGGTATGTTGATACTGAATGCTTACATGGCAATATATCTAATGGTGGACAGCTCGGCGCTATTCTGGATATTGTGTGCTTCGGAGTTTGTACGCTTTTTGCTGTTTTAGTAGTTGACTTGTGCTAATGATAATTCTCACAGCATCAATCAATGGACCGCTAGGAAAACACATGTGGAACATCACGCTTGCCCAATTTCTCTCAAACAACTTTGTCATAGTAAGACCTTTCTATGTGTGTAGTGTCAGATAGACGGCTTACAAAACCAGACAGGCTACATCATGCAAGTAACTGCCTCGGCCACTCTCGGTGTCATTAAACTCACCATCTTTATCTTCTACGCGGAAATCTTCTGGGTTCTGGAATGGTGTCGCTGGGTAATCTACATCGGCGCCAGCATCAGCAGCGCTTTTTACTTGTCTATGACAATTGTGCAATTCTATTTCATGACTCCCCGGCCCGGCGAGACCATGGCTGAGCATTTTGGCGGCAAAATGGCCGCCAGAGTCACCAGCTTGTCGATTCCAACGACGTCAGTGGGCCTGGCAATTGATATTTTGCTGCTAGTTGTGCCGTTGTGCGCGGTTGTGCAGCTGCATTTGGCCAAGATGAAGAAAGTTCAGTTGATTTTGACCTTTCTCATTGGTATTTTGTATGGTTTGGCCTTATCCTTCTTTCTGACTTTGCTAATGATTATTAAAGTGCCATCCTTGGCTCAGTGCTGAGTCTCTCCTTTAAAATCATGACCTACGGAAACCCGGATTTGACATACCACCTCATCCTCGTCAACTTTTTCATGTAAGCCCCTTCATCAACTTATTGAAGTCAAGTCTAACTTGGGTTCCCAGCTCCATCGAAATGATCTTCGGCATCTGCATCGCCTGCGCACCTCTGGTATCTCGCACTGCCCGCTACCACCGCGGCCAAATAACCTCCATCGTGCAAAGCCTATCAATCTCTCCGCGCTCGTTGCCGTCATTCGTATCACCTGTCCAGAAATCATCATCATTGAACAACAAAACACCTGGTTCCGGTTCCTCGGCACAGAGAAGTGGACCCGGTGAGCAAGGCGCAGAAAACCAGACCGAAATGAGCGAGATCCGCAGCTTCAAGAAATGGCGCGGTAAATACATAAACACAAGATCTGAAGGGAAGTTGTGGTCGAGTACGGATGGCACGACGACGACGACGACGATGACGGGGACGACGCATACGACGGGGCATGCGACGAATACTACGGCCAGGACGGAGGAGGATTTGGAGCAGCAGGACCAGCTGCAGAGGGATAGTCATGATGATAACGATGGGATTGATGCGCATAAACATAGGAATCCTTCGCCCGAACAACAGGTTTAGAGGGATATGAATGTAAATTCAACATTTTGTATATAGACTGTATGAACATGAATATGTTATGACTAGTGACACAATTAATCGAATATAAACCAATTAAGCATTACACCAAGCGTCACATGTGCTAACCGTTCCGGTGGAAAAAAAAAAGAATCAAAATTGAACTGAGTCAAGGATAAACTAAGTAACAAGAATCTAAATCCAACATGTAAGAAAAGCATATACAGCTCGATACAGCTCAACGATCAAGCAAAACGCCATACTCCAATGCAATCAAAACGGATCAGGAACAATCCTGACTTGTCATCGTGGTATCGTTGCGGTTAAAAAAAAAGCTAGTTCTGAACTTTGGCTACTCGTTTCGCCGTTCCAATGTGCGTGTTGTGGACTTTTGTCGCGAATTTGAGACTGGTCAAGGTCTCTCCGAGGTGTGCTTGTAGAGGACTGACCATGACAAACATCAATGTCTTCGAATTGCCGCCGAGTGAGAATTGCAGCAGATACGTGAGCTACAATAATTAGTATGAGTTCCACAAGTCAAACGAAAGGTGAAAAAAGAAAAAGGGTAAAAAAGGAAAACTCGACGTACCTTGCTGTTTCGGTACGGTATATGACCATCCTTACCCTGCCCAAGAGCACCAATCACATCTCCCAAGCAGCTCAAGCTACGGTTGATATTTTGCGTCTCCTTCAGTCGATCTCCAGTGGCACCGCTGTGACTAAGACGCTCACTACCTGCAAGATCAACCAGATTCAACGTGCCCTCGCTTCTTTCACCCGTAACGCTGTTCTGGCCAATCAATCGCAGTATAAAGACAGAGTGTGACCGTGAGGACCGTTCGTTTGCCTTGGTGGCCGCGACGGATCGATTGGCTGCAGCTCTCTTGAGAATGGATTCAACCATTTCAGGGGAATCCAGCGTCACCGTGTTGACGTCGGTAATGGTTGTTTTGCATCGTTGCATATCGTGTCGGATCTCATGTTTCTTCTTGTCTAATTCGTCTGCTTTTCCGAGCAGGTCATTCAGGTTTTCATTGTAAACCTCCACAAAGTTACCCTCCATGGTGTACGTCCACCCCTTCTCCTCCAGACTCTTTGCAGTATCATAAATCTGATGGACGGCTCGAGGAATCATGCCGTCCTGCGACGACATCGTATGCGTCTTGCCGCTGCCCGTCTGTCCATAACAGAAGATACAAACATTGTACCCATCAAGTGCACTCTGAACAAGCTGACTGATCTCCTCGAATACATCAGAGTTCATGCTTCCAGGACCAAAGACGTGGTCAAAAGAAAAGGCGTTGTTTCTGCGGGAAACCACTCCGAGACTGCTCTTTTCCTCAGGTCCCATGACTGAGATCTCTTTTCCTTCTTCGGCGTCATCCGGGAACGCAATCTGAGCAACCTCAGACGGTGGTTCGGAGTTGAGTGGTGGTCGCACACGACAAAAGACACGAATATTGCCTTTCAATTCCTGCACTTGGTTGTGGAGTTTGCGACGGACAGTTTCTTCCTTTCTCAATTTCTCCTTGGCTTCATTTGTCTCGGCGAGCGCATGTTCCAACTGCTGTTGAAGGCGCTCGAAAGCCTGTGACTGTTCTTGGTTTCCAGACTCCAAAAACTCAATGCGAGCCTTGAGAGCCCTGATGGAGGATTCCAGGGTAACAGTATTCCCACTGGCAGTATCCAAGTTACTGCGAAGATCACGGTTTCTGGCCTTTTCACTTTCGATATCGGCAAAGGCGGTGCACAGCTGTTGTTGCAGTTTCTCAACCTCCCTGTCCTTGTTCGCCATTTCCAGCTGCACACGCTGAGAGTCAAGGGCATTTTGCGAATTCATTTGGTTGATTTCATGTTGAACTCGAGCGCGCTCGTTTTCAATATCACTCTCAAAGCGCCGTCTCAGTTCTTGCATTTCTGCCTGGTGCTCCGACAACAAACTGCTGATTTGTTTTTGGCTTTCCTGCCTTATAGCTTCTGCTTCGATACGCATTTTTTGCTCGGATTCATCCATGGCGATCTCTTGCTCTCTTTCAGAGTCTCGGAGCGCGGCTTCAGTAGATGAGAGTTTACCCTTCACTACCTCCAGGTCAATGCGCAGCGTGCAGTTGGCCTCCATCAGCTCGTCACGGTTTTTCTCAAGCTCGTCGACTGTGGCTGTCAGAAAAGATTTCAGTTCCACTAGGGTTAAACATACCCCTTGTTTTGTACAAATTGACGGCGCCTTTCATCGCATCGCTGTTTTGGCTGGCTTCGGAGATCTGATTATAGAAGGCTCCAAACATATCTTCGAATTTCTGGATACGGGTATCGTAATCTGAAGCTGCTACAGAAGACCCTTTGGTTAGAAACGATCCTATTCCTTTGTTTCGTTTAGGGGAATTGGGTCTGGTAGGCGACGGGGATGGAGATGGTAAAGTTGACTTTGATTGAGAAGGGCCCCTGGCCATGATTGAGCGTGAGGGTACCTTGCGTGCTTTCTTTGCCAACATGTTTGGCAGTTTGGGTGGATCCATGGGTTCCTGTAATGACAGTTTACCCATCATACTGCTCAACGATACTTCCCGTTGCTGATCAGGTGGAGTATCGGGGGTATAAGATGTGCTGGGTGACGGGGTCCATTCCATTGTGCAATTGAGGTGTTTACCATCTGATCCTGGGGTGGTTTGAAGAGATTGATGAGATTCATGCGTACCCTTTCTTTTGCCAAGAACACTGTTTGGCGATTCCTCCTCATGGGTATCTAATGATGTCTTGGGTCTTGAGATTGACGAGGCTCCTATGCGTCGTGTGCCCATTGATGTCTGAGGTCGTGAAGCGGGGGCTCTAGAGCTGGGGCCAACAGTCTGGGAGAAGGAAGAGCCGGTATTTGTTCTTGGTTGCGTTGCCCGCGACGATACGGACGACGACAAGGAATTCGTTCGGCCATGTTGTCTCCCTCCGCCGCTTGGTATCTTGGACGTCGTATTTGCTGAAGTCGGCTCTACGAGAAGATCAGTACCATGCCAAAACAAAGACACGATTCCAGCACACACTTGCGATCGATGTCGGTTTGATGTTCGACGTGGCGAACCCGGGCGCCTTAAGCCCAGATCGAGAGTTTGCTTTTGCCGAGTTCATCTCCGCCAGACCGGCTTGGGGGATTCGCGACCTGTTTGCTGAGCGAGAGTCCATCTAAAGCCGCGATCAGTCAGTCAGCGTGTGCTTGTGCGGCAGCTCCAATTCCGTACGTTGACAAAGTTCTCATCCATTGTGGTTCAGCCCAGACGCTCGCGAGAAGGCTTTGTTGCGGTGTAACAATTGGCGAGGTATCAGAGAATCATGACACACAGGAAGAAAAAGTTGGGCGTAAAACAGGTCTCGTCTCCCGATCAGAACGAGTTATGGCTCAACACGGGGCAGGTGAGGAGACCGTCTGGAGCTTGTTTGCGGCGGTTACCCGGAGAAACAGGTAAACAAACGGAACCGTTAGTCAGCACCTTATTAGGCGTAGCGTTGGCCTGAGGGGCAACGTCAGGCTAGTCCCATAGTAGACTAGCGGAGCTCTCACAGACACGTGATGCCCTCACAGATGATTCGAAGGAGAAACAACAATTGTTTCAGACACATCTACGATCAGGACTGATTAATTAAACTTGGGGTCATTCGTATTAATTGTAACTTTGTAGAGTCTCGATGCTATCTCGCGGCACAGTTGCATGGTTTCAGCCTGTGCGACTGCCTTAATTTACCCAGAAGAGGCCCCGGCGTGGCTTAGTGGTTCTCCGGCGAGGCTTCGACTCTTATTATTATTCCTAGCATCGATGCTGCCTCTGCCTCCTATCCACCCGTCCCTCACCGTCTCTCTCCCTTGGCTCAATTGCTCGGTCCTGGAGATCCTTCTTTCTCTCTTCTCCTCTCTAACCCCCGCGTCCTCTCGCCATGTCTGGCCGTTTTGTCCGGTCGTCGAAATACCGTAAGCTAGCAACAATAGTCCCGCGTGATCTCCAACAGAGCTGATGCTTGCTTGCCTTGCGCCTTTAGGACACGTTTTCGGTCAACCCACAAGACGAGTACGCTTGGAATCGGCGGACCACACCGTCAATGGACTGGATGATCGCTCATCTTCTACGAACAGGAACAATGCTACGATAATCTGCGCGTGTCCCGCAATGCGTGGGATACCAACTTGCTAAAGGTCCGCCCCTTGGTTTTGTTGCTGTCGTATGTACCCTATGATCTGACAACCACAGGTCAACCCCAAATACCTGGCTGTTAACTGGGAAGCCGGTGGTGGCGGTGCATTTGCCGTTATTCCCTTGGAGGAGCGAGGAAAGCTTCCGGAGAAGATTCCCTTGTTTCGAGGACACACCGCTGCCGTCTTAGATACTGACTGGTAGGTCATCGTGCCCCGCGTATGCTTGCTTTTTCCTGAGACTCATGTTAAATAGGAACCCTTTCAATGACTCGCTGATTGCATCTGGTTCCGACGATGGCAAAGTAAGTTTCGCCGTCATGGCATCTACGTGCTTGGCTAACAGTGACAACAGGTCTTCCTCTGGCGCGTGCCCGACAACTTTACCATTCGTCCCGATGTCGAGTCCGATGATGTGCAAGATGTCTCTCCGGTCGGCAAACTCAGCGGTCATCCTAGGTCAGAAGCCAACGGTGGTGGAAGACAGGTGGAGGCACATTAACTGACAATGTTACAGAAAAGTTGGCCAAGTGCTATTCAACCCCGCGGCAGAAAACGTGCTGGCGACTGCATCGGGCGACTTCACTATCAAAATCTGGGACATCGAAGCCGGCGCCTCCAAGTTTACGCTCAAACTAGGCGACGTCGTCCAGTCGCAATCGTGGAGCGCCAATGGATCGCTGCTCGTAACGACGTCTCGTGACAAGAAGTTTAGGATATGGGATGTTCGCCAGGAGCGTCCTGCCATCGAGACCGCAGGCCACTCGGGAGCAAAGAACAGCCGTGCAGTGTGGATGGGCGAACACGACCGAATTGCTACTACCGGTTTCTCCAAGATGAGTGACCGCCAGCTGGCCTTGTGGGATGTCCGTGCCGCGCGCGAGCCTACCAGTGGATTTAAAACCCTCGACTCCATCTCCGGTGTTTGTGTTCCGTTCTGGGACGACGGCACACAATGTTTGTACCTGGCTGGAAAGGGGTAAGTGGTATACCAGAACCTTATCCTGTTCCCTGCTGACCACCTAGCTAGTGACGGCAACATTCGTTACTTTGAATATGAAAACGACAAGTTCGAGTTCCTCTCCGAGTACAAGTCTGGCGATCCTCAGCGGGGTCTGGCATTCATGCCCAAGCGCGGCGTCAACATGCACCAAAACGAAGTCGTCCGTATCTACAAGTCGGTTTCCGACACATACATCGAACCCATCTCGTTTATCGTTCCTCGCCGTTCAGAGACCTTCCAGGATGACATTTACCCGCCTACTGTTGGTCTCAAGCCAGCCATGAGCGCGTCCGAGTGGCTCGATGGCAAGGAAGCCATCCCCCCAAAGATCTCGTTGGAGAGTATTTACGAGGGATCTGGGCTGCAGGAGGTGACTCCTTCGCAGGCCAAGCCTACTTCTACAATCAGCGCACCAGCTCTAGAGCCTGCTCAACCCGCCAAGGCAGCTGAACCTGTTCGCTCGGAGCCGACCCCTGTCGTGCGACCAGCGCCTTCAATGAAGGACCAGGGAGCTTCGATGGCAGCTATGGTTGACAAGTTCGCCGACGACGACGAAGAAAAAGAGGAAGTCGATGACGCCTCCAGTTTTGAAGAAGTCCCGAAGCCTGTCGAACGCGCGTCCTCGCCAGTGAAGAGCACCCCGCCGAAGGAAATCCCTGTTATCAAAGAGACCCCTGCTTCCGCTATTTCGAAACCCTCGCCCATCAACGAACCCGTCGCAAAATCTTCGTCCATCTCGTCAGACTCTGTCAAGGATGATATTGCCGAGATCAAGGCATTGATTGCTCAGCAGACCAAAACGATTGCCTCTCAGGCTGAGCAAGTGCAGAATCTGACTGCAGAAATCGAATCCCTCAAATCCAAGCTCGACGGATAGAAGAAAAGTCCTGTTTTTGGCACATTATACAGTCCTGGCAGTAATAATTTGTTTGTTTCTGCAAATTGCATGTGTGATTCGAAAAGGTTTGGATGGCGTGGGTTTCTGGTGATGCTTGCTGGTCTACATATTACTTGCACATTCAGTATATCTACGCCAATATTGTGGTCTGTATATGAATTTGTCTGATGTTTGGAGATTTGTGGGCACAGAAGATGAAGAAGTTACGATTGTGGTGGCCTGTTTTGTTGCGTGTTGGCGCATGATGTATTTCATTTCATATTCTCTGTTAATGAAGCAAGCGTTCTGCTAGAATTTTGTTTTTATTATTATCTGAACTATAGCAAACCTGTTCCTACTGTTCCCAGGCTCATGCAAAAAGCTCTTCCTCGCTTTTCCCAAACATGGACAGAATTGTGCGCCTTGCAAGATCGATATTCACTCCCTCAATTCTCTTTTGGAGCTGTTCTCGACTGTGCACCAATCTGCAAGCTATTTCCTTCCACGACAGTTCCTCTTCGTCTACCGGAAAAATGTCCCGTCCATGAGCAATATTTACCTTCTGCAACACCCCGTTTTGCTTGCGTATCTCCCCTCCCACAATCACATAGCTAACCTCTCTGGGCCCAGCATGCCTCACCAGCGCCGCCAACGGATCCTGCTGGGCTGCACAAACCATGGCCGGCGTCGACGCATCAAAAACCACCAAATCCGCCAATTTCCCCACTGCAATCGACCCTATCAGCCCATCCAGCTGCGCCGCCCGTGCCCCGTTGATCGTGATCAAATTAAACGCGCGCTGCACTTTGGCTCGAAATTGGCCCGGGTATTTGTTGTTGCTGGCAGCTTCACGCATTTGCGAGGCGCGGTCGCTGCCCAGGGCCGTCTGGGCTTGGTACAGCATGCCGGCTGGGCCGCATGTGTGACAGTCTGCGCCGAGACTTGTTAGAGGCAGATCGGTGCGAAATGCGATTGGGTCAGCACCAGAGGCCATGAATATCTCGGCATCGGGCGTCGAGGCGATGTATGCGCCGGCGGAGGTGAGTAGAGAGGCTTGTGAGGGCGTTGCGCCGTTGCCGTGGGAGAGTAGGATGTCTGGGCCGAGGAGGGAGGCGGACTGCAGAAATTCTGGGATTTTGGACTGTCCTGATATGTAATTCTTGTTAGCAAATCTCGGTTTTGAGAGGTTTATGTGATATGAGAAAAAAAACTGACCCTCAGAAACCGCCCAGTGTCGAAAATGGCTCGTGATCATCTTGATTCCCATCTTTCGAACCCTCTCAAACACAGAAACAATCACATCCTGCGGCAGAAAATACGAATCAAAAAAGAATCCCAATGTCACGCGCCCGTCACCTCCAAACGGCGCTCTTTGCGCAAAGCCTTCCAGCTGATCCAGTATCCACGCGGGCAAAGCTCCGCTCTTATCGACTTCAAAGTTGGTTGAAGTCCACTCTGCCGCGCGGAGAGGAGTTGCTCCGTAGCAGAATACAGAACGAATCCCAGACGCCACTGTTGCAGCGAGCGCTGCTGAACCGTGGTCTGGGCCAGCGCTCATGTGCGCGTTGTCGACCACGCAGGTTGTGCCAGCATCGAGGGATTCCATGCAGCCGGCCAGTTGGCCCCAGAAGATGTCTTCCGGAGAGAAGTTTATGGCTTGGAGGTTTGCTTTTTTTGTTCCCAATCCTCAGCAGACAGATCTTATAATGTTATGAATGGTGATAAAAACGTACCGGCAGTCACATAATCCATCAATGTATGATCCCCATGCCGGCCTTTCAACTGCGTCTGCCACATGTGATGATGGGAGTCAACAAAACCTGGAGACACGATCTTATCAGTGCAGTCAATCACATCTGCGTTACTGGAGGTTGCCAGGTTCTGTCCGATCTGCGCGATGCGGTTTCCGGTGATGAGAATGTCTGTGTTATGTAGGACGCACACATTGTCCTGCTCGTCGTGTTGCAGGACTGTGCCATTTTTGAGGAGAATTGAGTTTTGAGACATTTCCTTTCAGATCCATATAAAATTATCAATTTATAAGAAATGTTTTTGAAATTCATCATTAAAAGCTGGGTATGTTGTGTAATATATCCACAAGCTCGGGCAATTCAAGCTCGGCCTCGGGGTATTCGCCGAACTCGGTGTTTACCGAACTTTGGCAGAACCGTCCAATGGATGAGAGATTTGTATCTTTAATTTGCCGTCTAAATCCTTTTAATTTTATTTCTTCGGTAATAACAATAATAACAGTAATAATTCGAAAGATACTTTCGCGTAGGTTTTGTCTCGAGAATTCGGCCAACTGGTCTACTTCGGGACCAGGGCTTTTTTTTGGGGGGGGGTGGTTTTAATTAATCGACTAGTTGTCACAGAATTATAATATGGGATTGAAGATGTGAATTCGCAAATGCATAGAATGTGGTTCGCAAGGTAGAAACCAAATGGAAATTTCCTGTTGTGGAAAAGGCCGTTGTGTGAGGGCGACTGGCTACGATATGCCGAGGCAGAACCATTGAATCAACTTAAATTTTATGCCAATAAAAGTGGATTTTTATCATTTTCTTAAATACGTATTTCTAATGTTCTTTTAATACTTATAATTTCTACTGAGAAGTGAATAGGACTGGTTTCGCAAGTAGCTTAAAATTGATCAATTGGTATCAATTTATTGATATATATACTCTGCGAGCGGATCAAATGATCACTATTTGAATAGGTACAACGACCAAACATTCAAAATTTTTGAACATATACCTATGTATTCTGGACAACATTAGCTGGTTAGATAAATAGTTTCAAAACTATAAAAATGGCACTGATACAACGGGCTGTAATGTTAAGACAGCATTGGCAGAACAAAATGCAAAAATTCCACCTCAGAATCCGTCCAGAACACAACACTATCAGAACCCGGCTTCAGACGAATAGCACTCTCAAACTTAATAGCCTCTGAAGATGGTGATGTCTGCTCCTCACTCAAACTTGCATTCCCTTCGCCCCGTAGCACATACAACAGCTGAATGGCATTTTCCGCCTCAACCTGCCACTTCCCCCCAGCCTCGATGCGGACAGTTTGGACTCGAGTTTCTCGCTCGCTGAACACGCCGAGATTTTTATACAAAACCCCTTTTTCTCCAGGTTTAATAGGTTTCCACGAAAACGCCTTTGGTCTGATGATGATCGGGTCATGGTATCTTCCGGCTGGATACACCAAGGGCCGCCCATTGCAGTGCTCCCATAGCGCCTCATACCCATCCTTTGCCTCAGCGCTAGCATTACCATCTGCGTAATACTTTCCCCCTTCAAACCGTCCCTTTTCTTTCAGGGCCGCCTGGGCTTCCGCCAACTGATCAAAAGTCAAATACCCCTGGCCACTCGCGCCACCAAACTGCAACACAAGCACATCTCGCTCGCCGTCCTCATCATGCTGCGGCCCATAATGCACGGCTTCAGGGTGATATGACAGCTCACCTTCGTGCAGCAGCATGTCCGGCCCTATAGAGACGTTGTTGCGCACCGCGTACCGGAATTGGTCAAAGTTGTGCTTGTGGCGCGGTGAGAAAAAGGTGCCCTGTCGGACAAGCGAGAGGTAGTAGTTTTCGGGCGTGCCTTTGTCGCCATAGAATACGTCTTTGAAAGCGAGCCCGTCGCCACGGTGTTTTAGAGGCGGTGGGATGAAGGCGGCCGAGGTTCCGTGGACGATGTCCATTTTGGATAGTAAATTTAGTATTATGAGTGCTGGTAATTAAGCTTGGTATGTTCTAGGTGTCTTGGCGGGACATTAAATAGACGTGTCAGAGCTCAGTTTCAGGCAGTGCAGCACTGCCAGGCAGAATATTTTTAGATTCAAATGTTGGTCAATGTTGGTTCTATATTGGTTAACTGTTATCGCCGCCAAATCAGAGGCGAGTGATTGTCAGCTCGGACTTGGTAGCACAAGCCACAAATCGCCGAGATCCGAGCAGAGGACATGGGTGCAGTCGCCTTTTTACTTCAGTTTCTAAGTTGACACTACCATGTACACACATCCTAAGACAATAATAAACTCGCCATCTAAATGGCATGTCCAGGGACCCTTTAACTCCGGAGAATGAAACAAACACATTAAATCGTAAGAAACGGGATCAAACACGCCGAGTCAATCCTAAAACTTAGGAATGGTCGTTATGGTTGATATGATCGCTATCATGGTCATAATGATTGGGACGAAAGTCAGGGTGTCCGGGCACTCTGCCCGTCGCCTTGTATTCTGCCTCGGGGAACGAGGGGCCTTTTTACAAAAGTCAGACAAAAGCCAGGAACCCAATCGAGCATAGCATACCTAGGGTAGGGTGCACTAGAGTCTTCTCGTCAAAAATATCAAACCGGTGCTCCTTGGCCCAGTTGTCCACCTTTTCCCAGTTCACGCATTCGTGCTCAACTTCAAAGTTGGGCTTGGGGGCGCGGTCGTTGTCGACCCAGGAAAAGGTCACGAGCGACACGTCGCCCTTGCACATGAGGTTTTGGCGTAGATTGTCGATGCAGTGGTCTGCTATCAATTAGTATTTATGAAGGATACCTTGATAAAGTGTACTCAAGACATACCAATGTGAATCGGTGTGGTTGGCTTCTCGATCTGGTAGTAGTCTTTGTAAATAACCTGTCGGAGGAATTTCTGTCTACCGTTAGTATCATTCCAGTGAAGACCCATTTGCAATACTCACCAGGCAATGTAGTTGGTGATAAACATCTATCCAGGAATTTCAGTCAGCAATTGCCAATAATTTGAGCCAGATATTAAATCTACCTGGGATCGCATAGTACCCGCCCTTGTCGTCCGTAACCGGAACTGACGTTTTGTTGATTTTAGCCAGGTCATCAGCCGTCACACGGATATTGGAGTTGATAAACAACTGGTGCCATGCGTGATCGAGCTCATCTGATGGCGGGCCCTTGAACGGGTTTTTGTTGGCGAATGAAGCGTGGACCATCTTTGGTTCCATCTCAATGGCCTCGTGCAGAGGGGCTTTCACCATTAGCCGTTTGTTTTGCACAATTAGTGAAAAAAAAAAAAAAAAAAAAAAAACTTACAGTAAACCATATGTTCCCCCTTCCCACTCGTCTTTGACGTAGCCGTCGTATAAATCGCCCCAATAAAAGCTATCGAGTAGATGCTAATGAGCGCCAAGTGGAAGCACACGGCCTTCCACCTAAATCTCGACGCAACGGGTTTCTCATTATAGTATCCGTCTTCAGAGGCACCTTCAGACGAGCCTTCCTTTGAGTGGATATCATCGTGGTACCCCTCATTTCCGGACAAGGGCAATCGCTCCTCGGTCGAGTTGCTGCCTTGTCGGAGAGCAGAGTACATGCTGGGTTTTTCAGGCACACGTCCTGGAAGTTTATTGAAGATTTTGAACATATTAAACAAGGGAATTTCAAGGGGTTTTCCCAAAAACGTGAACATTTATTTAGAGAAGTAAAACCGAATTGGAGAAAAGCAATCAAAGTCAAAGATTGAAAATGATATATGCCCGTACCGAGGTTACCCAGAAACTAGGCTCTCCTAGGGGCACAATGTCATTGCATCACTCTTGTTGACTGCAGCTACCCCTCACATTAGGTCATACGGAGACTCTATGTTGACACTCCAAAAGAGAACTGTACAAATGCGGTGTAGACACTACTGCGCTTTCTCTTTGTAGCAAGTGACGAAGTTCGTGCCTCAATTGGCCATGGCAACATGCAGATTACACTAGTGGCCAACTAACAGTGGCGAGACTTGCCAACAACTGACTCGATTATGCCTCAGCTGCGGCCTCTCCGATCTGTAGTCCCGTCTACTTTTTGTGTCAAAAGAATGCGCACATGTTGTGTGGGGTGAATTGTGGGACGGGTCAACTGTCAAGCCAGGCAGCATTGGAATGCCGGAATCGGTGTCAACCTATTACGTACTCAAACTGGAGATCAAAGAAGACAGGTCTTGGTGATTCATCGCGAGCCTCGATCGTGATCGACCGAGTGTAACTTGCAACTCCAGCGTTGCATATGCATAGCTAGCGCTACATACCTGTCGTCTAACAGGATCCAATTATAACCAAGACTCAATGACTTACAGGTCCTCACACTTACCGCGCCTAAGCCGGTACTCAGTACTCCGTACCTGACGGGACCGGATGAGTCCAAGAGAATTGATATGAGCCGGTGGCCTCCTGTTTGAAAGATGTATCGCAACCCATTATCTGCTATCTGCAACTATCGAGCGATAATCATGATTAGCGCCAAGAACAATCCCAAAGCCTTTGGTCGTATGCGCGACGTACGCATCTTACTGTGGATCGGCCTGGCGGCAGCGGACCTGTTCTGCTCAAGCTGCTGAACTTTAGTGGACGATCTGCGATTGACAAGAGTCAAACTAGCGAACAATCATCGAGAACCCACGCACGATGACGTACAGTTTGTACCGGATCCGCTGCTCATTTGACCTCGCAGTGAGTACAGAGTAACTAACTTGCACCTTGCAGATTGTCGTGATTTCTAGCGTCATGCAGAGTTAATGCGGCAAAAAGTATACTTTAGTGCTTTGGTCGAAGGCGGAGATGTTCGAGATGGCCCCATGGCTCAGCACGGTCCTTACCTATCGGAAAAAGAAAATATTTGTGCATCTTGGACAATCTATCGCGAATCAAGAAGTGAGATCTGCAAGAAAGGGACACGGTGGACTGGACTGGGCCATGTTTGACTCGTGTTTGTCTTGTTTGGGCCGTTTGTCTGTCTGCCTGCATCTCCCTCTGACATCAACCTGCTGTCTCGAACATCAACTCTCCCAATCGTAGTCTCGATGCTCGCCACTCACACCACTAGGCAAGGGCTTAGTGCGGGAAAAAAAAGTGGCGCGACCAAGCATTGGAATTGCAAATCGATCATGAACCCAAAACTTGGTCATCGTGATTGATTGCATGCGATGGTGCATGTTGGAATGCGCCTTTTTCTTCCCATCACTACTTCTGGATGGCGAGTTGAAATGGCGACTGATGATCATTCATCATTGTCTGCAGTTTTTCCCACACCTGCTATGATGCTGGACAGCTGGCCCAGAGTGCATTTGCAGGGTGGAGAGTCGATTCAATACCAATGAGCTAGGGTGATTACGTCTTGCATTTGCCTTGCTCGATCTACCGATCAACGGAGCCAAAGTCTTGCACGTAGGACCGAGGACGGCGTCGAGGACTGGAGACAAAGGTGGACAGGAATATATATAGCGGTCGATTGATCCAGGTTAGCGTTATTAATCTGTTAAAGACATCCTCTTTCTTCAAACTCATCTCTGATCAACTAATATCTCAGCAAGAAAAGTTTCTACCAATCACAATGCTCGTGACCAAGTCTGTCCTTGCCCTCTGTCTCGCCTCCATCGGCATTGGCGCTGCTCTGCCGAGTAAGTTAACTTGGGATATTGTAATGGAATCCGCTCTAATGTGGTGTAGAGGTGGCCAAACGTGATGAGCTCGATGGAGATCTTTACAACTACAAGAGAGATGAACTCGATGGTGATTTGTACAATTACAAGCGCGATGAGCTGGATGGCGACTTGTACAACTACAAGAAAAAGAGAGACGAGCTTGATGGCGACCTGTACAACTACAAGAACAAGCGCGATGAGCTTGATGGCGATCTCTATAACTACAAGCGCGACGAACTAGACGGTGACCTGTACAACTACAAGAACAAGCGTGATGAGCTCGACGGCGACTTGTACAACTACAAGAACAAGCGCGACGAACTCGATGGCGACTTGTACAACTACAAGCGTGATGAACTCGATGGCGACTTGTACAACTACAAGCGTGATGAACTGGACGGCGACTTGTACAACTACAAGAACAAGCGCGACGAACTAGACGGTGACCTCTACAACTACAAGCGTGATGAACTGGACGGCGACTTGTACAACTACAAGAACAAGCGCGATGAGCTTGATGGCGACTTGTACAACTACAAGAACAAGCGCGATGAGCTTGATGGCGACTTGTACAACTACAAGAACAAGCGCGACGAACTCGATGGCGACTTGTACAACTACAAGCGTGATGAACTCGATGGCGACTTGTACAACTACAAGAACAAGCGCGATGAGCTTGATGGCGACTTGTACAACTACAAGAACAAGCGCGACGAACTAGACGGTGACCTATACAACTACTAAACCTCCTATACACTATAGTAGTAGCCAGTCCAGGAGGCATACTCATCTTGACCTACTCCGCCAACCCACACCAGGTCAACATGAACACGAATGACGATGCTTACGGAAAATTCTTGTTCCAGCGAGTCTGGAACGAACGATCAATGAGATGAGTGAAGATGATTTGTGGGGAAGGGTGCTGGTCCACGGAAATTGAATAATTGCTTGTGTAGCTAAATCACGCTCATTAAAAACGGATTTTCCTGTTTGGATTTGATTCGACTTCTGCTCGTAGATACACAACTGTCCTAATTTGATAACGAGTATACAACAAACATTCTCCCTCATTGAGAGCTACCCGCAACATATGAAAAAAGGGAGTCTGTCATAATTGACTGCATCAACGCTACAGTTTGGTAAAGTTCATTCATTGATGTCAGTGGTGGATACCAGAATCAATTACTTGTTTACGCCGCGGTCGGGCAGGGAGGGGTACATTGGAGCAAAACACGATCTGCAAGCGATCACTCACAATCATCACGATCGTGGCCGAGCGACATCATATGGAATGAGCCATGGAAGTGGCTGGCGTACGTTCTCATGTTTGTTATTGAGAGGTCGAAAAGTGGGCCCGTCAGCCAGCCACTAGAGGGGTAACTCGCCCCACAGTTCGTAAGTAAGGTTTACCGACCTGAGCCTAATTTCTAGCTTAGCGTTTGACTTTCGACTTGGCAGTTAAATCTAGAGTCGTGCATTGGTTCGAAGTTACCCCTCTTGGGTGGCGACTTGCAGCAGGGAAGCTGTTCCCATTCCCAGTGACTACTGCAGGTTACTTACGCTATTTACAATTCACGCCAATCGCGTAACAAGACCCAGCGCCCCCAGAAATAGCAAGCTACACAGAAGAAAAGGCAGCGGCATGCCCCTCACCCCATAACTAATGCCGATCGTGTAAATCCAGGCCCACGTCGGCCCATTGATGATGTTGGCACACGTCTCAACTATCGAGATGCACATGTATAGTCGCGTTATCGAGCTGACATCGACCAGCCCCGTCACATACGACTTGAGCGCGTCGTGGAACCCCACCCCCAACGCAAAGATTCCCAACGCAACAAGGAACGCAACCCGGCTGCTGCCCGATGCGGCCATGATGGCTACTCCGCTCGCTGCTGCGAATAGGCTCCCCCGAATGATATGGATTTGTTGCTGTTCGGACGGCCTTTGGGCGTTGCTGCCCCGGGGTAAGTACCGGGAAATAGCAGGAAGCACGGCGAGGAAGATGCTGGCAACAAAGGTTTCGGACGCCAGGATATACCCAGTAATGCCCAAGGGCCATGCATAACGCTGGCTCATCCACTGCTCGGTAATGTTGCGTACCCCCATGCCACTTTCATGAATGAGGAATATAGCTAGAATGTGGGAGTGGCTGAACATGAACAACGCGTAGGTTGAGAAGGACCGTAGAAGAGACATAGGTTGCCCAAAGAACTGGTTTGTTTTAGCAGGAGGAATGTCCCTGCTTTCGTCGCTTTCTTCTCCTTTCTGACAGGCTGCTTGAAGCAAATGATCTCCTTGATCAGACGAATTTTTCTGGACTAGCGCGTCGCGGTGGTCTTTCAACCAGACGAGCACCGGGATGCAAAAACTTGTAAAAGCCAGCCCCAGCCAGATGGGAATCCAAACACTTTGTCCAAGGAGATACGAACCACTCGTAACACCCAACACCCGCGATATCGACATTATCGACGAGAGACGAAAATAAATAGTGCTCCTAGACTCGTGTTAGCAAACCAACTTCCTGCCGAATGGGACAGACATTTCTACGCACAGTGCGGAAGGAGCTGTAGCCTCAGCGATCAGGACCTGCGTCATCGTATTGAAAACCAATCTTCCTCCCCCGACACAGTCAAACAAACTAGCCAGCCATATCAATCGTATGTCAAATGTGTTGTAAAAGTAGCCTGTGACAAATAAGCAACTTGCCACCTATGCGCAATGAACTTGTAGAGCGGCTTCATACATATGATCATAACGTAAAGCTGTGAAACGATCCCACTCAAAACATTGACAAGCAAAACCGTCCTCCGACTAACTCGTTCGCTCAGTGCGCTGTACGGAATTGCAAGAACCAGTGCTTCAGTATATTAGTAGGCTACCCAATAATAATGTTGAGTGTTCCACTCACTTGGGATGTAGAAGAAGAAAGAATTCCATCCCGTCAACTGAGCAAGGCTGGCTTGAATCTGCGGAATCTTGCACAACTCTTCGGGAATGTTATCTCCCACGTCGATTACGCTGGGATTGTGAATCTGGTAGTAGGATCGACAGATGGTTGCTTCATACAGGCGTAGGCGAGGAACAACAGATATGGCGGTGCTCAGCGTCTGTAATATTTTCAAGACAGCACAGAGGCCGGTGACCTGCCAGAACTTGGGTTGGCCGTCCATCGCAGCACCGTATAGTGTTCTAGGAGTCGGAAAGAGAGAAAAAATGCAGGGGGACCATTAATCATCAAGAGTAGTGGAATAATTCAAACAGGATGGGAAAACGAGACTCAATAAGTTTAATAGTCCTGGGTCGATGATTAAGCTGCAGCACGATGATGCAGGCATGGCAGTGGCCGATCTGCGCCTTCTTTGCCGCCCGCAATTTTCTTCCTCTTCCATCTCATCCACCTTCCACTCCTTCCACTCTTCCTCTCCTGCTGCCTCCGTTCTTTGCTTCATCTCGCCATTCTGTGGGTTTGTCAATAATTTTGCCAATTACAATTACTCACGTGCATGTCTCTTAAGGACATCGACGACACGTATCACTGAATTGAGCGAGCTCGCGTGCAAGATGACTGAAAACGCGACGGCCGCCAAACAGGGCGAGTTCCCCACGGTGCAGCTCTTCTTGCTTGGTATGCTCTCTCCCATAAATGTTTTCTTAGAACTGCGAGTCTCACTTCATCCAGCACTGTGCCGAATTGCAGAGCCCGTGGCTCTTACGTCAGTCTTTCCCTATGCCTACGATTTCATGCAGTATTTGATGGGCGCCGACACGTCAAATGCCGCCTTTTATGCCGGCGTGTTCATCGCCGTGTTTTCGCTCGCTGAATCCTTGACTGGTTTTTGGTGGGGGGCTCTCTCAGACCGGATAGGCAGAAAGCCTGTGCTGTTGCTTGGCTGTGGGGGAACCATGATTTCTTTGTTCGTCCTGGGTTTCTCGTCGAATATATGGATGGCCGTGCTAGGTAGAGCACTTGGTGGTGCTCTTAATGGCAATATTGGGGTAGTCCAAACCATGGTCGGGGAAATGGTTACCCGTCCAGAGCATGAACGTATGTTTCTCTCTATTCATCTGAATGAAGCTAACAAATCAGCTCGCGCGTATGCTGTGATGCCCTTCTTTTTCAGCATCGGCTGCACACTAGGACCAGCCATTGGAGGTTTTTTCGCGAGCCCGACAGACAGTGGTCTCCCTTTTTTTGGGGAAAGTCGCCTTTTCCAGCAGTTTCCATACCTGTTGCCAAATCTCATTTGTGCTGGAATGGTCTTCATGACAATGCTCTTTGCATCGGCAGCTTTGAAAGAAACTCACCCCAAACTGCGATACCAAAAGGCAAAATACGTATCCTGGGAACATCGCCATGATGAGACAAGCGAAACACCACTTCTTCACCCAGATAACTCCGAGGTAGAGGAACCGTCATACGGGGCGACCAGTATGGAAGACGAACAACCGCAGACTCATCTAGCTGGCTTTAATCCATTCAGAGGCCTTGGGATGAATGTGTGGATGCTAGTGGTTGCAATTTGCTTGCTCAGCAGCCATACTGTCACCTATATCCAGCTTCTTCCTATTTTCCTTCGAGACCCGCCCGACACCAGCGTTCCGCCGCACTACATCGGTGGAGTTGGTGGCCTCGGTATGAGTTTGTCGCAGGTTGGACTAGTGATGGGAGTCAACGGTATTATCGGGTTAATAGTTCAACTACTTTTCCCTTTTTTCACTGAACTTGTCGGCATTCAATCGACCCTCCTGCTGGTGACCACTCTGCATCCTGTTTCATACTTTTGTGTACCCTATCTAGCATTTATTCCAACAAAAACATGGCGAAACGTCGGCCTCTACACCTGGTTGACAATGCGAAACGTCTTTTCAACCTTTACATACCCGATTCTTTTGATATACATCAAGCGGTGGACGCCGGATACTCTGATGCTCGGCCGTGTGAATGGACTAGTTGCGAGTGCTGGTGCAGCATGTCGTACAGTCTCGCCGGCAGCGGCGGGTCTACTCCAGACAATCGGTCAAAATCATCATTTCAGTGCTTTGGCATGGTGGGGTTCAGGCGTGATTGCATTCGTTGCTGCTGTGCAGTGCTGGTTTGTCAAAACCCCGCCTGAAGAAGACAATGAATAATACAGTGCGCACCTTCGGAACTCGTGATGCATATGATTTTGCGCATGGTTTGGCTACACAACACCTGGAAAGCGCCAATTGAAGGCGGTTTCACACAAACAATGCTCTGCACCTTGCAAACTGCCAGGCTACAAAGGAATTAGTAATAATTTATTTTGAGTACAAAGGTTTCGTTATAAGCTCCTTTCATGGAATGTTCCATCCACACAGTCAATACAAGGAGTGGATAATTTACCGCCATGAACATAAACCGTCGCCATTTGACTCTAGAACCATTTTCAAACGTTGGTATGAAACTTTGCGTTTCGCGCCACTAGTTTCGTATCGACAAAGACTGGATTTTCAAGCAGGTATGAATAATCAACTTGCCCCCAGGGATATCTAGACTCGCGGTTGCCACCTGAATACTATCCTGAATACAGGTGATATTCTCTAGCATTGACTTGCCGCTAAGCAATCATGGCATCGTCATCACAAACGCCTACGCTGGAGACAACCTGTATGTGATAGATCCAGATGGCGACTTCATCGTCGATATTATCCAACCCGACGATGACGAGGAATGGGACACCAAAGAAGAGGATGAATCGGACGGGTTCGACGAGTACGATCCAGCTGGGGAATATTTAACGCAATCGGGGGTTTGTTTACGTTTAGATATTGATCCCGACTCTGACGTGGTGCCACCACCGATTCTACCAACACTGAAACCAAGGTCACTAGACCCTCGTCAAGATGGACTGTTATTCGACGATAGTGACGAATCGAGTATGCATCCCGAACGACTACCGGGCGATGGCAACGAAAACCTAGAAGGTGACCCCAACGCAGACCCAGAGCAACCAAAGAAGGAAGTTAGGGCCAGTTTCCTAGTATCTTCCAAGTGCTTAACCATGGGATCAGATACTTCAAGACCTTTCTTCTAAACCACACATGGGTAGAAGGGCAGCGAGACCGGACTGAGATTTGTTGCACGTGGGGAGTCAAGGCTTTTAAGATCTTGATGCACATCGCCCACTTCCAGTTTTTTAAAATTCCTGACAAGCTAGGTATTAACACCATGGTTAAACTGGTCATGGCAGCAGACTATCTGGTGATGATACCGGCCCTGAATCCGTGGGTATACCGCTGGGGGTTTGAGACCCCAAGAATATTGCCTGGTTCAAATGAATTTCGGGGCGGAAACCACAATTATTGTATGAAACTGCTTTATATCAGTTTACACCTAGGGTATGCCAGTGTGTTCCGGGGCTGTTTTAATAAATTAATCGAAAACACCGGCGACAGATACCATCCCTTTAAAAGGTTTGGTTTACCGATCCCTCAGACTCTTCTTGGTATGTGCTTAGAACATTACATCTTGTTCTTCTAGCTAACATCTTTACAGAGAGGCTCAAAACCCATCGAGAGCGAAGAATAAGGTTTCTAATATCCGGCTTGCGTCAAGTCATCAATACCTACGTCAATGCACCTGCAAATGAGTATAGCAGCGAAGGAAGGTGGTGTTCGCCACGCTGCAAAAACCTAGGATTCAGCCATCTCATGATGCACCTCCACCGCTTCAATGTCTATCCCAACCTCCCCAGGCCTCCCTATGATGGCTATCTATATTGCGATCTCGCACACCTGATAGAGTCAGGCATGGAGGACGTCGAGCTTGAGGGCTGCATGAGCGCAAGAGAAAATGCCCACGTCTGCACTTTTCGCTGGGCTTTGAAAATACTCCACGAGAGGCCTCCGGTGGATAATAACAGGCTTGAGAATTTTTTGCCTAGTTGGGAAAAGCGCGAGTTGAAGACGTGGGTGATGTATCGGAAGGGCAGGGACTTGGATACGGATGATTGGATTTTGAGGCTGTAGACAATACTCTTAGAAGTTTGTTGGCTTAGGGTCAGGTGTGTTTTGGAAATTTTGGGTTTAGTTTCGTGTCTGATATAGAATTATCAACGGAATATTGAACAACCTAATGATGATGTTTTCATTATATACAATTGGTATGATATATATAAAATATGGAAACAATCTAGATTCATATTCATTGTTACCTGACTTCCTTCAATGTCTGATAAAGTGTCTTCTTCACAGTGGCTCACTGGTATAGTTAAGTCAAACACCATCATGCTCGTGTAACATTTAATTTCAAATGCTATTAACTGATATCAAAAGTAAAAAAATTTTCTTTCTTTCTTTTCTTTATTCTTTCTTCAATAGCTTTGTGAGATGCAAACACTCCTTTTATATGTATCGATGCCAACTCTTCACAGAAATGTTTGCACTTCACATCTCGGCGTCAGGCCAGCCCCCCCACCCTCACTACAACACACCCAGCTGTGATAATGTTTGATTACGTCGTCAATAAAGTCTCGGCGAGAAGGATCACATATCTTTCTTTGTCTCAGCTCACCGCGATCTTTCTCTTCTGCCTGCTGCCTGTCCTTTGACCCTTTTTCCTCATCCCCTTTTCTCATCCTCAAATCCCCACCATCATTTTCCATCTTACAAGTCATCAACGTGCTGCTACTCCCTCCATTTGAGGGCTGGCTGGCTTGCAAAATGGAGAACCGCAGTTTCTTCATCGAGGCCACCCTCCAGGGCATCGAGAACATCTTCGGCATCACAGAGGAAATCATAAACACTCTCCGCTCCCTCCCAGGCCCCAAAATCGTCATCAAGAGTTTCCCCATCTCGCCTAATGACATGCACGAATGGATTAAGGAGCATGGTTTACCAAAGGGGTTCGAGTACGATGTCGCTGAGAATAGCATTTCCATCAAGGTTGAGGAAGATGCAGTGCGTGGAGCTATCCGGAAGGTGTTCAAGGATGAGTTTTTCCCGGCTGTGATTGATAAGCTGTTCGAGCAGTTGCCGGCGGAGACTTTTACTATCAGCTACAATGAGCGTGAGTTTGATTTCTCCCACCACACCCTTCTCTTGGGGAGGAGGCCTGCAGATGGCAGTGTTGAAGCAGTGATGTTTTGATACTTTCTAACGTAATAGAGCAGCCCACATCCTCGGCGGCGACTTCAGTGGTGACATCGTGGCTAGCGACGGACAAATTGACCAAGAGGGTTCCCCTGCGCCTCGCATCGTGCTACTTATTGGAGCAAAGAGTGAAATTTTCTGGAATGCACGCAAGTGGATCCGCGGTGGCTCCAAAAAGACCAAGTTCGTCATCGGCGTCGAAGTAGTCGAACGCGCTCCGCCGAGCCAGTGCCCCTGGGGTCTCACTGTTGACGAGATCGTTGATCTGGGCTTGGAGGGGCTGGCCAGTCATATTCACAAATGGCACAAGGAAAACAAGGTTCCCATCGTCGGCGTCGTCAAAACCAGGATTTTCATCATCACCAAGAAAGACCTTGCTGGCGAAGCGCCCTTTGTGCCTTCGTGGACCTGCACCTTTGGTCCTCACGAGTCGTATGTCGACAATCTTGGAAATTACGTTCCCCCGGGGATCTTCTCGGAGCTTAACCACGGACGTCCTGGCATCGAGCTCCCTGGAGGCATTGTGGTCAATTTGCCGCTTGGTAAACTAGAGTCAAAAATCCTTCGCGCACTTCCAGAGTTTGAGAAAGAGAGAGTCTTGCTCGTCGCCACAGAAGGCGAAAATTGGGCGGTGATGACTAAAAATGGTGGTGCTGTGGTGCCTCCGTTTCCTGCATGAGATCATTTCCGACTGACTTATATGCAGCAAGGCCATGCTGAGATAGGAGGCTGCTAGTGTTTTTCTTCTTCTTCTTTCTTTTTTGCGTCTGAAAATCTCCGCTCTTCTGTTCTGTGCTGCTTGGCCGACGATGGGTTGTATCGATGCATCAGCTCTGGTTGTTGTGCCCTGTCAGCGAGGTCTTTTTCCGCTGCTCAATGATTGCAGTGATGATATGCGCGTTTAATCAACCGGTTTCGTTTTATTTGTATTGGTGGTGCAATCGGGAAATCGCTCGTCTCAGCTAGGTCAGCCCATGGTGTACGTATCCGATACCACTTCACTTTATGTCGTTATGAATCAAGAGATGAAATATTAAATACCAAAGAAGGAAAGACAAAGTAGGGCTCGAGCGGTGGCGACGCCCGAGGGCACTCAGGGCAGGCGCGCCGTCATTGGCGGGGCAGGCAGGCAGGCGCCAGTCACAACACCAAACGAGGCTGTGCTGAATGACCTGGATATTATTTGCTCGCTGTGTCTTCGTCTGCAAAGTTTCATCTATGGTCGGTCCCGCCATTTCACATGATTCGGCAGTTGCTGGGAGTATATAGTAGATACTAGCATCTCGTTGGCGCCGAATGTGACTCAGCCTGCTCCCAGTATAATACTCCATCGGTCCAATCTACAGATTCCAGAGCCTGCAGGTCCAACTCCAACATGACCAAGCATCGCGCTCAAGTGTCGAGAGATATACAGAATCAATAGGAATCGCGACTCTACGAGATGGACCATGATACCCCGCCCCCGTCATATCAAACCCTCCCTCCCACGCCCGTCTTATCCCCAGCACCAGCTGCACACGCACACGCTGCGTCTTCAGCATTCAATCTAGCACACCCACCGCAAGGACCAACGCTATTCTACTATCCTCAGAAACCTGCTGCTCCTGCATATCCATGTCCGGCTGTCCATCACCCGACCAATACTTACCGTATACGTCCGACAAACCCGCAAGGGGGCTGGCAGTCGCGCATGAACTTGGGTTCGTTGACAGCCACGCTAAACGACGCCGGGAACCTTGCGGTGGAAACGTATAACGCTGTTCTCAGCCCGAGGCCCGGTCGACAGCAGTACACCGGGGCACTCGATGCTGTGGGTATCAGGCTGGATGAAGTGATTACGTCGATTGATAACGAGACATTTGATGGAAAGGTCGACGAGATTGGTTTGTTCAAGCGATTCCGAAGTTTGGATCTGTATGCTCATTGATTACGTAGTGGTCGACGCACATTATACAGACGCAGTGCCCCCGTTGCCGCCGCGGAAGGCCTCTAGGTCTGAGAGGGAAAGAAAGCACCAGGCATCGCCTCAAAGTCAACCCAAAGCACGACTTCCTAATACCAAAATCAGTCCTTTCACAAAAGTACAGCACTACGCCAATGCGTATACTCCGTACTCGCTGGCACCGCTCAAGCTTCACTTTGAAACATGGCCGCTGCTCTGTCTCGCAGCCATGTACTCGCGACGTGCATACGAGAAGCCCTCTGGCCCCGAACGCCACACGTATATATCGGGTGACTGGCTACGCGGCACAAAAGACATGCTCGTCAAATCTGTGCCCCTCGACGACATGAACGCCATCGTCTTTGCCATCCGCGGCACACAAAATTTTAGGGACTGGGCCGTCAACATGCACACGGAACCAGCCTCGCCGTCAAACTTTCTCGATGACGAGGGGAATCTTTGTCACTCGGGATTTCTAAATGTCTCTAGAAACATGGTCAAACCGGTAGCCAAGCGGTTGCGAGATTTGCTAAACGAGAACCCGCGTCGAGCTAGTTGTTCTCTTGTCATTACAGGACACAGCGCGGGCGGCGCCGTGGCGGCGTTGCTGTATTGCCATATGCTCTCGCAAACCGTGTCGAGCGAGTTGACTCATCTACGTGGACTGTTTAAGAGGGTACACTGCGTGACGTTTGGCGCACCGCCAGTCTCGCTCCTCCCACTGCAACGACCCGACCACGCCGATGACCGAAAGCCATATACTAATAGCAAAAGCTTATTCTTTGGATTCATCAACGAAGGCGACCCCGTGGCCAGAGCAGACAAGACTTACGTCAAGAGTCTGCTAGAGCTATACGCCAAACCAGCCCCTTGTTTGAGCCCTTTACTTTTACACCGTCCAAACCGACATAAACCAACATGGAATGTCCCCGAAGCAACCCTCTCGCTCGCAGGACGACTAGTCATTCTACGTGGGCGTCATTCACCATCATCATCTTCGAAAAACAGCCCGTCAAGGAACAACGAGAAAGCAGACGCGGTCGAAGCCGTCACGGCGGCGGATGAAGACCTTCGCGGTCTTGTATTTGGAGATCCGTTGATGCATACCATGGACCTGTACGCTCAGCGTATTGAGCGGCTGGCAACAGAGGCTGTGGTGGAGAGATTAAAGGTTACTTAATATATGGTTTTGACCAGTCATTGGGGATATCCTTGGGCTGGCACCAGGGTGTATTCTAGGTAATTTTTTAGAATAATTTAACGAGGTTGATGATTTAATCATATTCATAACATGCTCAAACATCTCATATCAAATCTACCAGTCACACAGCCATATCAAAATAAAACCCAAAATCAAAATCCAGAGAAACATCATCGTCGTCGATGCCTGTTCCACGCCCGCACAAAATCGGCTTTTTCTTTAACTCCTAACCCAACTCTTTTCACTCTGCCCAGACGTGCCAGCGACTCGCCCACGTGGTCCAGAAGAGCTTTGTCTTCCTTGGTGAGTTCGCTGGTGGTAGAAGGAGACGTGTCGAGGAGATTCGACGAGGAATATTCTTCCTCGTCGTCGAAAAAGTTGTTGGCTGTGCTGCGACCTTCTGATGGGGATTTACTGCTCGTGCTCACATGCTCGGCAACACGCACTCTGATGAAATGCGTCGGCCTGCTGAGCAGGTTCCACAAAAAAGCGATATAACAGCCCGGCACGGGCGTGGTCACGTCCGGTTCCGTGTAGCGCAGACTGATGGGGTAGATCTTGGTGCGCGGTGGCGCCGAGACAAGCGATCTGCTGAGTGGTAAAATACCACGGCCGTTGGTTGTGGTGCACTCGGCAAAGACGGCGATGGGACGCGAGGGGTATTTTTCGAGTAGTTCAGAGAGCTCAACCAGACGTGTCCCCGCCGGAGGGGCGGCTTCGGGGGCTTCGAAAGAGCGCAGGATGGCGCCGAGAAGCGACAGCTGCTCGACTTTGCGTGTATCCGGATACGAGGCCGTGAAAATCGGATCGAAGATGGCTGCTAGGTACACTGCATCGATGGGCGAGGTAAAGGACGAGGCGATTATGGAATTGCCCGAGGGGAGGCGGGATCGCTGGCTCGCGAGATGACTAGTCTGGTTAGCAGAAGTCAAATTTTGTGTTTGTATTTCAGTAAACGAACCCTCTTTTCACACCATCGACCTGCAAGTCAATCCACCATAGACTCGGCACACCGAGAATACACCATAGCGAGGCCTTCTTGCCCAGCGATCCGATGGGGAGGAACTGCAGGACGAGGAAGTAGCTCAGGCACACGAAGATGAGCAGCGGTAACCGGAAGCAAAACAAAAAGACGTGCAACGGTAGCACATAGCCCGAGGGCTGTGTAGGGACTGGAAAGAATGGTGCAATGCCGGAACCTGTGTCTGTTGTTAGATCATTTGTCACAAACAACGCGTATGAGGAGATCTCAAAAAATGACGTGCCTCGGTCCCGGAACTGCGAAAACTTTTCCATGATCAAGAATGGCCCGCACAACTCTGAAAAAGACGTGTAGGCCCTTGCGCCATGTACGCGTGAGACTGATGAGGTCGAAGTAGACGATTAGAAGACGATCATGCTTTGATATAACAAATAAATTTTTTGGTCCAGCTGCAGTCCATAGGCTCTTGGGACTAGCTCGAGATTCAGCACGCCGAACGAACCATTTAGCGTCAGTTGAGCGAGCACTTGCAGATATGGAGATAGGAGATAGGAGATAGCAGATAGCAGATAGCTAAAGCTGAAGAATCGAGCGTGGCCCCACGGGCAGGGGGTGAGCAGTGATCAGGCGGATTTTGGTTGTGGGCGATGCGAGGTTGAGCTTCAATGCCAGATTGTTTGCATGTGAATGCCAAGCGCGCGGCCTTGGTGCCTTGCACGTGACCCGTCCGCGATTGACGACAAACACTGGATCTATCCTTTTCTTACTTTTCCTGCGTTTCCTGCGATCGACTAATTTACTTGATTTACTGGGACTCATGCAAATCGCCGCAGGTATTATTTTATTTCACTAGAACTTATCAAGTCGTCAAATTCACAAGCCCAACTACAACCAAACAAACAAGTTGACGATCATAGCGTCGTACACTACTGACCACTTAGCACCAGTGAACTAGTTCGACTAGGCAGTGCGCTTGGAAAAGAAATCGACGCCTTTTATTTTTCGGTTAGACATAAACAAGGATGCTCAGAAAGACGGCACTTACCAGAGTCGTCTTGCGAGGTCGCCGATGCCACCTGTATCTGTTAGTTATGCCATCAGAGACAAGATGGGTCACAAACCAGCTTCCTCTGCGTTAAGCGAGATCGCCGACATCACCTGGACATATTAGTTATGCCATTACCAGGACCGGAATGCGTTGACAAACCAGATTCCTCTTTGCGTTTCGCGAGGTCGCCCACATCACCTATGCCCGTTAGTTATGCTATCAGAGGACAACATGAATTCACAAACCAGCTTCCTCTGTGCGCTTGGCGAGGCCATCGACACCCTCTGTATCTATTAGTTATCTATTAGTTATGCCTACCATAAGAACCGGATGCCGTAACAAACCAGTTTCTTTGCGCTTTGCGAGATCGCCGACTTCGCCTGTGCTTAACTATTACTTATGGTGCCATAATGACTAGAAACACCAACCAACCGCTTTCTTCGTCGCGCTTCGCACCAAGGTCCCAAACGGGAATTGTTTCTTTAAAGTCATGGTCAACCTCTCCGGTCAATGTACCTGGGTCTAATTCAGCTTGAATCATTTCTTAAAGAGTTGTACTCATGCTTACCAGGCTCTTCTATGTTCTGGTCGGTGGAGTACTTGACGAGGGTGCTGCCAGAGTCTAGGCAAGGTTAGAGGTAGTATGGTGTAAAAGTATTCCAGTAACTGACCACGCTTGACGTCCGCGGGCAATGCTGCTGCGAGTACTGCGAGAGCAGTAAGAAGCACAGCTGGTTTGAACATCATTTTTGATGGCAACGAGGTGGTTCTGGTGTCGGTACTGGCTTTTAGTTTAAAGTGTCTAATCAGAAAATCAGAGTTGGGGGGAAAGAAGAGAAATAAAAATGGCAAATTTTAACGGCGGCCCAAAAATGATTTATCCGGTCAAGCCGTGATGATCGGTTGATGATGCCATCAGCGGTTTCATTCGGAACGAGACTCAAATCTCAACCCTGGCGGCGCTGAAGATTGTGTTTCACAAGTAAAGTTTACCGAGTTGGAAAAACAAAACGTTGATATCTTTGTTCGCATGATTGATGCTCACAGCTAATGCAGCGCCACCGTCAAGTTCATTTCCCCCCGGAGATGGTATAGATGTCTCTACCGGGGTGTCCATATTCCAGGTTTCGGAGGGAATCCTGGTTCTTTGTGTCTGGAGATTGGGGACCCCTCCGTTAGGTTTCACTTCTTTCGGGATTTTAACATGGAAATTTAATCCGGATCGGTTCAAATTTAGTTGCCGACAGTGCTGCAGCTTGGCACGTAATTGATATCGAAGTTGTCTATCTGTAAACAGCACACTGTTTGGATAATCAATATGGAAGTGTCAATTGACGCATGAACAGCTTCACCTTTACATCTCTCAGCGTCATGGAGGTCCCGGGAAGAAGGATTACCCCGGTCTCGGGTTACTAATGAGAAAGGGAATCAATCCCTTGTCAATAAAACTAGGATCCTGCCTCTAGCTACTCCTCCGTTACTTGTAACTAATATCGCCGGCATGGCCGGTGAGGAAGAGTATTGACAATATCTGTTACGAGCATTCAGCCCACTACAGGATCGTCCCTCATCCTGCCTGAATAACGGTGCACAAGCACTGTTGCACAACTTGAACCCTCTTATCACCGACAACAATATAACGAGTTATCTGAAATAGTTCGTGTAAAACTAACATATTAGAGTGCTCCACCACCGTAGGCGTTATCTCACAACACGCACCTGGATATGTTTGTAAGATCTACACATCTAGTTACATACACCCAGTAACAAATCTATTCGACTACTCGCACCGCTTCCTGGTTGACCTCCGCCTCAGGGCCAAGTTATTACATGCAAGCACAAAAAAACCAGCCTTTGGAGCGAACCACATACACCCTTCTCCTTATTCTTCCTATACTAAATCAAGTCAGATTCTCTATCCTCAACTTATCAGGTATGAGGCGACCCACAAGTCCTAACGTCTAACCTGCCAACCCAAATCGACATATGATTCATTCTATCAACACTTTATACTGCGAGACATACAGACAAGACACCAAATTAGTATGGCTAAAGAGAAGTGTTGCCGTGCTGTCAAGCTGCCTGGATCTGAATTACTAAGATTATCCATGGGAAAAAAAAAAACCGGAATATTCTTTGACAAATTTTCATAGAATCTTCACAGTGCGTAGCTTCCGGTTGGACATTTCAACTGGGCCCAGGCCTCAGTCCGGTCGAACTCCCAGGAAAGTGATTCTAACACTTTCACAAGAAAAAATTCTCCTCCCACGTATCCTTAGTAGATCTAGATCTCTCCAATCCTCCACATTGATATTAAATGTTGGAGAATATCTCCACGCGCTTTTCGTAAACCAGCATTACGAAGAAGTCGATATCATTGACGAGATCCTCGATGCAACCATGAACAATTTGTTGACCTCTTCTATCCCTAAGTATATTACTGGCGAACCGTTGAAGCAGCTCTGACACCACCATGGCCAATATCTAAACGCCAGTTTAGGCTAGCGTTGCGCGTTCTGTATATTTAAATGTTTACTTCTGACATTCTCAAACAGGATATTGTGACATCAATTCAATGTTTTCCATGTACTATACCAGTCGCGTTATAAACACGATTATAAAGGTGTTACGATGTCAACGTTACACTGGATTAATAATTTCCAAGTCATAACCAGGGGCCATTATATCCGTAATCCAGCTCCATGCATGCGACGAACAGCACATGCAGTTCCTGCTGCGTTATAAATCCGATTCCGCTGCATTCCCTATAAAAGCCGTCCTGCTACGCTCTCAACACAATTCAAGTTGCGACCCCAATCTACGCCTCTAAAAACACCAACCACAACTACATATCAAAATGACAACCCATCCCACCCCCATCGCCCTCGCGCACGTCGTGCTTCGCACCACCCCAGCCAAATACTCCCAAATGGTCTCCTTTTATACCGCTTTGCTGTCTGCAACACCCATCTATCAAAACGAAACCATGACCTTTCTACGCTACGACCACGAACACCACCGCCTCGCCATTGTCCAAACCCCATCCATCGAGCCTGCCCCAGAAGGTTCGCTGGTGGCTGGCCTCGACCACATCGCTTTCACGTTTGCATCTCTGCCGGAACTGGCACGCACATACATATCGCTGAAGTCCACGCCGCAACAGCCGATACTGCCCGTCTGGTGTGTCAACCACGGTCCCACAACGAGCATGTACTACCGCGACCCAAACGGCACGCGTGTCGAATTGCAAGTCGATAATTTTGACACTGCCGAAGAGGCGGATGCGTACATGCGGAGTGAGGCGTTCAAGAGGAACCCCATAGGTGTAGATTTTGAACCTGAAGAGTGGGCGGCCACGGTATTTAGAGCTGCTGACCAGGATGGAGAAGAAGGGATGGAGAAGATCAAGATGAGAGCTGAGATGGGCGAGCGGATGGTTCTCCCCGAATATGCATAGAAATGGACCCATAATGCTCTTTTTATATATAGCGAATGTATTTGTGGATGTCTAGTCCGTTTCAGCATCCCATACCAACTCCCCCTCAAACCACGTCTTGAAAACCTTGACATTTGCAAAGTCGGCTTCTTCGCCGAGAATATCTTTGTCGAGCATGATGAAATTCGCGCGCTTTCCGACCTCGATGCTGCCACTGACGGCATCGAGTCCGACAGCCGCAGCGCCGTTTTTGGTCAGCATTTCAAGGACAAGTTTTGCACCGCGCGATACTGGGTTTTCCTGCGCAGAAGAATCCTTGGTGGCTGACCACTGGCCCACGCGCCGCGCAACGTGGTGGACTGTCGGTAGTAAACTCGGATCGCCGCGCGAGCCCCAGTCAGATCCAACGGTGATTGAGGTCGTGTTGACGCTCAGAAACGCGGTAAAGTCCCAGTTCATGGTGCCATTGCTGGCGGCAGTTACTGGGTGGTCGAAGAAGATAGCTGGCGAGAGCTCAGCGGTGACGTTTTGCGTGGCGAAGCGCGCAAGGTCGTCTGTCCAAATAAGCAATGTCCCTAAATATATCTATATATATCTGTATATAAAAAGACGTACCTGGGTGGACACAGTTGCAGTGGGCAATCTCGTGTTTGATATTTGTATTCGAGTTTTGTCTGGCTGCCTGTATAGCATCCAATGCAAGCCGCGTGCTGCCATGCCCTGTAGCATGGATCTTGACCGTCAGGCCCTTTTCGTCGAAGCGCTGTACAGCCTCGACCACGTCCTGCACCAAAATCCTGGTCCGATCAATCTCCCCAGCCTCATCCAGCCCGGCACTCGAAAACACCGGTGGCAGGGGCACGCCGTCCAGCAAGACTTTGACAAAGTTCGTGCGCACATGTTGCGTTGCCAGCCCAGGGGCTCGCTCAATCAGCTTTTTCAACGAACTCTGCCGCTCATTTGCCAGAAACTCGGGGGCATACACCGAGTGCGCAGCAACATCTATACGCAACGCATTTTCACTGTCTAGCTCACGCAGTGCGTCGAGGATGACCGAGTTGGTCCCCGCTTCCTGGCACGAAGTCACACCCGCACGATGCAATCTGTGCACTGCAGCTCTAATCGCTCGTTTGGCGTGTTCCAGATTCGGATTCCCCTTGGCCAGCATGGCCTTGTTCATGGCCAACTCGGCCATCTCGCCCGTCAAACTGCCGTCCGCGCGGCGGCGGAACTTGGCGCCTGGTACGTCGGGCTCGTTCTGCACGTCGTACCCAGCCTTGATCAGGCCAGCAGTGTTGAGATAGGCGCTGTGGCCGGCGCCGCCCTGGATGATCACAGGTGTGTCTGGAAAGTCGCGGTCCAGCGACTCGCGATCGTACTCTGCAATAGCAAAGGCATTGCCCACGACCCAGTCCTGATACGCATGCTGGTACGAACACATGCACTGGCCGTCACGCAGCCGCTCTGCCACATTGTGCGTTGTTGTATCGCCGGGCAGACTGACGCCGCTGAGATACGAGATGCCGGCAGACAGCAAATGCACATGGGCGTCATGGATGCCCGGCATCACGAAGCGCCCGTGCAGGTCGAATGTGACCAGGCCATGAATGTGCGCGGTCTGCAGGATCTCGGCCGATGTTCCAACTTCGAGGAACTTGCCCTGGTCGACGATGAACGCCTCCGCAGGAGTTTGGGATGAAGTGTGCACTTTGCCGTTGTAGTACGCGACGGCCATCTTGATTGACAGTCACAAAAGGAGGGCGGAAAAGAAAGAAGAGGAGGAGGAATCGGCGGGGTCGGAAGGTGTGGGTTTTGTGTTTGTTGGTTATCCCAACCTTAGTCATATCATATCAGTATCAGTCATCCATCTACATGTTACTGCCCATCCTTAGTCATACCAGTCATCTCTCTGTATGTTAGTAGTTATTTTTTGTGGTATGTGGAGCGTACAACTTACAGCGACTATACACAGGGGTTGGAACTGGATTATTATTCCACCGACACTGGCATTAAAATTCATCGTAATAACGTGGGGAATCATTTCTACACCATTTTAACTTTCCATATACTTTGTATAGTACGTCCAATTACCGCATAAACACTATGCAAATGATTTTCAATCAATTTTGAAATAATTTTTGATTTTTATTAGCAATTGCATTATAGCTTACAAAAGAAAACTTGCTATTTGATAAATATCGTATTTATGTGGTAAAATATATCGACAATATTAATTTATTAAGGTACACGTCTTTTACTCATGTTACGGCACCACTTGGTTCATACTTCAGCCGATGCAGCAATTCAACCACAACGTGTTAAGTCATGTGATCCCATCTCATACATTTATGGATTTTATGCATGTAGCTCACACCTAGTTCAAGGAATCGTCTTTTAACTTCTTTCAATACTTTTGTCTTAGAACTAATAATTTGTTCGATTATACATCCGATGGGTGATGTTTTCATATATTTTCACCATCTTATCATATAAATTGATTGTATGGAAATTGAAATCAATCAAAAATTATTTCACATTTTGCAATGCTTATGCAGTCTTTCAACTTCCTATATAAATTATATATCTGAATTAATTGGAAATCATTTGTGCGGCGTTTCGACTTGCCATGTGAATTGTAGGGGAGGTCGTAATGCTCTTAAAATCTGCGGCCAAGCTGTACTGCACTGTTGCAGATATGTACAAGGGTATATTGCATGCGTCTATGTACATGGAATCGCTCACCAACTGCCACGTCTTCTTGCTCTCCTTGAATTTCAGTATTGAATATTTCGCCCAATCTCGCTGTCGCCTTGTACATCTTATACATCGCACACCAGGGCTCCGTTCTGGTTCGACAAAAAGTCGTCTATCTAACGTTAGCACTTTCCTCTCTCCCTCTCTTTTTTCCCCAAAGAATTAAAATAAAAATAAAAATAAACGAACCCAGAGTTGGACACGACTGATCCGTGCCACTGCCATTCCCACACGTCCAGCAGGGCGTATACTGATCATTCTGCCCATCGGCCGTGCACGACGGCCCGAAATCGCCGTTGGCACGCGCGATCAGCTGTCCATTGACATTGACCATGCACTTGTTGAGGTCGACAATGTTGTAGATTTCCTTCCCGGCGTCGTTGGTGCACAAACATCCGTACAGCGTGTTGGATGAGCCCAGTCGGCACGAGGTGCACGACTTGGAGAAGCCGCCGGCGGACGCGGTGGCCAGCAGGGTTGCGGCGGCGGCGAGGAGGGCGGAGAATTGCATTTTGTTTCTTTCTTTTTGTTGTAGGAAATATAAGGAGTGACTTGAGTTGGTAAATTGGTTAAAAAAAAAAAAGAAAGAAAGAAAGTCAAGAGGGAGAGGGATCGGCAGACAGCTTAACTCGGCACTTGCGATTAGTATTTATACGACTCACCACCAGATTCCAGGGTCAGGGGATTTATTGTTGTTAGTATTAATAGTATCGCTGATCGGGTGGCTTGCCGAGCGTGTTACATTGCTTTGAATGTAACTCTGCCCTAAACTCGACAGAGTAACAGCGAGGCACAGAGTCAGCAAATGTGGCCCCCAAGCAGGAACTAGTTGGCGACTATACAAAATACGTACAGACTATGCTAACCCGAGTCGACCCTGGAAGTGTCAGATTGTTTTTCCGGTTAGATTAGATTCGAATACTAGCGAATAGTTAATTAATACGTATATTAACTTGCTATGTCCAGACGAAACTGACAATGATATAGTACTGTACATCCTGCTAATCAACAAAAAATAGTTTCTCAAATCAAATCAAATCAAATCACAGCAACGACGGCCACCGCCCAAAGACCAAGAGCGAAAGAGAACGGCTTGTTTGTGTGTGCGGTATTGGTAAAGGCTGGGCTAACTCCTGTTGTTGTGCTGGCTGGCCGGGTTGTCGGTGTGACCACCGGGGGAATAGCCACGGATGAAGGAGTGTGTGCTGGCGGGGGCACCGCCTGGCTGGAAGCAGGAGGAGCTTGGGGAGCTGGCGCGACTGAGGTTGGGCTGACTGAAGTAGGGACTGGCACAGGAACGGAAACAATAGAGGTAGGGACCGGAGGCGGAACTGAAGGAACAACAGAGGTAGGGGCCGCAGCTGGAACAGACACTGGAACAGTAGGGACCGAAGCAGGTTCAGTGCCAGATTCAGTAACAGTCACCGTGCCTGTCGGCACAGTGACAACCACTGTCGTCGGCCCCGAGCCACAACCACTCGGGCATGGCTTTGCAGTTGTCGTAAAACCCGGCGGAACACCGCCAGACGTCGCGTCGGCTGGGCAGTACGTCACCGTATGTGTGACTGTCTTGGTCGTGTAGCCGCTCGGGCAAACGTCCACAAACGAGGTCGTGACAATCGTTGTCGTGGTCAGTTTGGACGAGTGCGTGGCCGATGCCTCGATCGACGACGGCAACGGCGGCGGCGTCGTGAACGAGGTGACTGTGACGGTGCTTTTTGCCTTTGGGCAAGGCGTTGTCGACGGTTTCTGGACTGGGCTGGACGATGGCTGGCTGCGGAAGACCGTTTTGGTGGATGTGCTGGTGGAATGCAGGGTCGTGGTGGTGGTCGAGTCTGGAGTGGTCGTCACTGCAGTGTGCGTTTTTGTTGTATGCGGTTTTGTTGTATGTGTTTTACCTGGTTTGGTGGTCGTAGGCTGGACGGTAGAGGTAGGAGACGAGGTGCCCTGCTCGTAGATCTGGATCGACTTGATCTCCCAGTACGCATCGACAAAAGCAGCCGGGTTAGACCCAACATACGCCTGGCAACTAGCAGCGCCATCGCTCTTGTCACTGAGCGGGCAGCCTGACGAGCCAAACACGCCGCCAGCCCAGTCACCACAGAAATCAGTATTGATGATGATCCGCTGCGCCTGAAACTCGTCGCCCACATTGCACGAGCCCTGAAAGTTGCCCATGGGGGTGCCAAACTCGGCCGAGTCGGGCTTGCCAGCAGTAATCGACGCTGGGATGGAGTCGCGCGGAAACGACCAGATCTTGATAAACTTGGATGTCCACTCGATAGCATACACGCCACCACCGCCGGCATTAAAAGCGTCGCCATAGCTGCCCTTGGTGCCCTGGATCTCGCAGCCCGAGGTGCCCGTGCTCAGCGCGCACTGGCCGGCCGTGGTCGACCCGGTCTGGTCCTTGCTGGTGATCTGGCAGTCACCTTCCGTGTGCAGGGCCATTTGGTTGTTGGCCTGCCTGTTGACGCCTTCGATGATGTCAATCTCGCCGTCGGCCGGCCAGCTTTTGCCGACTGTCCAAAAGGCCGGCCACACACCGCAGGCCTGAGCCGGCATGTGTGCAAAGTCGGCAACCAGCAGGCCGTGATCAAAGTAGACATTGGACTCGACGCGAGTCGAGGGCCGGCCACCAGAGCTGTAGGTGTTGGTGTGGTCTACGCCAAGATAGACATTCCCGGACTTGATGGCGGCCAGCCCGGAGCTGTGAGCGGTGTCATAGTCGACATAGTCGACGAATCTGGGCTGTCAGCATTTTTCTACATTCTGAATTCTACAGTCTGCATTATATTGGTCCACTCACCCATGAGTAGGGTCGGTCCCCGTGGTCAGCGAAAAGTTTTGAAAGAAATTGCTGGCGTCAAAGTGGTGCAGCAGCGAGTACGGCGTCGCTGCAGCTGGCGAGACAGCCAGAGCCAGGGCGAGAGTGCCCGAAACGAGTGACCAAGGCATGATAATACGAGTGTGCAGAGCGCCGGCGATCTGACAGAAAAGAGAGACTGGGACGTCAAAGCCCGTGGCTGTTTCAGAGTCAGGAGTCAGACACTGATAAATAGGCAGAGTGTAAATAAAGAGTGACGGTGCCAGCCAAGGGGCAAGGGAGTGACAGAATGACAGAGAACGAGCAAAGAATGAGAATGACTGAAAAAATGACTGAAAAATGACAGAAATGAAGACAAAGCGCCGGCTGGCGATTCATTCATATTCGACAGTCAGTCACCCTGGCCAGACCGAGCCACGTCGCCTTGGCCGGCGCCCATTCTCGCGCGTCAACACCAGGCGACGCCATCGGGGACGCGGTGCCTGGTCGTGGCGCTGGAATGGATCTGGTTGAGGTGTGCATCCAGCAAGAATGGACGATGCGTGAGCGATGAGTGGATGGACATGTCAAATATGCGCGCCGGCGGACAGTGCAGACGCCCGCTGTTTCACCCGCGCCCAATCAGAGCGGCACTCGGCGGCGATCGCAGCAAACATGAAACGTTTACAATAAATACGTAGTATTATTTGGGCATATTAATAACAACCCGTATACTGCCCGAGTTTCCTTGTTCTGTTTTCTCTTTTATTTGTTCTGTGTTGTGTTGGATCCACCCGCATTCCAGTCATCGCGATACAGAGGATACGGGGGGGGGGGGGGTAACAAGCCACAGCCACCGATCTGTAGAATACCGATACCGAGGATGAATATAAATATGAATATGAATTTGAATACTGAGAAATACTTAAAGCGACTGAATAATATAATTACCCCGGCTTAAAGTCAAGGATCATGGGGTTAAATGCAACTGGCGGATGCAACAATAAGCGCAATACAGTGCAAGAGGTAGCATCTCCTGGTGCTGGATTCATTCAGGATCCGATTCCTATTCACATCTCCACGTCAGGAAAAGGAAGAAAAAAAGGAGAGCAATAATAATAATAATAAAATAAAATAAAATGAATCCAAATAAAAACAAGGCAATAACAGCCGCCGCCAACCACAGCGCAAATCGCCCGTTCTAGACCGCTCCACTTGGCTCCAGGGCCTGTACGCATTTTGCGTTGAAAAGGTTCCTCGGTGCTATGATTGGCTTTCGGTGTCGTAGGCTCGTAGTTCTCATCACACGAATCCTCAAAGTCATGCAACCTACGAGATTTGTGTAAAAAAAAAAACGTTTTCCAAAACCTCATCTACCTTTAGGAGTAATTCCTGGTACGTACGTTCTTAGTTTCAACTCTGTATCTGATTACAGGTGATAACTACGCCCGTCAGACGACTGGCGAATGCATCGTCCCAAGCATTAATACTCTCCACAGGGTCTAAACCGATTTCGTCAGCAAGAAACCAATATCGTGCCCTGTGATAATGGTTGTCTTCAGACAAGGACCTGTCGTCATGCCAGGCTGGCTTAATCTCGAGCGTCCATTCATAACTCTCCATTTGCGCGGTGAGAGAGTCACTAAAAGGAATCCCGTAGATCCGCACAATTATTTCCTGCAACGACGAAATTCCTCTGAACCGGTCCTGCATCCTCGATAACCCTTGCGCGGTGTTTCTATACCCCCTAGGAGAGGCCGAGGGACAATCAGACGCCCACATTTCAAGTCTTGCCAAGTTTGGCAAATCGCGTCCGACAATCTCAAAAACCTGCGCATCGTGGTCGTTGTCCTGCAGTTGACTGCCGCCAATATCGGTACCCGGGAAAGTGATGCTGATCGATCGGATATGCTCTGCATTCTGGTGCCCGATTTTGTCGATCCACAAGCGTACCTCCGGAAGCTCGTGAAATGAAAAGTTGAAGCTGTTCCGAGAATAAAGCACTGAGCTGGCCTCGCGATGGATTTTTCTGTTGGTAGAAAGGATGCTGACGCTGGGGTTGCACGTTATGTTTTTGTATATAGGGTCGATGATCTTGTCGTCGAGGAGCAGGTACTCGTAGATCATGCAGCGCAGCTCGACGGGGAGGCCGAGAAAACTGGCCATTGTGGATCTTTAATATGTGAATTGCCAATGTACGTGCGTAGTTGAGATGTTTACTGCACTCTTGTTCGCTTCAAAGGATGCTAGTAAGTTGTAGCGCAGAACATTAAAGTATATGGATATAAGATGGTAAATTTTGGAATACAAACTCTAAGATAGCAACAATTGACAGATTAAACATGGTGAATACGGTTCCGACCAATCGCACTTCTTTCTAGCCCCACTACGGACCGCGGTTCCGCTCTGAGCCACATCTTCAACTCTAAAATTCTCTTAACAGTATAAACATTCTAAAATTGAAGCTTATCAACTGATCCGAGTTACATATATTATGATATATACACTATTCCACAGCCCGCAGCGTCGCCGACCGCCCCGTATTCCCCTCGCGCACTGCAGCCGGCAGTTCATCCTCGTTGGCGCCCTCGTTGTATGGCCCGCGGGCACGCGCGTGGCGCAGACGATCGCCGGGCAGCACATTGCTCTGGTCAATAGCCTCGCGCTCGTCGTTTGCTACCAACTTAGTTTCACTTATTTCGCATCTTTATAGGGACAAACTCACCCAACTGCTCGTCTGAGTTCGATTCCGGCGGCTGCATTGGATCCTCGTACTCGGTGCCGTCCTTTTGCACGGGCATCGGCTCGCCGGGCCCAGTTGTGTACGAGTCATCGACGGGGCTGGACGGAATGGGCGCCTCGTCGTTGGTTGCCTCGTAGCTGTCGTCGCCTTCTCGTTCTTCGCGGGTGCTCATTTTGGTCAATGTTTTCCAGACCTGGTTCTGTCACGCACGCTGGCGGCTCTAGATCCTTTTGGGTGTTTTTATATATCAGCTCCCCAGAGGTGGCGGCAATGTTGCCGCTGCATCATGGATACATCAGTGGCATGGCTTACATATACCATGTATGTGGTTGGCATTCGTTGTAGTACAGTGTAGATGATGTCGAAGGCGACTGACGCCGCAATGACTGGGTGGTGGCAATGGCCACACTCCAGTACTTAACCCCCGGCATCCGACAAAGTCCCAGTACATTAACTGATGTCTGGCAAGAATAGATAGAAAAATGTCAGCCCCATTCGAAGACCTCGATCCGGCCGGGCCCTCGCCCGAAGACCGCGTCAATGCGCTGCGCGGATACAAAGCGTACGCCCCCAACCACTTTTTCCTGGTTCGACAATTAAGTTAATGAGTACAGAACGATAAGCAACCCGCGCACCTCGGACTCGGCCAAGCAGCATGCCCGCGAAATGATTGATTCGTTGGGTGGTGATCAGCCGCGTGAAGACTTGTATCAGATGCGCAACCCGACCAAGGATCCTGTCCGGACAGCCGGGGGGTTGAAAGCGTGGGTGTAACTTTTAACTTTTTTTTTTTATTATTATTATTATTATTATTATTTCGTTTGTATTTTTGACTGATTGACTAAGGGCTACCAAAAACCCGCGTGTGACTGAAGGTGGAAAGAACCGCGCACAGGAGAAACTCGGCGTCATGGCCGAGCCGAGCGAATAGATTTACTGGTTTACGCCTGTATGTATTTATTAGAATGGAATTTCTTGTCTGTATATACATCAAATGAATATTATGTAGAATTCAAATCATCTCTAGAGTGCACAAACTCGGTGCCATGGCTTAGCCAAGTACATGTAGATTTCAGATGTTAGGCCTATATACACATGTATTTATTAAAAATAGAATTTCTTATTAGTTATACATCAAATTAATATCATATAGAACCCAAGCCTATATCATCCACAGAGTGCACTACCATATCCACCCCGGGCACAACCCTCTCCTGCACCAACCGTCCATTCAGCGCATCATTCGTATCCACACGCGCATACGCATCGTGCAGCGTTTTCTCAATGCCGGCGCGCACATGGCGGCGCGCCACGCGCTCTCGCGTACTCGCGAGATCAACCGATATTAGCACACGCATATCCACTAACGTCGATACCTCGCGCCATCCGGGTTCGTCCAGCAGCAGGTAATTCCCCTCCACAATCAAGATGTCTGTGTCTGCGGGGATAGTTGTTCCATCCGGCACAGGGTCTTTGGTGGCATGCGAAAACGATGGCGCTGACAAACGTTTTGGGTCACATGTATCGGCCCAGTCACGCACATTCTGCATAAACTCAAGGAATCCGTTTAGATCAAAAGTAAACGGAGCGCCGCGCCGTGCGTATGCTTCCTCGCGGTTGGGCAGAGTATCCAGCGTTGCCCGCGGGAGATGGAATCCGTCCATGGAGAGCAGTGCTGCTGCTGCTGGTTTTTCTGAAGAATAACTACAGTTGAGTCGATGCACAATCTCCCCAGCGAGCGTCGTCTTGCCGGATCCAGGCGCGCCTGCGATGGCGACGAGGAAGCGTGGTTTGGGGTGCGCGGCGGCGCGGCGCTGGATGAGCGAGGCGAGGTTTGTGTATTCTGCATCCATTTGATTACTTTGTTATTGATGTGGAAGGTATTTCGGTATGAAGAAAGTATCAGACTGCTAAGATATAGTCGTGGTGGATAATGGTAACCGGAGGACTGTGGTCCGGCATAAATTAAACAGACGGCGAACTGGCTTCAAGTTGCAGAATATATGTATGTGTCATGACGTGAACTCGTTGCTTCTATATATATATATATATAGATATATATGTAAGTAAGTATAATATCGCAATTTGATTATATTATGTAGGGTTCGGGTCACTCGATGTTGTATTGATGTATTGATGAGATAGGGTTAGGGCTAGGGTTGATTGTCGGTTCAGTGTTCTCCGACATCAATGGATGCACCAGCAGTCCCCGTTAAAATTGAACTGCCAGGTTGATACTTTATAATATCAATTGACGCTTTCAATACTTCAGGTTACCAGTATTTGGGCAACATGAGATGATCAATACTAGACAACTGACATATAAGATAGTGACACGCTCTTTTATATACATACGTAGAGTGCATGTAACATTCGATTTAATCATGGCAGATACCTTAGTGTCCAACATTTGGACATCATTGAATCCATTCGCGTCCCTCTACATGTCCCACCAGTGCATTACTAACATATGTAGTTATACATGTAAAATTGTAAATTGCAAATTGCAAATCAGTGAGTGACAATGAAAATCAACAATAATCAAAACCATCGGAGGTCCAGCGGGAACTAGTCCTATTCTGGAATGCAGTCTATATTGATTGGCTGGGTACGTACCGTCTGCCCCACCATCGGCGCTTCCCCGCGATGAAGTCATTGCGAGATTCATTATTAATACTAAATATTTAACGATTAACTAGACCTTGAAATGTTAAACTAGAACATTCCCCAACATCTATCTCACTGAAAGTCTCTCGAATAACTGTATAAACCTGCCCCAAAATGACCAAAGTCTTTCTGTCCGTGCTTCCCCTTAATATTTGTCGAGCATTGAAATCTAACAACACATAGCACAGGCGCGACCGGCTACATTGGCGGCGACGCCCTCTTCGCCCTGTACAGCAAACACCCAGACTTTGCATTCTCCGTGCTCGTGCGCGACGCCAATAAGACTGGCGCCATCGAAGCCGCGTTTCCGGGGATTCGCATTGTCGTGGGGGGATTGGATGACTTTGAGTTGTTGGAGAAAGAAGCTGCTGATGCGGATATTGTCGTTCGTACGAGACCCTTCCCCTTCCTTATAGTATAAATCATACGATGTAGAGCTAATAAATGAAATAGATACGGCAGATGCATCCGACCACAAAGTCGCCGCCAATGCCATTGCGGCTGGTCTGGCAAAAGGCCACTCGCCGTCTCACCCTGGCTACTGGCTGCACACTGGTGGCACGGGCATTCTCACGTTCGCAGACTCGGACCGCCAGGTGTACGGCGAGTACGACTCCAAGGTCTATAATGACTGGGAAGGCGTCGACGAGCTGACGCATCTGCCTGCGCACGCATTCCATCGCAATATCGATGAGATTGTGCTTGAAACGGGGACCAAGTATGCAGACAAGGTCAAGACGGCACTGTTATGCCCGCCGACTATTTACGGTTAGTTATACCTTTTCAGCATCAGCAAAGAAAACAGGGATGCTCACTTTTTAATGGTCAAGGTCCTGGTCGTGGCCCCGTCCACCAAAGAAGTCGCCAAGTATACACGCTTGCGCGCACCACGCTCAAAAACCGCCAGGCGCCCATTCTCGGAGCTGGCAAATCCGTGTGGAATAACGTGCACGTACACGACCTGAGCAACCTCTTTGTCTTGCTTGCCGAGGCTGCAATCGCTGGCAACCATGCCGACGGAATTTGGGGTGCCAATGGGTACTATCTCGTCGAAAACGGGGAGCACGTCTGGGGCGATATTTCGCATGCTGTGGCCGCCGAAGCTGCCGCCCAGGGTTACATCCCCGAGGCAAAAGTTGAGCATGTTGATTTTCAGACTGCTCTGGTCTATGGCGGGTATGAGTCGGCGAGCTGGGGTATGAATTCGCGGGGCACGGCGAAACGTGCAGCCAAGTTGTTGGGTTGGAAGCCTGTTGGAAAGAGCTTGTTGGACGAGTTGCCAGGGATTGTCAGGGGCGAGTATGAGTGGAGCAAGCAGTGATTTTATTTTATAATGGATTGATGGGGTATATCAGAATATGTACATTCATTCATTCAGTCTAGTCTAAATAAATAACGTCTGGGTATCATGCCGTTGCAGTCACTAATTACACAAAAAGACCTGTTAGCCAGCCATTTAAAAAAAGGGCAAAAGAAGGGAAAAGAGAACACACCAGTTCTTCATCCAATGCAAACACTCCCCCCAGCGACGACGCCGCAGACCGTCGTGAGCGCGGCGACCCTGGCTCCGACCAGCTTGTATCGTTGCCCAGCGGCACATCCACCGAGAGAACCACCGGCGCTCTGATTCCGTTGAGATGCCGGCTATATCGTTTCGAGCTGCTCCTACGGTAGTGCTGTGGCTGCCTTCTTCCACGGGACGACGATGATGAAGACGAAGATGAAGACGACGACGACGACGACGACGAAGAAGAAGAAACACGCGAACGCTCAGACGGGCACACACTAGCCAACGGCGACCCCAGACTCAACAACGAAATATCCGAATCACTCAACTGATTAGCCCCCCTAGTACGAGGCAGACTCGGTGCGCGAGGCCGGTATCTAGTAGCATCACGGTCGAGACGCTCGTAATCAGCTCGAGCCAAGTGATTACCGTCATCATCATCAAAAACAACAGCGCGAGCCGCCACGCAGTCCTCCACAAACCCTCTTCTCTGCGGCCCACGCACAAACTCCGAGACCGATGGACGTCTCACGCGCTGCTGGTCCGGCGAGCCAGGCAGCATAATCGGTGCAGCCACGCCGCGGTAGTCGACGTTGGGGCGGGTGACGGTGTACGGGCGCTGCCAGCGGCCCAGGGTGACTGTGATTGTTTCAGTGCGAGTGTCAGGCACGCGAGCGCTGGCAGGAAGCATGGCAGCGGTGATGAAGCCAAAGTCTCTGGGACGCAGCCCTGGACGCTCACAGTCGGGCAGGTCGGGTCGAGGTCTTCGCCTGCTCGAGAGTCTTGTGGGTTGATGGCCATGAGAGTGGAAGGAAATAGAGACAATAAGGAGTGACAAACAATAGTAACAAACAACTAACATTTGAAAAAAAAGGGGGGAGAAGAAGAAGAAGAAGAAAGAAATTATGCGGTGAGCTCACCCTCATCATCCTCGTCAATGGCAGAATCCTCCCACGTCTCCGCGCTCCAAACCGACCGGTCACTACTCAGCCTGTCTTCATGCCTGTCCCAGAATGTTTCCTCTTGGTCGCCAAGGAACACCAGCTCTTGATGCGAGCCCAAACCTGCGAGGCCCTGGAGGAGGTCGAGTCCGTCGTCGTCATCTCGATAACAAGCGGCTTTTCGTCGCCGACTTGTTGCTGGTCGTGTCGAGCCTCGATAATCGAAAAGATCCAAAAAGGCGAGCTCGTCGTCATGGTGGTGCTGTGTAGTTGTTGCTGCCAAAGCGAGTACTGAAAGGTCGTCCATTTATTTCGTGACTTGTCTGGCCAGAAAGATGTAGAAGCAAATCAGGCCACGATGAACGGGGGAAACCAGACAAAGTAGTAGAAATGCATGGATATTGAGATTTCCTTGGAGGTAAAGTGAAATAGTAGCGGGTAGGTGACAAAGGATTGTTTGACAATAGTGTGCTGTTTTATTTCATGCTCTGCGCCACACATACCCCCCGGTTTAAAAGGAAAAAAGAAATAATAATAATAATAATAAACGCCCGACCAGACAAGGCCAAACAGTCAGTCAGTCAGCAGCCTCTCGCCGCTGGACTCCGTCACGTTTCGCCGTCATTTCAGAGCGAGTACACAGCAGCCAGGATCACGTACCTGACTGACGATGACTATGGACAGTGAACAGTGACTACAGTCACGGTTTCATGGCATAGCTATGCAGAGATATATCGCCCGGACATGTGGCGCGGTCAGGAACAGGCAGGTCAGCCGGGCAGAGGCAGCGTGACTCGACTAGATCGCGGCTGTGTGCATGAGCCTCGTGAGCCGCATGACATCATAGCCACCTTATTTTCTGACCTCGTATTGTTACTTTCTACCTTACTTTTTATTTCGTGTATTGTCTCGCTATTATTTGTTTTGTTGTGTTGTGTTCTGTGGTTAAATGCAGAGGAAAAGTTCATGGCAGGGAAAAATTTCCGTTTTGGATCTGGTTAGGGCTAGCTCACCTACCAAGTAGTTCACTTACTAGCCAAGGATATAACCAGGTACTACGTAGAGATCTTGTCGGCGTACATATTGGACTGCATGCATACTCGGGTAATACTGTACTATCGTTCTGCAGGTACCAGGACGACGAGCTACCGCTCGTACTACATCCATACCATGATTCACAGTTTGATTTGATTACCACCAATCAAAGCAACATAATATTCATATCATACTAATCAATCAATCAGTCAATCATTTGCGTCTCCCACGCGCAGCTCAACCACAGGCAGATCCTCATCCTCATCCGCCGTGACACTGTGAAATTTTGCCGCAGCGCCGTTGTCGCCCTCGACAAACTGCTCCAGATCGCTCATATCGCCCATATCGCCCCCGCCCACAGCCTTATTGCTGTCGCTGTCGTCAAAGTCGATATTATGGTTTTCCCCCTCGGACAGCCGGTCAAACGACCACGCAGGCGGATCGTGCGGAAACCCTCCCGCAGGGCTCGACGGCTCGATATCCATGCGCTGCTCGTACGCCGGCAGCTCGTCCTCATCGCTGGCTTCAACCTCCACGCTCTTCACTCGCGGCCCGGCTCGCAAACCACCATCTCCCGCTTGGTGAGCTGCTGCGACTCCGCCCAAGGCGCTCGTAGACCCATTGCGGGAGGAGTCGACGAGGCGCCGGCCTTCCCCCAAAGGGGATCCAGCTCGTGAGTCTTGTTCTTGCTCGTCAGAGTCGGCTCGCACGGAGCTCTCTGTGATTTCCTGCAGTTCTTTGCCGCCCAGAGGATGCTCCGACCGCCGCCGGTAAAACAGCAGATATGCCGCTGTCGAGACCGCCTTGGCCGGGTTGATTGCTTTGGACACGTGGGAATCTACATTTCTCAGTCACGCAATCATTTTGCATAAACTTGGTTACCTTCACTCACCATTGTATTCATTCCACTCGTCTGTCAAAAAGTTCTTTGCATACGCCGTGTAGTGTCCTCCCCCAAGACCGCCGTAATGGTTGTCTACAGCAAAAAGGTCATACACCAAGCTCTCGTCGGGCGCCGCCGAGGCAATCCGCCCATTCAGATCCAGTCCCTCGATGGGGAAATCGACAAGCTCATCAATCTTGTCGCGGAACCCTCGACTGGCACTAAATCGCTTGAGGTGAATCACCAAAATATCCGGCGCCTTCCACAGCTCGAATTTCTTGCTCGCGCGTCGGTGCTCCTTGCATCGCGGGCAATACCACGCGTCGTTCTCCGACAAAATCTCCTCGCGACCAAACTCATCCAAACACTGATCCAGCGTTAGCCCCTTCTTTCGACGACTGGCCCGTTGCGCCCGCCTCTTGGCCAGGTCTTCGTCCGGCAAATGCTCTACATTCGTCCACGTCGGCGCTCCACGCAGCTCATCGCGACTTTTCGGGTCTGCGCCAAACATTCCCTCATAGCTCGTCTCCTTCCAGTCTAGAACAATTCCTTCACCAGGCCGGATATACGAAACTTTCGGCACTTCAACTTCCTCAGGCGTTGCTTGGGGTACTGCTTGGATCTCGTCCTCAGAGCTGTCCGCCGTGGCCAAAAAACGCGGCGACTCGCCCGAACTTGAGCTCGTCCGAGAATGCCGTTTTGTTCTCGACGCCGGGATCGTGTTGATCTCGTCGTCGCTGCTGACCGGACTGTCCGGGCTGTTTTTAAACGCATTTTGTTTCGTGGCTTTCCGAACATTAACAGGCTTTGGCTTTTCTTTCGGTATGCGTGACGACATCAACATGTAATTCGAGTTATCGTCCACCGACGAGAAACCAAGGGGAATAACCTCATTCTTTGACTTGACAACTTTCATCTCAAAAAGATGGCGGAAGCGCGACGGCAGCGTTTTTCGGGTTGTCGACCGTGTCGCGTTAGGGGCCGCATCCTCCATAGAAACATCAACAAGGCCATCCTCACTCTGTACAGACGCAGCCTTGACTTTTGCATCGGAATCCGCATCATCTGCATCCATAATGACAGCGTCCGAATCTGTGCCATCTCCGTGCGTCGACTCGTCTTCGCCACCAGCTTCATTAAGAAAGTCGCGTGTCGTCAAAGTGGCAACGTCTTGCAGCACCTTGAGAAGAATAGTGTCATAATCAAGAGCCTCCTCGCGAGTGATCACCACAAAAGAAGGCGCACCAAACGTCTGTCGGGACCCTAAGCGCGTGTTGGGCCGGTGCACACGGTTGAACACCGGGACAAGCAACTTTTCAGCTCGAGGAGAGTCGATTTCGGGGATATCCTCGTGGTCCATGTGGCTAAACGACGTGTAGTAAGACGTCTTCTTCGGTCGGTCCGGGTTGTAATTAGTCGGAACCATTTCCACCTCAAAAATAGCAATATCGTCCGAGGGATTAATGTTGCTGTCTGCAATGGTACTGGCATTGTCGAACAACTTGTAAAACTTTTGCTTGTAGATCTCCGCCATGATCAGTTTCTGGGGGTCTGCTCCTGTCTTGGATGCTACAAGCTCCTTGAGTGCTTTGATGCTGGCGTTTTTGTCGATTTCAATATCGAGAAGCACGGGAGGTTTGTGAAGAGGAAAGTAGAAAATGTCCTTTGTCCACAGATTCTCTACAGGAAGCTGAAGAGTCAGGTTGTTAAAGGGGTCGAAGATGATGCTGACTTTGTCACAACTTGGGCACACCAAAGTCGACTTGTACATTCCAGCGAACAAATCGGTTACGACGGAGTCGTTGCGAGCCTTGTAAATGTCCCAGCATTTATCGGCAAAATCTTTCAAGGCAGCCGGATCGTGCACCATCTCGTCGGTCGAGTCGGGTTTTTCAATGTACGGCTTCTTCATGATCCGGTTGAGATCTTCATGAAGACCGTCCAGGAGGAAAAGGAGAAACTCCTGAGAATCCTGCTGGCCATACCCGGAAAAGGCGGGGCCGTATCGCCCGATAGTGTTTTTGAACTGCTTGGGCGAGAATGAAGCCGGACCCTCTTCGTAGACCGCACGCAAGAGATTCGCGTATGCCTTGGCAACATCGCCATTGTGGGCCAATGGGTTGCTGGGGTTGAGGTCTTTTTTATGGTAGTTATCTGTCACAGTCAGTCACCAGGCACTGATAAATAATTATATAATAATAAATGATAATCAATAATAGAAAACTTACTCAAAAAGTAATAGCTGAGCTCTTCCACGCTCCTGACACACTGCAGTGCCGAGGCCATATAACATGTATTTCCCAAATTGGTAAATCCAGTGTTACCCTTGGGCCGGCCGTCCTTTTTCCTCCCTCGAATCGGCTCGGTGGGTGTTGTTCGTCCACTGGTGGTGAGTGCCTTGGACTTGACCTTGGCAGCAGTTTTGTTGACACTAGGAATAGAGAGACGGTTTAGAGTCGACTTGGACGCGTCAGATACCCACTCGCCTCCTCCAGGGCCCCCAATCTGCTCTTCCAACACGAGCACGGCGTTGTCTCCGAGTCCAAAGGTGTCGAGCGTGGACTTGCCGTTGTATTTGTCGTTGCTGGTTTGGTCCTTGGCCTCTTCGATCAGCTCCCGGTGGGTGTCGGAAAGAGAAGCAAATGTATTCACATCCAACACCAGGCTGTTGCCGGCATTGGCGACCAGAGTCGCTCCCGGTGCGGGCGAGTTGCTTCTCGAATGAACTGGGGTAATGAAGCCCGACGTTTGTGTGCTGCTCAACCCGTCGAGCACCCTCCAAACACGAACCTTGGTGGCCATGTCAATGTGAGCGAGCTGTTTGGCCTTTGTCAGCCATTTCTGAAAGTTTGTCTGTCTGCTTGCAAGAAACTTGACAGGTGGGGCGCTCTTGTCCCTGAGTGTGTGGTGAGAAAAGCCAGCAGAGGAACCCGGCAGCTTGTGGATGGTGTAGATTGGCGGCGAAATCTCGTACTGAATATTCTGCGAATCGCCGTCACTGGTGTTGTGTGCATATCGAACGATGGCGGGAGACTGCTCCGCCCGGCCATACCACGTCAAGATGAGATCCCACGCAGCCTGGGGAACGATTTCAAAATCGTCGCCCATCTGCAGACCAGGACGCAAGGGCACATACGGCTCCCCGGCTTCGTCTTCAAAGACACTAGTCGGATCAACATCCAAGACCAGATCCGAATTATCAACAGGCCCAATGTCGCCCTCGGCGAATTTCTTGTCGACGGGTTTGCTGCCGGGCTCCTGCGTGCTTCGCGCGAGGACACGGTTCAGCCAGTTGTAAGACAAGACGTAACCCTTTTGCTTGTCCTCGGGAAACTTTTGAGCGAGTTCCAGCACCCGCATGACCTGCTCATCGATGGATGGCAGTTCCGCATGTTTGTCGGGGGCGGGTGCATCCTTTGTGGACGACGAGTTGGCGTACGTCGCCATGCTGGATGGAGTAGGATAGACGGGATCGGAGTTGTTGGGCGACGCAGCAGCAGCAACAGCAGTAGTATTTGCGTCTCCCTCGCTTGCAATCATGTCGACCGAAGTAGCACGGCGCTGAGACGGGCGCGAGACACCCTCGGGTTCTTGTTGGTGGTGTTGCTGCTGCTGATCCGATGGGCCAGAGTCCATGTCGACGTCGTCCGCGGCCTGGTCAACCTCGGACATGCGGCGTTTGACAGCGGGCGACGACGAGCGCACGTCCGACTTTTCCGAGCCGGACATGTCGGTGGGAGGGTCGCTGTTGAGCGAGAGCCCAGCGCAAGCCGCAGACGGCGATGCAGCTGCGGTCTCTGGAGTGGGCGAGCGGGCCTTTGGGGCGGACCGGGAGCCAGCAGCGCCGAGCACCTCGTCTTGCAGGTGGGCGGGGATGTAGCGGGGGGATGGCGAGGGCGACGTCTTGGTCACAGTCTTGGAGGTGGTGGTGTTGAGGTTGAAGTTATCGTGAGAAGCAGTCGCGGACGGGCGGCGGCGGCGGTGACGTCTCTCTCTGTGCCTGTCCTTGTCGGCGGCAGGCGCAGGCGCAGGCGCAGGCGAGTGCTCGACGACCCTGCGGCGCTTCGAGGAAGACGTGGTGAAGGTGAGCTGCCCACGTCGCGTGGCAGCTCGAGCAGACGATGCGATGCTAACAATAATAATAAGCGAAGAGGCGACGACGAGAGATGTCGACGATGCGACGAGGCAGAGTGAAAGAAAGAAAACGAGGCGAGGCGAGGCGAGATCCACGCAAGGGCGATGATTAAGGATTCAGGATGTGCTGTATCCTCCCTCTTGCCCTCGGCGAATGACTAGCTAATAGTTAGTATTGGTAGTAGGACATAGTACGTAGTAGTGAAAAGTCCTCGTAGCCAGTTGCCGTCAGGAGGATTGAGTCAAAAAAAAAAAAAAAAAAAAAAAAAGATGGGACTGGGAAAAAAAAAAAAAAAAAAAAAA
>CVMT01000001.1:2430479-2457490 GCA_000985935.1 Talaromyces islandicus | reverse complement strand
AAAAAAAAAAAAAAAAAAAAAAAAAAGATGGGACTGCGAAAAAAAAAAAAAAAAAAAAAAAAAACTAGGATCGCTCGATGTGGAGTTTTAGTTGCACTTTGTTTGGCCGCTGGTTGGCGGTGTTGAGTTGACTGCCTATCAAACAGACAGCGCACGCAGGATGTAACATTTGAACAAAGAGAGCGGTCTCTTCTGTCATAAAGCAGATGTCAAACTCTCAGTGAGTCGTAGCTGTTTTATAGCCATCATTACCGCAATATGCCATACGATTACAAGTATTGTCTCTTGACACTGTGCCCCATCGCAGCCTTACGTAAACATCACGATCGGCGCCAGGCAGAAGCGGCCATGACGAGCGACAGTTTGTTGATCATCTCAGCTGTTTGTCGTGGTGTTGATGCGTTTGTCGTACCGATTTCTGGTTTGATATACATATAGAAAGTACCGTCGGTCAGGTGAGCGTCCATGTCATTTATCAAAATATAGAATCAGCTACCAGCCATTAAAGCTACCGTCATTAATAAATGGATACACCCCAATCCTATACATTCCCATACTATTTATAATAATAATATAATAATTCCTATCGCGCCACGATCTTGTCGACTTCATCCCGGGCCTCGGTCCACGTTGTCAGGTTCTTGCGAGCCCAGTCAAGATGGCAACGCGCATACGCGACCTGTTGCAGGAAATTAAAATTAGCAACTGACGTTCTCTAGCTCGATAGCCATAATGAAATACAAATAAAAGAAAAGAAAAACTGACCATGTAGCGGCGGAGGTCCTCTTCCTTCTCCTTCTGAAACCTCTTCAGGTCCTGCAACACACCCGCGCTCGCGTCCTTGACGTCCTTTTCAGATACCCCCAGTGCTTGCTCCAACTATACGATGCTAGTCAGCAACCTTTCTTCGTCTTCTGCTTCTTCCTTTTTTTTTTTAACACTGATCAACGGATAATCTTACCTGCACCAGGCTTTCCTTCGTTTTTCCAATCTGGTCTCGCCGCGACCGTTCCGGGTCGACATCAACAAACCCATGCACCGCATGGCTGATGCGACCAAATATCCGGTTCGCAACGAAATTGCCGCTCGAGCTCTTGCGGTGAACAGGAGCAGGGGGGGGAGGAATAGCCTCGCGCTGCCCGGCAGACGCCTGCCAACTGGCGTCGCCATGTGTGGGCGGGAAATCAGAGTCCACAGACGTCGTGTCTTCAGAACCTCTCCCAGTGTCGGTGTCTCCCTGACTGCTGCTGGCTGCAGAGGACGCAGATGTAGACCGCGACGGCCGAGTGGCAACTGACGCCGGGTTGGCGCTGTTGCTGAGATACTGGTCAATGCGCTTGGCTTCCTGCTCGCTCCTCTCCAGCGACTCGAGCAGACTCTGCTTCCTGGATAGCTCCTCTCGCGTCATGTCTTCCTGCACCCGTTTGAGCACACGATATCGCAGCACGCTGCGAACCACGCTGGCAAACTGCGCGCTTTCCCGCATGGGTTCTGCGAAATTGGCTCCAAGCGACGACGACAGCTCTTCCGTTTCGATGTATGTTGTGTCTGCTGCCTGACCAATGCGCTCGACTGCTGCAGCCACCGTCGGGTTCTGCTCCGACAGCGAAAAGCCATTGTACCGCGCACCAAGTTCCATGAGATCGGCAGAGAGGGAGGAGAGGTGCGATAGCGTGCGGCGGTTGACCTTTTCAATATTTCCTTGAAGCAGCAGCTCCAGTTCGCGCGTGGATGCCTCAAAGTTGATGAAATACGGATCGAGATCCTGCTCACTTAACGTCCGCGACGTTGGAGGAAATCGGCCCAAGACTTGCACGCCGGGCGTTGAGTGCGCAGCTGTAGAGGGTGTTTGGGTGTACTCGGACGGCGAGCTCGGCGTCCCTGTAGCAGTATTGCCAGACGCAGATTTCAACTTGGCAGAGGCCGAGGGCACAGGAAGCCAGCCATGGGCTGGGGTCGGGTTGGCTGGATCCAGAGGAGGGGCTTTGAGGTTGTTTTTTGGTACTGACGAGGCAGGATGCGAATGCAGGACCTCATTCTACAACACGTTAGTTAGTTTATAAAAACAAAGACAGAACGAAACATGAACGCCTCACCCAGCTGACATTGGGATCCAAAAACCGCCACCAGACGCCATCCTCCCGGACTTCCTTCATCTTCCGACACCGGTTCAAGAAAACACTCAGCATGCGCTTCCGCAGCTCGATGATGGCAACGTCTTCTTTTGCCTTTGTCGGCTTTGCGGCATAGTCGGCCATTGTGTGTTTCTCTGGGATCGGGGGAACCACAAGAGTGGGATGCAGGTTGACAAGCGTTTGTCGAAGAGAAGCAAACTCCGAGTACCGACGGCGCACCTCGAGGTCCTACACGCAGTCAATTAGCATTAGCCATAGGTAGTATATTTCCTGTCTGGTCATTCTCACCCCAGTCCGAATCGTATACACAATATACCCGCCGCCACCCTCGTGGTTCTTCCCGGCATCCGTGATCAGAATCGGAAGCTCGGGATTCTCGTAGAGGATCTGTTCAATGCGGCTATCGTAACCGCCCTTCTTCTTGCGGCCCATGACTGGCGCAGCCGGCACGCCATAGTCGTCGTCTTCGTCTTCGTCTGTGTCTTCTGTGATTCGCGAGGCGTAGTCGGGCGGCTGCGAGGATACTCGCGAAGCAGGCGAGAGATCGCGGTCATATGGAGCTTCTCCACGCGGTACGCAAGCTGTTAGCAGAAAGAAGGGGAAAAAAATAACAGACCAGTGATCTTGGGTCACCTACGAGGCGAGGTCGCTCCAGAATGCAGCGACTCTGCAAGATGCGAGTTTGGGCGATCGAATGCGCCATAAGGGTTATTATCCTCTTCTTCGTCGTTCCACATATTGATTCCTAGTCTTTGGGTCTAGATGGTGTGATGCAGCGTCGTGTAGTGTGGTATGGCGTGGTGTGGTGATTTGTTGCAGCCTGACCCGGACGGACTTGCGATAGCCGGCGAGTCCAATCGAAAAGACCAATGCGCAGGAACTATTGTCGGGAAGAATCACCCATTTAATCGGAGACAGGTTGATGGGGGGGGGGGCGCAGGATATTAATGTAGCGGTGTTAGCAAAGGCAATGCAAAGTTGAGTAGTTGCGAAATGCGGTAATCAGCCAGCCTGCTCTGGTGTATATTACCGCAAAGCCGAGTAAATCCGGGGTGACGGAAATATGGTACGCAGGCAGAAAGAGGAGATGGCTGCAGGGATAGCGCGCAGGAAGATGGAAGAGGAGAGGGCGTGCAACAGGGGTAGTAGATGCTGATCGATCTGTCTTGTGTTGACGCTCGCAGGACAGACGACGGAGCGGGGAGGTCAGACGTCACTCGACTCCGGCTCGCCGGGGCTGGGGTGCTGCCTTGGGGCCTCAGGCATTAATTCCTTGCGCCGTGCCTGAGGCAGATGTCCATATTAGGAAATAATTAAGAAACAGCCATGCGCGACAAACAAAACTACTGCAGCAGGCCACATCACTTGCATTTTAGCCAAGAGAGAAGAACAATTCCAATACGTACTTGGCTACGGCTGTTCAAACCCCTGTCTTGCGCCTTAATTCTTAATTGGGTAGCCATCATGCACGCACAACAATTTCATCACAAAGCGGCGCCGTCAGCCTTGAATACATGTCCCAAATAAGTATACATGCAGCTACCACGGTCTACGTCTCCTTCATAGGTGAGCCCCAACCCGCAAGGACATCCTCCAGCTCACCAGAATAGCTGCGCTCTCCCTTAATGTAGTCCGCAGTACCCTTCTCCCCGCCGCCAAAACTCCACGCCACAATGTTCACGTCCCGCTGATCATAACTCTTAGCGTCTGCAAAAAAAGTCGACATCCGCTCGTCCACCATGGGCAGCCTGTTGCCGTCCAGACGGAGAGCGTAGATGGCCACACGCTTGATATCTCCGGTGGCCGCCGTGATGGTGGTTGCGAATGTGAACCCTTCAGGGATAAGGAACGACTTGATCTCTTCCAGCTGGCTTCTGGTGAGTGGCCCACCTCCAGAAAGAGCGAGAAGCCGATTTGCCAACCGCAAACTAATCTGACCCTTGACCCAAAAATAAATGTTTATGGTCGACGAGCGCCAGTCCACAGCGACGTGACGCACAGTGTCGAGTCCCACATCCCCGAATTTCTGCCCCAAAGCGCCAATAGGCTCAGGTACATGCGGTGCTGCGAGCACTTCTTTGAGCGAGGGGCGACCTCCGAGCCAAACCCAGGTCTTGTTTAGCCCCGTGGCAGGATCAAAGTCACAAGAGGCAATAGCCCTGGCGCTGATGTTGGCCCATGACTTGATGAGCGGGATAAGTGGGTGGGCTGGGTCGAGCAAATTGGCCTGGATTGCAGGTTCAAGGACATCGACTTTTTCACGCTCGTAGAAGCGGAATGAAATTCCATCTTCAGGACGAGTTGTGGCCTTCCATAGCACAGCGCCGCGGTGAAAGTTGGCTTCGTATGCTGTCAGGACGTTGTTGAGGATGGCCTCTGAGCAGGGAGCCTTTAAGGTAGAGCAAAGAGAAGCAACATCTTCCTTGAAGACAGATGGATGGAATTCGTTGGTGACAACAAGGCTATCAGTCAAAGTAGTTGTGACAGACATTGTGCTGACAGGGAAAAAAATATCAAGAGTGAGTGAAAATAAAGGAGAATGCATCCAGTTTTACAACCCATGTCTGTTGGAAGAAAGATGGCTGCCTTAAATACACAAGACGGTGTAATTCTGCTAAGATATCACATCGTTTGATAACATTGGATTGGACAGCACCTTTCTGTGGCATTCGGAGGAGGTTCATTTCCTTCTGCCCATTTTCATCTGCTGCCAGAATCACCCTGCAGAATCAGTCTTGCCTAACAAACACTCTTGCATAACGCCACCAGAAAATAGATACTTTTGTTTTCTTTGTTTTCAAAAAAACAAAAACTCCGTGACAAATTACAAGCAAGAATAGAAAGCTGAGTAAGGAGAAATATGCGAGGACAACATTGTCTTGGATTAAACATCCGGCCTCTTGCACCGGCCACTCAAGAGTAGTCGGGCAACGTAAGCCCATTATTGATTATGGCTAAACATACAAGGGCTTCAAGTGCTATGTGAACAAATCAGACCAATACGGCTTGTAAAGGATGCTGTTTCCAGCGTATTAACAGGCTCAGAGCTTCTTATTTTGAGAAGCCTGCCCAGCTTTCTCGTATCTTTCTGTACACGGTTCTCTCCATATCTGCTACCGAGTATGAATTTGTTAGTCTGGCAGTCCATGTACAGAACGAGCCAACACTCTACCTAGAGCCAGCATCTTCCACATCACACAGCGCCGTTCATACTCGCAAACTGACCAAATAGTCTGGCCGTCAATTGCGCCACCAGACCGGGCCAGCCTTCTCGAAGGGGGTGAGCTTCTGCCATATCAGCTTTGGAGGTACAGGAAAGGTAGGACGTTTAGTACGCTTAGTAGGAATGGATATGGGCGAGGACCCGCCTCGAGCACGCGCACGATCGAGATTATGGGGGCTCGGGTCGTCCATGTGCCGCTCATGCTCCTCGATCCTCCGCGCCGTTTCCTCGTCGAGGATGCGTCCATGTTCTTCGTCTGCTCGGCTCTGCTGCTTGTATGTCACGCCGATCACGCCGCCCTCGGGATCCCAGTTGCAATAGTTGTACATGGCGCGTGGTGCGGGACTCTTGGGTAAACCAGACCGCCGCCCAGGCCCGCCGCATCGTGTGGGAGGAGGAGGCAGAGTCTGTTGGGAGTTTCCAGGGGCGCCATCGTCGTCGTAGTCTGACGTGTCATTGCCTTGTTCGAGGTCAGACTGCGCAAGAGTCTGATAATTCCTCGACCGTACCCATCGAGGCCGGCAGTGCCCATGCAGGTGTCCATCATGTTCGTCGTCCACACGGACCCAGACTCGCATCCTGTTGAAGTAGAACGAGATGCAGAGTATTGTGGTCAGGGCGATGACCAAGAGGCATATGAGCAAAAGCAACACTCCTGGCTGCATCTCAAAAGGTGGTAGCGAGTGGTTTATCTGTTCTCGGTATCACAGGTCAGGGTTAGGAGACTGGATATCAAAATAGAAAGGGGTATTTTCACGACCGGAGAGAAAGACAGACATGGGTTGGGATAAACGAGCTGATGGAGGGACTGGTTATCCAGGGATCAAAAGTGAGGCAGGCTGGTGTGAGGGAGGATACAAGTAGACAATTGTGAGGGGTTCTAAAATGTCAAAATTTCTGCAAAAGACCGACGGGCTCTGAAAAGTTGTGAACACCAAACAATCAAACATCGGTGCTACCAATTCAATAGTATGTGGCTGGTCACCGGGCAAACGCACACCAGACCGCCGTCTTTGTGAAGGAGCACAATCAGATGAAAAGCGTGTCAAATATGTTTGCATTTTCTCTATTTACTTTTAACTGCCAGACACAGCCAACATGATTCTTGATAGCCAGTGAGGGTGCAAGGCGAGAGACTGGCCTTTTGTATACAATTCATCCAGGGTCTTTGACAGATTGACACCTGAATCTTTGTCCTCGTCACCAGTGGCAATGAGCACTGATGCCACACTGAATAGCAACACGCCCAGACTGTACACCTCCGGCTTGGCTGTCCAGCCAATTGCGCCATCTTGCTCTCCGGACGACATAAATAGCGTCTCAAGACAGTCCAGTCCCTTTGATACCCAAACAAGGAGACTGCTGATAGTTTTTTCGTCAAATATAGTTCGATCCATACCTTTCAAGACCGCCGACCAGGTGTCAATCTCGCATATATCATCAATAAACAAATTCTGTCGTTCCTCCTCAAAGAGCACTGTGCTCTCCTTGCGGTGTTCGCCGAGCAAGGTCTCAAAGGGAACAAAGGGCCCTCCTTCAGGAACAATGACATTGTTCATAAGCCGTTTGACGGCGTGATAAAAGAGAGGTTGCTGTTTGTTGTAGTTGGTGGAAAGGAATTCTACTAGACTCTCTCTTGCAGGAATACCGGCCAAATCGACGATCCTGTCAGGAAAGATAGAGGAATTGGAGAGAACCCATGACGCGATTGGGGCAGCAATATCCCTCAACTCGTCGTCGTCGTCATTTAGCATGTCGTACAATATCACATACAAGTCCAAAAATACAGGACTCGTTTCAGGAGGTTGGTCAGGTCTACGCATGATGAGACAAAACGCCTTGAGTGAGATGATTGCTGCGAGTCTTGAAGAGAATACCTAGAAATTATTCGTCAGTAAGGCATATATGCACGGCACAACAGACGTTACTGACCGTTTCCTCGCTCAATGCAGACCGAAGACTAACAACCCACCGGCGAAGATCCAGCGCGAGCTCCTTTGACTCGGCGTCAACCGGTATGTCTCGGTATTTCAAAGCTAACAGAGAGCCCTGCAGCCGAAGCACATTCTCGGTCAACTCGCGACTCCATATCTGGTCCTGAGATTGGACGTAGAGATGTTCCGACACACGAGGCCATTTATCAACAAACCCAACCATTTGCCTCTGCTCCAACGCATCCTGAAGAATTTCTGAAAGATTCAAAACCGCTCTCGACTTGACGCTCTCTTCTTGCTCTCGAAGCAAAATCAACAAGTACAGACTTAGGAAATCTTTCTGCGACTGGTACCCGGGAAACACTTCGCGCACCCGCTCAAGTATCCAGCACGCAGCATCGCTGTCGCCGGTAGACAGGTCGAAAAACGGTCCAATGAGAGCAACAGGAGACTCTGAAATGCTCTGTAATGAGTTTTTCAAAATGATCCCCCACGTCAACGACCGTCGAAGCAGCGAACCCGCCCGAATTTCATTCAGCCGTTCTTCGGGTGAGCTGAGTAGCCCTGCCATGGTCTGCTCTAGGTTGTACGTCTCGAATATGGTGTTTGCAAATGTTAGAATAGATTCTGCACTAGTTAGCTGGCCATATACTTTAGAAGGTATTAGTTCCTAGTCGTACCTCTTCTCTTGATGTTGTTCTCAAGGGCGTCTGTCAAAATGTCAACCAAGGTGGCTTGGACAAACTGAGACTTTGTATGTTGGAAGAACCGATGATACGTGTCTTGAATGAACTCAAATATTTTCCCAGAGTTATCTAGCACAGTTAGTATTTACATGCCAAAGTTGTATACAAACGTACCATGCCAGTATCCAGAATGCCACGCTCTTAGCAAAGCATATCGGATACATAAGAATTTTCCATGAATGTGTTTTTGTGACAGTGTCTCTGTCTCGGGATACACTTCCAGCTCCAAAGACTTTAAAATCTGCGTAGGCTGCAATAGAGATGCATATACTCTGGCAGCTTGGTCCCGAACCATCCAAATAGAGCTCTTCACATGACCAAGAACCAAGCCACGTAGCAAGGCATCATCATTGTCGGCTAAGGAGGGGACCTTTTCAACGATGATTTCAAGGGCAGGAAATATCTTTTGCGTCTCGTCCTCTGACTTTTTAGGCGCTTTGTCGTCATTGGCTGGGCTCAGTAACTTGGTCAATAGTTGCGTCAGGCCTGAGTATTTCTGAAAGGATATGGACATTCCAGGCTCAGCCCCAGACGATCCACTAGCTCCAAAGCTTGCTCCGGGCAGTCTCTTGCACATTCTGGTCATCAGTGCGTGGAAAAGCATCAAACCGCAGTTTCGAATTGCCCAGCTAAGTTCAAATTAGCAATGATCAAAATGTTTAGATACTAGAGCATACACTGAAGAACTGAGAGATTCGGTAGCAATGCCAAGAGTGGGCATAATAAAAGGCTCCGTCTTATCTCCTAGTTTTGTGGTCATGAAGATATCTTTCAAGCAGTTCATTGCATGAACTTGGGGTAACGAAAGCTCGTTGTAAGAAACACTCTTGAGCACTGGCTGGCTCGAGATCTCTTGCAGCTCATTTATGATCAGGCTAAATAACGGGCTGTCTGACTTGGCAATTGAGATTCCAGAGACAATAGCAGGCAGTCCGGCAGATCTTCTTGTTAGTTTGGACGCTTGATCCTGGATTATCTTTTTCGATTCCTGTACGTTGTTTTTAGCGGAGCTCGTGTATAAATAAAGTAATTACTTACTTCGTACCACGCATCCGGCAGACTAGAAATCTCTGGATCTTTGTTCTCCGAGCAACGTGCACAGCAGGTTATAAACGATTGCGACACAGCACTAAAAGCTCCTCTGTGTCGCAGTTCCGACAATTGGACAAAGCTGAGTGCTCCAATAGTATCGTAGTCATCTCGTCTCAAACCATTCGTGTCCTGTGGTGCATACGTCGTATTTGCCATTGTGGCATGGAGAAGAAAACTCGTCTCTCGAAGGGCGCGCCATGAATACGACAACAGGTCTTTTGGTCCCAGGGCCAAATCATCTAGAGACTCATCCGTGTGGCCCTCCGGCGAGTCGATGCACAAAACAGGCTTGACTTCTTCCCAAACACGAGTACATGCAGCTATGATTCTGTCGTGTACATTTCGCCATACGCGGCCTTCGTTGTCTGCGATTTGAGCATAGAAATTGGGTGTTGTAACAATATACCTAGTCAGGAAAGTCAGCCCATGCTCAGCGATTGATTTCTGCGTCTGGCTTACTTGAGAGCAGCCAAGTAACCATGGAGGGGACTGTCTCGCGTAGAGGTGCTGAAAAGTCCACCTTGACGGAACGTCTTTGCTTCAAGTCTCTGCAGTAGTTCATTGACGACGCCAATTTTTGTATGAAACCACGTCTCCGATGTCTGGGAGTTGTCTCCACTATTTGTCCCTGTGAACAGAACATGGTAGAGTCTTGCAACAGTATCGGTATGATCCGCGCGACTCGTATTACTTGCTAAAACTTCTGCTTTCGACAATGCCATGATCAGTTGCTGTACGACGTCGGTTTCTCCGTGAGCGTCTTGGAGGGCTTCGTTGGTAAATAAATTCAGTAAAGTCAAGGCAGTCCCTCGAACCTCCTCAAACGGGTCAAGAAGGAGATTAACGAGGAGTCGGAAGAGGCTTGGACGGAGGATATTCACTTTGTATCGCCACAGGCCTTGCTCGTTTTTAGGGACATGTTTAACATTCGGATCAACACCAGTGTTGAGGATGATGCTCAGCGACTTCAGAGAAGTTATATGGCGCTGATAAGAGGCCGTAGGAACCAGTTCTCCTTCCAAAAACGAAATATATCTTTCCATGAATGCTTTTGCAGCCTGGCCATCATTTTCCATGAAATTTTTCTGCGTCGACGAACCTCGGAGACGCATCATAAGCTTGATGTTTAAACTTGTGAGCTCCTGGCGGACTTTGGAATTCGAGTCTGCATGTATAGACGGAAGACCGGTCAGTATAGCGTCATGTGCTGCTACAGACAGAGGTGTGGTTGATATCGGATCAGTGATGAGGAGGGATAGTGTCGACATTCTGATTTTTTGCTCCTTGTGCAGTAAGAAGTGTCCAACAGTTTTACTGTCGAGTGTAAGATGCTCCATTACCCCGGCTGTTGTTTTGTCGGCTGAAATAAACAGTTAGCAAAGGATAGAAAACATCGTTATTCCACTTACAATGTTCACGCACGTATCCAATTCTCTTGCCAACTTGCAAAGCCGAGAAGAGGAGGAGGCATTCATCAATTGAGGTCTGGTTCTTCATATTGGCAGAAAGCACCACGTCCAATGGTAAGCTTTCGATGAATTTCTGAAAGCCTTGGATGCCACATTCCAATAGAGACCACAGAACAGAACGACCCATGAACTCTAGAGAGTCTATATCTTGTAGCATGATATGCCTGGTTGGCACAACCCAGCTCATCATAGGGTAGCAAGCTCCCGCAGAATTGTCGTTCGCCTCCATATCTTTTGTGTATAAACCAGCCATGAGTGAACCAGCAACTTGGATGCAGCCTTGCAGTTTAGGATAGACAAGCAAGGCTAGATTGAGTATGATGGATACGGTGGCTTTAACCCTTTCGCTTGCCTCGTCGTACTTCAAATCCGCCTTGGTAAAGTATGATGTATCAATTTGCAAGGCTTTGCAATGCTCCTGATAGAGCGGGCGCCATTTCCCATAATTGGCCACAAACCAGTCACATGTTAATGATATGAATGTTTTGACTGATATTCCATTTTCCCGCACAAGCCTATCTAATGTGGCCACCGAAGCTTTTGTTCGAGATCGTGGATCTCCCAGAATGATACTCGGCATCGTAGCTTCGATCACCCCAGCTCTGATTAATTGCGCTTCGGATGAGTCTGGGTGATTCTTGAGGATCTTTACCAATACGCTGAGGACATTTTTCATGGTTCTCGGCGTGGCATCCTCGAATCTGGTCAGGATTGTCTGGAAGACAGCCAACCATCTCTCGCGACACAGCAGCATTTGCCGGGTCGAGTCCACTCTGGATGAGCCGGTATGTTCCATGAATAAAACTAGTGCATTGGAGGCGGCAAAAGTATGGCTCTTTGGTGTAGACCGAATTGAGAAGGTGAGAAACAGTGACTCCCAGATAATCTCAACCTGCCTGTGCAGAGTTAGCAAGATATAAATACTTTCAAATAGGGCTAGCGAGAATGATTTCTGGATGTTTTAAAAAATGAAAAGAAAGCCAATTTCGTAAACGTACTGCGCATCTTGACAATTTCGGACAAAGTTCCTCAACGGCCCTTTACACAGGTTAAGCAAGACCTCCACGGAGACCAATTGTATATTTTTAGACAGTGATTGTATGTCCGCATTGTCAGTGCCATCTGACACCGACTCAGCGTCGGGAGTGGCCATAATTCACGATGAACACAGCAGCCAGTCAAACTGCCATGGATATTCCGAGAGAACAACAAGAACGAGAGAAGACAAAATCGCAGTCTCACGCTGCGACTTCCTTCTCGAAACAGCCCACTTTCCTCTGCGGCGGAAATTTAGACGTCGCTTCTATTTCAGGACTAGCGCGTTATCTTCGGCGCGCGGGTTTCTCCGGTGCTCCGACGGCCGCAAGTCACGGGGAAGCTGGGACAAAGTTTTTGTCATCGGAAATACTCGACCATTTTCGCCGTTCTTTGCATCAAGTCTGCCATCCCGTTTCCATTATTTCCCTTCGATCTTTTCTTCGACACGGCTTTTAAATATTTTAATACACCTGATTTTTAATTCTCACATAATGGCGATCTGGGATTCCTTCAGTGGCCGGAAAGCGACGGCCACCCAGGACGGCGGCTTCGACCCTACCTCCGCTCAAGACGTCTCGTCTTTCCTCCAGGAAAACGCACTTCCCGATCCTTCGCAGCTCCATCCTCTGGCTGGTCTGAACCAAGACGCCCTTGATTATCTCACGCTGGAGGACTCTGCTCTGGACACACTCCCCGGATCGCGATCGGCTCTTCCCTCCCGAGGCTGGTCGGACGACCTCTGTTACGGCACCGGCACGACATATCTGGCAGGCTTGACGATAGGAGGAGCATGGGGTCTGGCTGAGGGTCTCAGGCGGACGCCGGCCAGCGCGGCACCCAAGCTGCGTCTTAACGGAGTTCTGAACTCGATTACCCGACGCGGCCCCTTCCTGGGAAACTCGGCCGGCGTCGTCGCGATGGTCTACAACGGCATTAACTCGATGATCGCATATGGCCGCGGAAAACACGATGCGGCCAACAGTATTGCTGCTGGTGCCCTGAGCGGGATGATTTTCAAGAGTACCCGAGGTACTCGGCCAATGCTTATCTCTGGTGGAATAGTGGCTAGCATTGCGGGTGTTTGGACTGTAAGCTTACAAACTTGCCTTTGATTTTTGATTTCCCCCTTTATTTTCTTCAAAATGCTGACTATATCTTGCAGGTCACTCGCAAGGCCCTTTTCTCGTGAACAAAACACATCATTCTCCCCTACTCTTCGCTATGATCGCCAGCCGACATGCACCACTAAACAATCACTATCATAGCCTCGCGCCTATTTCCGGGCTATGCGCTCTTTGCGCACTGTACCATCAATAATGTTTTTCTTTTTCTATATTCCCGAATATTACACCAGACTCTCTCCTCACTCCGGCGTCAGGGCATTTTTACACGCATTTTCTGACGGGTTTGGGACCGGGCATGATCATGGATCTCTTCGACCTTGTATTGTATATATAGAGGCTTTTCTGTCTACTTGAGGTTTCTTTCTAGCGGTTGTTGTGTTAGCATTGGCGATGACCATATGGATATTTAGATAAACAGTGTTGAATAAAAGCACATTATATTTTTTTTTTTTAGCTCGTGCCCTAGTTACTAATGATTTCATGTCGGGCTAGGGTGATAGCTCCATCGGTAAGTAAACTACGTATACTAAGGACTGATTATTTGGCCTGACTCAGCGATCTGCATAGTACATCTGGAAAAGAAGAAACAATATCAGAACTGCCAATCATCGTGTGCATTGCGAGCATGCGATGCAATCTCAGGCACTGCCACTCTCCAACAGCCACATGCAGATCAATGCTGTCGGCTGATAGTCTCTGGTGGTAGTGATACTGATAAAGAAATAACAAAAAAAAATAACCAAAAAACGAAAAAAAAAAAACCTTATTCGGTTGTTGCAGATAAGCCGCACTCACTAAGAAGTGCGAACAAGGGACGATAGGAACATGGAGCTAGTGCTAATGCAGAATAGTTCCCACGTGACTCCAGCGGAACTGCCGCATTAGGCAAGCCCTGGGCATGCCATGGCGAATGCCAGCCTGTGATTTGCCAGGCGCGCCATGAAACCGGTCGATTTGCATTACAACTAGTGTAGAAGAATTATTGACTAGTCAGCAAGCAGCAGGAATCCCAAGAATAGCAGCCTCCCCAAAGTTTTTCGTCACTGGGGCTGGTGGCTCGTTATTGTCCAGTTGCCGCTGAACGCGGGCCGAGACGCGCAGAAAGAAAATGCTCCCGTGATTCTTCTTCCTTCCCTCAACTCCTCGTCCGATCCGTCTATCTTGTCTCGTCTCCTCTTAACTGAGGCTTCTCGCAGCCCGACGCAATTACCACCAACACGACTAAGTATATATATCCCCCGCTCTTATTATGGAATAGTTTTATCATGCTCCCGCTCCCGCCGATATTACGACAGCCCGAGTTCCGCCGCCAAGCCTAGAGCCGGCTCTTTCCCTTGATCCAAGGGAAGGAGAAAAAAGATATTTATATACCTTCAACCACGGTGTCCTCCTTGCCATCGCCGCCGGGGTGCTGTCCTCTGCCTCTTGGTTGTCCATGGTGACCCCCGAGGCCCGTCGACAGACCGTTGGGTCAGAGACGCCGTCGCAGCAACACAGGTCGCAAGATCTACAAAGCCGGACGAGAGCGTCAACATCCGCCCAGCCAACCACCCCGGATTCGGCCTGCACTGTTTCACAGTCCGCAACGTCTTCAGCATGGACAAGCCATGGCGCGATGCCACGGCATCAGCAGCCATTTCCAGCGCTTCATCTGCGGACTGACTTATCTACCATGGACACCACCCCGCTCCATGATAATGAGCCGCAACTACTACGCCACAGCCTCTCGACGGCCAGCCTTCCTCGCCGCACCCCCAGCTGGACCATTCGAATGAACGCTCTGTCTAGCACAAGCTCCCTGTCGCCGTCGTCTGTCCTCTCGTCCGCTATCTCGTCGCCTGTCTTGGCTGCCATGGCGGACATCACGCCGCTGCCGTCGCCAATTGGATACCTCAGTCCGTCGCCATGGCGGCTTGGAGGGCGCACAATTTCGTCGCATTCCCTCTCCAGGACATCGTCGACAATTTCGCGCAGTGGTTCTGTGAATCTGCGTCCGAGCGACTCAAATCAGTTGCTCCGCACCGCCTCGACTCATTCTCGGACAAGACGATACAGCGGGCACCCGCTAAATGACGACGATGTTCGAGAAGATAAGGCTAATAATATGCCACGTCATGCGCGTAACCGTAGCCTGAGTGAGTATATCCCGCAGAAAGCAGCGGCACAGCATCCGCGACCAAATGCGCTGCCTGGGCCGGGGCCTTCTATGGAAAGCTCATCGTCGGTCTCTGATTTGGCAACTGATTTGGGAAATCTGCATCGTGAACAGTATTTGGCTGTCCAGAGAGGCCTTAGCCTTGCCGGAGTGCGGCCACCAACTCCACCTAGATCGACCCAGAGTGGTGACGACGACGTTGGCTCTCAGCCCATCATCAAAAGCGAGTTTTTGAACGGTTCTCAAGATGAAATCTATTATGTCCGCTCAATCCGCACGAAGCAACCCAGAAAATATCGAAAGCTGCGCCAACTAGGCCAGGGGACATTCAGCCAGGTCAGTCTTGGTGTGCGCATACCTGGAGATAAACCGGGCAAGGACGGACATGTCCGCATGCCCAGTTTGATGTCGCAAAAGTTGGTGGCTGTCAAGATTATCGAGTACGGACCTGCAGGAGGAGCAGACGAGGACCGCGTCGAGGTCTCGCTCAAACGCGAAGTCGAGATTCTCAAGTCAGTCAACCATGCGTCTTTGGTGCAGTTGAAGGCTTTTGGGAGTGACGAACGGCGAGCCTTGTTGGTTTTGGATTATTGCCCTGGCGGAGATCTTTTTGACTTTGCTACCTCGGCCATGAAGACTCTGAGTCCACCGCTGATCAGGCGCATCTTTGCCGAGTTGGTAGCTGCAGTGCGCTATTTGCATGCCAACTACATCGTCCATCGAGACATCAAATTGGAAAGCACGTGCACATACATTGGTACTCTAGCTGTAGAACGAATGCGCTGACAACTCTATTAGACGTTCTGGTCAATCCACCAGTGGCAGCCATGGAACAAGTTTCGGATTGGCGTACGTATGATCGCGCCGTCATCACACTCAGTGACTTAGGCCTGTCTCGACGGATTCCCGAGCCACCAGAGAGCCCATTGCTGCACACTCGATGCGGTAGCGAAGACTACGCAGCGCCTGAAATCCTCATGGGCCAGCCGTACGACGGGCGCTCCACCGACGCATGGGCCCTAGGCGTGCTTTTATATGCCATGATGGAGAGCCGTCTTCCTTTCGACGTCCTACCAGGCACGCGGGGCGACCCGGAAAAGCTCCGGGCCCGCACACCGCACCGGATCGCCCGTTGCGAGTGGTCGTGGTATCGCTATGCTGACGAGGACCAAGAATGGGATCCCGCAAAGGGCCAGGAATTAGAAGGTGCGCGTGAGTGTGTCGAAGCGTTGCTGAAGCGTCATTCGAGGCGCAAGAGCCTGGACGAGATTGCCAACCTTGCGTACGTCAAAGAGGCCCTGGATCTTGACGGAGAGTTGAAAAGAGGGGACAAGGAGGTTCCTTGAGACAGAGGAACTTGAGGCACTACTTGAGTTTGTTTATTGATGTCATTGGCGATGTCTTGTACTATATATATATATTCTTATGATTGCTTATGGTTAATGATCTTTGATTACGACTACCATGCATACCCGCTTCTTATCATGGGTATCAACGGGAAGCGGAGGCGTTGATTTCTGCACCTAGACCAAAAAAAAAATGTAACAATAATCAGAACATTGAATAATTAACATTGTATTCTACAGCGCAATAGCCTGTTCTGCGCAGAGGAGAAACATTCAATAATGCTCAATGTTAATTTGTTGTGCTGGCAGCGCACGTGACCAGTCATGCAGGATGACATCTGCAGCCCGCGCATTGGCTGTGCCAACACCGGAGTTCGCCCTTGCTCCCCGGCGGTAATTATTTCTTAGTCTCGTCTCTCGTCAATTGACTTCTACTGCTCTCCAGAGCTGGTTACTGAGACTCAAACAACACAGCCCGGCCCACGACTTGGAGTTTCGAGAAAAATGTTTTTGTCACAGGCTCGTGGGCGGATGCCCTCGGCCATTCGAGCTTTTCAGAATGCCTCTCTCGCCTCGTGAGTGACAAGCAGCGCGAAACTACACACTGACGAAAGCTAATATATGGATTGATTTTTAGTCGCTCGCTCTCGACTACTGTTCCACGCTCCAAGGATGATGCCCTCAACAAGGTGTCGCGGAATATCACACAGCCCATCTCGCAGGGTGCGTCGCAAGCCATGCTGTACGCCACCGGCCTGTCCGAAAGCGACATGAACAAGGCCCAAGTTGGAATCTCATCGGTCTGGCTGACGGGCAACCCGTGCAACATGCACCTGCTGCAGCTCAACAATCTAGTCAAGGAAGGGGTACAAAAGGCAGACTTGATCGCATACCAATTCAACACTGTCGGTGTCAGTGACGGAATCAGTATGGGGACCAAGGGCATGCGGTTTTCGCTACAGAGCCGAGATTTGATTGCCGACTCTATTGAGACGGTCATGGGCGGACAGTGGTATGATGCGAATATCAGCATTCCCGGATGCGACAAGAACATGCCTGGTGTTTTGATGGCGATGGGACGGGTTAACCGGCCTAGTATTATGGTCTACGGAGGCTCTATCAAGCCCGGTTGTGCCGCTACACAAAACAATGCTGATATTGACATTGTTTCTGCTTTCCAGGCCTACGGACAGTTTTTGAGCGGTGATATTAACGAGGAGAAGCGCTTTGATATTATCCGTCATGCCTGCCCCGGTCAGGGCGCTTGCGGTGGCATGTACACTGCAAACACCATGGCCAGTGCGATTGAGATTATGGGTATGACGCTTCCAGGATCTTCCTCCAACCCAGCCGACTCCAAGGCCAAGCAGCTCGAATGCTTGGCTGCTGGTGCGGCTATCAAGAACCTGCTGGTCGAAGATATCCGCCCATCGGACATTCTGACCCGCCAAGCCTTTGAGAACGCGATGATCCTCGTCAACATCACTGGAGGCTCGACCAACGCGGTTCTCCACTTGATTGCCATTGCCGACTCAGTCGGCATCAAGCTGACCATTGATGACTTCCAGGCTGTTTCGGATCGCACTCCCTACCTGGCTGATCTGAAGCCGTCTGGCAAGTACGTCTTCAATGACCTGTACAACATCGGCGGCACGCCATCTCTCATCAAGTTTATGCTGAAGGAAGGCTTGATTGACGGCTCCTGCATGACTGTTACTGGCAAGACGCTGGCCGAAAACGTCGAAAAGGCGGCCGACTTCCCCGATGACCAAAAGATCATCCGCCCGATCTCGCAACCCATCAAGGAGACCGGCCACATCCAGATCCTGCGCGGCAGTCTCGCCCCTGAGGGCTGCGTTGGCAAGATCACGGGTAAAGAGGGTACCGTGTTCAAGGGTAAGGCGCGTGTGTTTGACGACGAGGATGACTTTTCGGCTGCCCTCGAGCGCAAGGAGATTAAGAAGGAGGAAAAGACGGTGGTTGTGATCCGCTACTGCGGACCCAAGGGCGGGCCTGGAATGCCTGGTAAGTACTACAACACGGTAGAAGTAAAAATTATAAGCTAACTCGTACAGAAATGCTGAAACCCTCGTCTGCCCTGATGGGCGCTGGTCTCGGCTCTTCCTGCGCCCTCATCACCGACGGCCGCTTCTCTGGCGGTTCTCACGGCTTCCTGATCGGTCACATTGTGCCCGAAGCCGCCGTGGGTGGCCCCATTGGCCTGGTCAAGGACGGCGACGACATCACCATCGACGCCGAGAAGCGCGTTCTGGACCTACACGTCGCAGAGGAAGAGCTGGCGTCGCGCCGCAAGCAGTGGGAGGCAGACCGCATAGCCGGCAAGCTGCCGCCGACGGGCTTGACGTTGAGGGGGACTCTGGGGAAATACGCCAAGTATGTCCTTATTCTTTTCTTTCCTTTTTCCTTTTTCCTTTTTCCTTTTTCCTTTTTCCTTTTTCCTTTTTCCTTTTTCCTTTTTCCTTTTTCCTTTTTCCTTTTTCCTTTTTCCTTTTTCCTTTTTCCTTTTTCCTTTTTCCTTTTTTTTTTTTCTTTTCCCTTCTGATTCTGGAGACTGGCTAACTGATTGTTCTAGACTGGTGGGCGATGCCAGCCACGGGTGTGTCACCGATACTTTGTGAACGAAAAAAAAAAAGTTGATTGGATTTGATGTATACAAGTAATAAAAAATTGATAGCTGGTAATTACGGAATAATCGCAGCAGCATCTAACTTTCTACTTGATCCATTGATACTCTGGCTCGGAGATGCCGATATTTGTTCGGCTCTAAGCGAGAGTCAATCTTTTTTCTTTTCTTTTCTTTTCTATTTTTTTTTGTTTATCCTCGATTCACAATTTTATGAGTCACTATCGTAGCGAAACTTTATTTCACTGCATCAACTGATATGTTGATTTTTGCGTCTCATTTGACATGTACTAATTATACTGTACATGCAAGGAGGTCCCTTACATGTATCCTCGACCCGTCACACTGCAGACGAGTCACTAACCCTAACCGCACATGTGCATCACGTCACACTGGACTGACGTACGGAGCATAATTATCCGAGGCATTAATGTTAATCGCCGATATCGATATCGCTATCGATCAGCCATGTGGCTTCTCCACTAATACGTGCGTAGTCAATATAGGTGTGGAAACATAAGTATGGTACCGAACCCTGTTTAACTGATTCCGAGCCGTAACCAGCACAACAGTTTAATGTTTTTGTTCTTGTTTAAGGGGGAGGGAAAAGGAAGTTAGTGAAAACAAGGGAAGAGGAAAAATAAATAAATAAAATTTAAAATTTCGAATCCAGGCAGTTTAAAGCGAGCCGACAGGGCCTGGAAGCAATCTGGCGCATCGTCCTATACTTGGTAGGTACCTAGTTACCTGGTTAGTTACCTAGTGAGGTGCAGCCAGCCACATCGCCGCTAAAGCACTCCGTACCTCCAAGCCCACAAGGCTAACCCGATTTTTGTCTATTGTTCTTTGGCGAGGAGCTCGCAAAAAGCTAAAACCGGGTCTTACGGATATCACTTCCAGGGCTATGATTCGCCTGGCTCCCCTGGTTTAGTGTTATGGGGCGTTCTGGGATCGCAGATTACCTACTCTCACCTTCTCCCCCGATTCCCGAGTGCATCGATCGAGGAGCTGTGCTGTGGATACTACGTAGTTGGGCTGGTCGAATGGCGTTACGCATAGGAAATGACTTTTTCTTGGTCCGGCATGCCAGATGGCTATGTATCATAATTTCCTGCATTAGTGTTGTATTTCGATTTCGATGTGCGAATCAGCTGGGCTGGTTGCAGCCTCTATGGAGAAACCCGGAAAAACGCGTTCGATGGGTAGGTTGTTTTTTCATAAAATGAAAACACGTTCCTGAATTAAGTCTTTTTCATTTTGTTTTTTTGTCTTTTTGGGGACTTGGTTTCTTCCACCTACTGAGTTCACCATGGCACCGCCATCAGAGACCATGGAGAATGGCCTTGTGGCCATGCCAGTGTCGTATGCTGGAGGTTTCGTGGCCCTGTCTTACATTATCAGCGCCATGGGCTCGGTGACGTGCTTGGAAATGCTGCACCGGAGGACGTCTAGGTCTGGTCTGCTCAATTGGTAGGGCGTTTCCTGACCAACAAAGTAAAGTTTTGTTGACGACCATAGGTATCTCCTGCTGACTTCGTCCCTCTCCATGGGCGGAATTGGCATCTGGAGCATGCACTTCATCGGAAACCGTGCCATCTACCTCGGTGACGGCGCTGACAGTGACCAAATCTCGTACAATATCCCCTTCACCATCCTCTCGCTTGTCCTGCCAATCCTTGTCCTCTGCGCAGCCTTTTATGCCATTTCTTTCGAAGAGCGCCCGGCAATGGCCCGTCTCGCAGCCGGAGGCGTCCTGACCGGCGGCGCCATCTGCGGCATGCATTACATCGGACAGCTCGGCATCTCCAACTACACCTGCTCGTACGCGGTCGGCAATATCATCGGCGCGGCCATGATCGCCGTGTTCTCGGCCATGTCGGCGCTGACAGTCTTCTTTCGATGGAAAGCCGCATGGGCGGATAGCTGGTGGCGCAGACTGATATGCGCCGCGATTCTGGCGGGTGCTGTGTCTGGTATGCATTGGACGGCTGCAGTAGGCACCACGTATCGCCGTGTGGCCGGTGCAAAGACTGGTGCGCAGCTGTCGAGAACCCAGACGGTCATTATATGCTCGGCCTTGGTGAGTTGTCCATTGACCTGGATGTCAACTAGTGACTAACAGTTTAGTCATTTGCGTCGTGTGTTATTCTCTCCATCTGCGCTGTTGTTGCTGGTGGCAACCGACGACGCTCGACTACTCGAGCCCGTCAATTAGTGCTGTCTTGTGTCCTTTTTGATCCTGCTGGGCGTATCATGGTGACCCCTCAGGCCCTGCTGCCGACTCGCAAGGTCGTTGATCGATATATCGGCCGAGTGAGTTTTTTCTCACCGTGTCAAACATATAATAGACTAATGATGTGATAGTATATGAAAGACGACGATTTTAGCCGCACACACCCGGCTTTCCTCTGGGCATTTCGCGCGTCTCGCAACTGGTCTCTACTCAAAGACATTATTCCGTTCATGAAGCGTACGCTACAGAATGACGAAGAAGAGATAAACCGGCTTATGCATCAACGTGGTGCAGCGGAAAACAACAATTCCAATACTGGTTTTGGCTTTGACACGTTGTTCAAACAGTTTTTCTGCGTGTCTGCACAAGACCTGGCTGACGAACTGCGCCAGCCCCTTTCCGGTCTGGGCGAGTTATACCCCGAAGTCGTGTCGACCAGTACGCAGGTGTCGCGGTTCCAGATGCGATCATCGTCGACGGTGAAGTCGTCCCGTCCGCGACTCGGTAAGGGTCAGCTCATGTTTACTGTGCGTCAGCTGAGCAGTCCAGACGAAGTGGCGCGGTTCATGGCGAATGGGTTTCGGTTTTCCCCGATTGAGCGCATTGCAAGCACGCTGGCATCCAGGATCCATGTCCCAGTGGTCGAGTTGGCAAGCCACCTGCACGGAATGCATGAATATTGTCAACTTCCAAAGGGGTATCCGTCGGGGGTGCATGTTGTCGCATTTGCCATGCGTCCTACAATACACGAACATTTTGAAGTTCTCGCTACATTAAATAGCCCCATTGCACTGCCGAGCTCCTCTCTACCGGTTAAATCACTCCATCGGGTGGACTTGGATCTGATATCTCAAATGAGCGACTTCACAATCACGACGTGCCTGAAACATTTGACTGCCTTCATTAGTGACAACAGCAGCAGCACAGAAAGTCTCCAGGTATCTCCAGAAAGCACCTTTGCCGACCATCTCTACAGGGCCATTCTCGAACTCGCTGCCAGCCTACCCAACAACATTGCGTCCGCGGTCCGCTTATCGGGGAGACCGCTCTCCGCACCGAGTCGCAGAGAGTTGCTCACTTCCCCTGACCCAGAGCCCTGCACCTTGTTGTGTTTTCGGGTAGTGTCGGCGCTGGATACACAAATATCCGAACCTGGTTTGCATAATTTCGTCCCGCTGCGCCTGTTCCGGGTACAGGAGCAGGTCAACGACGGGCTCGTTGAGCGGGACCGGTTCCTGCGCGAACTCAACGCTGAGTTTGCTTCGTATTCAGCGCAGTCAATGGCAGATCGCGCTTCCGTACCATCGTCCCTGCTTATCATGGAACAGAGTCACCGGGGACGAGGACAGCGGCGGTTTTCGTGGTCGGCGTTTGCGTTCACACGGCGACAGGGAGGCCATCGCCATCATATTAGAGACCAAGAACAACCCCGACCACGGCGGAGCCTATCGCAGGAATCTCTCGTGCGTCAAGCATCTCGGAAAAAGGCGACGCCCAACGAGATCTTCATCAATAGAGAAGTTCGCATCGAAGTTTCGCAGCTGGACGACGCGCGCAGTGAGATTGTTTCCAGCAGCAAGGCGGCTGATGTTCGAGGAAGGAAGAGGGTGGAGGCCACGTGCTATGTCGACGAGCTGTATGGCCTGTGTCTCGGCAGCGGAGTCAGGATGGCGCCTGGCTATGGGTGAATAGACGCCTACAACTGGGTGCATAAATAATGTTTCTGGGCTCGCTAAGAAGGCTGGATACCTACTTCCTTCTTCAATGCGGCACATGATCAGATGCCATGCATCTCAATGATGTATAGACATCGTCGTTGATCAAGTTTTCCTGTTTGGGTAAGAGACGCCCGGGATCGTCGACGCCAAGCTCCTCTGATGAGCTTGATTTGGGATCTGCGCCTCCATCATTGATTGATATTGTTTGATGGTGCAATTAATTTGTGAGTATTCACAAATGAGGACGCGCAAAACAAATAGTTGGCCGATTAACGGCTGGGATCACTGGCATAGCGGAGTGCTATTATCCAAGTACACGGTACCAGGCTATACGTGGTAATTACATGTGTAATAAATCCATATTAGTTATGTATAAAATACTTTGTAATAACTGCGTCATCATTATTCTGATTCTCGTTCCTGAGCAAATAATAAATACGTAGTACTAATTATTAATATTACTTGGTAGGAACCCCTTTTCGTTCCTAGGAGTCGGGCCTGCTCGTTTATTAAGCTCCAATCAATAGCGGCCGGAGACTGGGGTATAGCGTTGGCACCGGATCCGGCGGCTATGTTGGTTTTCGACTAGGCGTGTTACTTTAACTGTGGTAACCCTGAATAATACAAGGCATGTTTGTTCTGTGAAATAATGGCGTTGCGCTTTGTGAAACCGAATTGTTTTCTGGAAAGAATGACTCTGTACTCCTCTCAAGGCAGCTCGTGAGGCTGAGGAGGCTGAGCCTCTCGTGGGCCGTTGGGGGCAAAGCGGGCCAATTTCGCAACAAGCCTGGACGGTAGATTACTAGCGCTGGGCTGAAAGACAAATCCCGAGTTTCCGCGTCTGGCTTTGTTCACGTGCATTGTCTTGTTATAACTTATCGCGCGATGCATGCTTCTCTGATTCTCTTTGGAGGACAGCCCAGCATCAGTTCAATGCCAGTATCATCCCCTGGCTAATAGATATAGAGTATAGTACAGTATCCTGGGTTGGCGTATTGTTTCTTACAGACACAACTTGCCGCATTGGTCGCTTGCGGCCAGAAACAGGTTAGCCGCAGCGTAAATTGCAACTCTACTGGCCACTCAGGCCGCTCAGCCAGAGGCAGAACGATTCCTGCCCGCCTGATTGGTCTAGAATAGTGGGGGCTGACTCAGATGGATGGCCGATGTGAGTCTAGCGTGTAATTTATGTTGCTTTGCGCTAGCCCCGATCCATTGGGTACCCGCCGTGGGGTGTCAGTGCCAGCCCCACTGATTGGCCGAGCGCGGCCACGATGCCCCGAAACAGATCAAGTGGGGCTCGTATCGTATCGGTGCGGTACGACGTGCGCTCTTGCTAATTTTTGCCCGGATGCACGCCTAGTCAAGTCTTCTTTCTTGCACGAGGCTTGACCGGATCTGACTGACTCTCTCTTGCTCTCGCTCTTTAACCATCTCTCTACCACCTAGCCATCTTGCTCGCCATGTCTGTCGTCGTCTGAGGTTGTGTGCTCGCCGTCATTTTCTTTACCGCTCTGCATTTGCTGTCCGTTGCTATTGTCTCTCGCTTTCTCTTCTCTGCGAGCAGAGTTGAGTGTTTTTCTTTTTCTTTTCTTTTTTTTGCGACCCTTAACTCCACAGGCAGACGGCAAAGATGAGCTTCATCCCCAAGTGGTCGTACGGACAGAGTCCGTTCCAATGGCGGTTCAGTCGCATGACATACTTCGCAACCGTCACCGTCGTCACGCTGTTCATCTTCTCGCTCGCCTACGTCTACGCTGAAGAACCGCCCTTTTGGCCCTCGGCGCGGCCTCCGCCTTCCTCAGTCCGTCCTGATAATACTAATAACCACAATGACGGCCATTCTTATGCATCCGGGGATACCCATGCTCCAACACTGCCGTCCAAAACGCCATCCACCCCCGTCCATCTGGATGGTAGCCTCGAGACTGCTTTTGATGGCTCCGACTTGCTCGTCAAGCCCAAGGATCTCAGGGTCGTGGGTGTCATCTTCTACGGCCGCCGCGATCGCTCGTCCATTCTCGAATGCTACACCCGCCAGAATCTCGTCTCCAACGGCGGCTGGCTGGACAAAGTGATTTGGGCCGCTAATACCGACAACGAAGAAGACCTTGCCTGGATTAATGACGTTGCTGCCGCTTCCAATGGCGACTACGAGATTGTGCGCATGGACCAAAAGGGCTACGGTAACGTCTACGAGGCCACCTTCACCGAGCGAAAGACGATCTACGTCAAGATCGACGATGATGTCGTTTACATTGAACCGCAGGCCATCGCCAAGGCTGTCACCACGCTGATCAGCAACCCGGATGCCCTGCTAGTATCGGCAAACGTTGTCAACAGCCCCGCGCTCGGCTGGTGGCATTATCACTTGGACACCTCTCACTCGTTCAAGCCCGAGTTGATCCCCAAGGAGGCCGAGCTGGCCACGCGTGGCAACGGATTGTGGAAGACTTCGGACTTGCCGTTCTGGGAGGGAGATGCAGGCCTGGATTTTAAGCAGTTTGACACTTTCACCGACTTTTTCAACGTCCAGGAAGACGAGGACATTCCCAAACACCGCTGGCTCCCGACTCGCCACGAATTCGACATATACAGCACGAGTGTTGCCGCCACCGATGCTGAGGGTGGCCCACACCTGACCAAATGGCCAATTGGCGCCCAGAGCCACTATTCTTTTTTCACCAACCTTGAGAACGGTGAGCTCGGCAAGTATGGCCTTGGCAAAGACTATGGACAAGGCACTACCTGGCATATGCGCGGCCATCGAATTAGCATCAACTTTATCATTATGCGCGGCTCCGACGTTATCGATCATATGGACCTGGTTACGGGACACCCGACCGGTGACGATGAACAACAGTTGACCGTCGAGATGCCTCGTATTCTCCAACGACGTATGTTTTCTTTTCCTTCCCTGTATAGTGTATCAATCATGCTAACATGTTATCAGCTGTCCTCGTCGAGTCGCACGCTATTGTCTCTCACTTTTCATATGGCCCACAACGCTACCTCCACAAGACGGACGTGTTGGAGCGCTACTTCAACTACGCCAACGACAACGTCTGTCCTGGACGAAGCTTGGTCGACCCATTGAGCCCAGACTACAAAACCCCCGATAGTCTGTCGTCAAATTCCAAACCTTCTTCCTCGCGCCTGAGGAGAGGTCGTCGCGGAACGAATTCCACATGAAATCAACACGATGTCTTTTTTTTCCTGACTTTTAAACAATATCGGTTTGGTCATTTCATCAGTCATGTATGGAGTACGGTGTCTTTTTTTCGATTCATTTCCTCTCCACCGTTCTTTTATTCCGGCCATTTTGTATATTTCCTTGAGATGGAGATGCTTTATGTTTGTTGTACATATTTACCGGAACGAACGGGATGGCGACTGGGTAGCGCTTATCTTGATAATACAACCTTGGCATGCATGTTGAGCGTGACCAAATTTAGACCATTTCCTAATATCTTCAGCGATTTTTTTTTATTTTCAGGGAAAAAAAAAAAAAAAGAAAGAAAGAAAGAAAGAAAGAAAGAAAGCAAGAAAGAAAAAGAAAGAGACCGGCATCCATTCCTTCGTGCTTTTAACGCCTTGAGGAGCAATGTATTACTCATTCATAATCCCGATTGTAAAGGTTCATTCATCTAACTCGATAGTTGCATTTCATATGTCAATGCCGGGTTGAGGAGTCACAGCCATATCAATAATTCGGCGGGTGCACTCAATTGATCCAGCAATTTGATATCACGGGTTGTACCAGTTGTACAACTCGACTGCCCAATTAAGAATTAAACATGAATGGATCCATGGAAATGGTGGGTCCGGTTTAGCCAATCACGACCTTGTAAGCGTCTATCTTCTTCGCTTCTAGAACAATTCTGGAATGGTTCTAGGATGTGTATGTCATGCGCATATATCCTGGCACTGAACTAAGGTAGTTGCTACATACATATGTACCCCGTAGATCAGACGTTAATTTAGAGATCAACCAACCAGCCAACCAACCAACCAATCTCTATGCAAGTAAGAGTCCAAAGTTCTAAGTGAAATGGGGAGATTAGCTGCATCTGAAATGTTCTTGTTGAAGAAAACTAGGATCTAGGTTAGGGAGGATTAGGGAACTTATCCAAAAAAAAAAAAAAAAAAAAAAA
>CVMT01000001.1:2408171-2426974 GCA_000985935.1 Talaromyces islandicus | reverse complement strand
AAAAAAAAAAAAAAAAAAAAAAAAAAAAAAATTAGACCTACCGAACATACTATACTGATCCTTGGTATGATTACTGTCGAGGCTTTACTTGACCCTTTGAAAGAAAGCGCCTTTGGCGAGACCGTCCTAGACCCATTGCTCAATCTGTTGTCTATTTTATCGTCCAATATTCTAGCCTGTGTTGAGTCAACGCATTTTTCACTGTAATATAAAATACAGTAGAAAAAAAGTAAAAACCAATTGTCCTGTATCCAAGACTTTATTTATGATTAAATAAATATTCTACTTTGTTAACGATTCCACACGACATAAATGTGTGCGTTACTCCGTGCCGACTCCCGACGAGTAGATATTTTCTGCTACTGCGCTGCCCACATATTTGTTCGTTTTCAACATCAATTGATGGTTTGTGCCCCTTGGTGGTAGGGAACCGGGAATAAGTTATAGCAAACTCGAAGATCGAGATTAGATTCAACTCTCTTCAACGGGTTGCTTTCTCGAAAGGAAGGGTCCATAAGACTTGTAATAACGGTAGGCCCGAACACACACAATCGAAAGAAAAGAAGAGATACCACTGTGTTCATCAGAATTTAATCTTACTGCTCGATTTAGACCAACATATGACTCACAGAAGAACAACACCCAGGACGATAATAACACTTCCCAATGCACGACTGCTGACAGACTTGCTTGCTGCTGTTCCCATGCCAGTGATGATGAGAAACACGAACCAGAAGACTGCATCAATGATATTGAGAATCATATATGCCTTAAGACTAGCCCATTTTTCGAAGCGTTTGGTATGGGCGGTCAAAAGTTGATAAGCCAAAAACACGCCAGATTTGATACACTGGAAGTTGATCAGTCTTATTTGGGACCTCTGAGAGTAGAGTATAAATAAACCAACCACCGCAATTCCCCATGTGTTTGCTCTAGTAGCGGGTGTTCCATTGATCGCTATGCGGGCAATTACTAGTATAAAGGTAGTCAAAAGGACCGTTGCAAGAGCGACATGAAGACGGTTCTTCGTCTGCTGGGTTGGTGTTTGACATAAGAATGATAGCATTGCGTCAAGAGGGAGTCGTTGGATATTTTGATTTTTCGTCTCGTTTCCTAATTCTGATGCTTCGTCACTAAAAAGAAAAATGAAAAAGGTCGCCACAGGGTATTTCAATAATAATAATTATCATTATTATCAATACCGCTACCAATTCAGAGCCTTCATGCCATTATATCAATTATTGGTAGGGGCAATGAACCAATTATTTATAAACTCGTATTCACTTCCTTATTAGGAAGTGGGTTTGGTTATACATGGACAGTTTCAATAGATTTGTGGTTGCCTAGAGTTACGTATTTGGAAAGGTCTAGACATTTAATCTTTCTAACTGTGAGATAACGCCAAGGAGGGGGGAAAAAATTAAGGAGGCCAAAGAATAGCGGCTTCCTCCAGACACTTTATTATTGGCTGTTCTTACATCAAATCCGTCTTCGTATTGCCTTTCTACATTCGGATAGGCGAGTCAAGATCCAGGCCACCCCTTCCCCATGCAATAATACAACGGCGACTTGCAAACAGCGACAGAGTTAGTACCGCTTAAACAGAAAGATTCCGTGTCAGTTGAACTGACTTAAATGTTCCATCAGCCTGGGAAGATAGCATAGAAATACCATTCAACATATCAAGGTCACCAACTTTGCCAGAGTCATTCTCTGAGTTACATGGCTGTGGTTTAGAGGATATCTTGCCACTTGTGATGTTCGGTAATAAAAATTTAGAGGAGCAAGCTAGCTCTCCAGGAACCAGTCAATGCGTACTGGACACTCCGGATCAGGGCCAGGGATACGTAAATAATTACCACAATTTTCTGAACTTGGGCCATCGGCGATATTTGGAGAGATTGACTAACTGGGCCTCATCGGAGCTGAACCTTCAAACATCGACACAGGTTTCTTATGACCATCCAATGGACATGGAGGTAAATAAACCATTTGTCGATGGACTAGAGTGCGAGAGCTTCCAATTCAACAATAAAATCGACGGCTATTTCCCACTTTGTTGGCCCCGAATTATCTCCAGTGAAATGGGACCGGTAGAATTCGACGCTTTTCGTCTGTCAATACCTACCCTACTTTGGATGATTCACCGAGCCTTAACTGCCGGTATGAACATATTTGTGCTGCACGGCCAGGAATACACGGGTAACTACTACGACACAACTTGGCCAGGTTACGCCGCGTTCACGTATCAGTTTTCGGGGCAATACTCGGACAAATAACCGAGTCCCTAGAGAAAGAGGGTGTGTCCTCTGAGGTTTACTCCCCTGAAGAATGGTCCTGTGAGAAGATCTGTTCCATAGGCCATCTCAACGATTCTTGCCCTTTTTCATCCAGCGTATCCCAGACAGCCTGGAAAACCCGCGTAGGCCACGGAGCAAGACACCAATACCGCCGAAGATAATGAAGTAGGACACAGTAGTGTGCTAATACTATTAACGCAAGGGGTTGTCGTTCCTGCAAACAGTCTAGGAAGAGAGGCGACAATTTAATGGCCCACTTTCCACAGAGAGTCATAGAAATTTTCCCACTATGAAAGGTAGCAATCATCTCCCCCAATCTCTGAATCGCTTCCCTGTAGGCGATGTGAGTCTCTATTCCATTTTGAATCGAATCATTCAAGGTGTGTAGATGTGTGAGCGCGGCTGCTACATCAGGCGTTATCTCTCTCTGGTCTTCATCCACTTGCAGAAGAGGTGCAAATTCATTGTCTAGGAGCGTAGGCGAAACACAGGCGATAACTTGACTAGTTCCACGGACTAGCATCAACACGTGGTTGATATCTTGTATGGGATCGGACATATTTGGCCCATCGCAGGAGCCAAATGCATAAACTGCTACAATTGCAGAAAAGGCGAAAATAGCCTTCGCGTTTGAAGGATTGACATCTTGCAGCACTTGTCGAAATAAGGTCAAAGCTCGAGTCTGATATAAGGCGGCAGTGTTCAAATACATCGATCGATGGCCGTCCTGCTTAGAACGTGCAAGATCGAGCGCAGATAGGGCTAGCATCGCCCATAATAAGAATTGGTGCGAAAATGCTTCTTGGGGGACCAGTTGTCGCCAAATCCATGCCGTGGCTTCGTTTCGAGCGGGGGTCTTGTGGGTATGGTTGCACCAGTGCATCATAAGCTCTAGGTTGAGCACGGTGTCCTCCATGGGCGGGACGGTTGAACCGCCCTGCGACACAGTCATACCATCCAGTATAGTGAAAATGTCACTTCTTTGGTTTTTCGGCGAACGCTTGGTGGGCGCATTTTCTTCTTTCCAAACGAGAGCGACGGCAGCCTCGTAAATACATGTTGCATTGCGTTTGCCACAGTTCAAGCATGACGGTCGAGTTTCATCGCACTGCGAAATGATCAACGTGGAGCAACAGTAGTATCAGGAGGGGCAGCCATACTTTGACACGTCTTTGTTTGCAATTCAAACAGCCATGCCGCGACTTGCAGTGACTCCGTCGGTTCACGACCATGATACAACAACGAGTTGAGACTCAAGGAGTGACCCGTGTCTTGGTCTCAGTTGGCACATCGACCTGGTGGTAGTGTCGGTGGTTCTACGAGGGCCTTGCGGAGAGTCCATGAAGTCAGGGGTCACGTGCAATAGTTAATTCGCCACGGTGGGGCTGTGGCTGGACGGAGCCCCAAGGTCAGAGGAGATTGGAAAAGAAAAGTACATACAAGTAAACATATAATGTTGCTTAATCTGAGGAATTGCTTGATCTACACAGCTTATTAGTCAATATTGACCAATATAATAATATCGCCGATCCTCATATTAAAGCAGCTTCGTATGGGCTGGAATATACACAAAGATATTTTAAAACCAGTAATAAGCAATGTTTCTAGTTATATAATTGGATTATTGGCGTCCGTGTTGGCTACCTTTGTTACTTAATCTAGGCATTGCTTGACCTGGCACTAAGGCAAACTGCTTAAGAGTTTTAACATTGTCCTATATGTATTCTATGCGTACTATTGGACCTGCGGTTCGGCAGCCAGCCGCCCCACATGCACTAGGCTAAAGGCGGGTAACGATACGAAAATGCGAACAGTATGTCAATATTGAGAGACGTTTGTAAAGTTTTAATTTTCAGGGTCCTCTTCCAGCCTATACATGGATCATCGTGTGTGCCTGGAAGTGGGTAGCCACGCTAATACTGCACCACCCGATTATAAACAACCCCCTTTCCCTACTTTCACACTTATATGTCTCTTTCTCTTTCCTCTATTACTTCTATCGATTGATCTATCGATCCATATATATCAATATACATATATTCAACAATATTTTTTCCCACCATCATGGAGTGGATACTTTACTACTATACTCCATCTACTGCCGCTGCGGTTATCTTCGTAGTCCTTTTTGGCCTTAGCACTGTGTATCACTTTTATCAGTTGCTACGAACAAGGACGTGGTTTATGATTCCTTTCTTGATTGGAGGGGCTCGTACGTGGTTCAAACGTTCCTTTAACTTCGAACCCGGTTCATGAGGTTTCCTTTTACTAATTGCTCTTGTTTTCCAAATTTATAGTCGAGACTGTTGGTTACATCGGCCGTTTGCTCTCGGCCCTGCAAGCACCAAATTACACCACCGGCGCATATGCCATGCAAAGTGCCTTGACACTGATCGCGCCTGCCTTTTTTGCTGCTAGTATATACATGGAACTTGGTCGAATTATTACCATGCTACGTGCAGAGCAGATCTCGATGGTTTCGACGAGATGGATGACCGCGGTTTTTGTCACGGGCGACGTCTTATCCTTTTTAATGCAGGCCTCCGGTATACTAGTCCTAAATTCTCCCTTGGCTCATATTGCAATATAGTTGGTCTTAGCACTTGCTAATCTCGGGCATAGGTGCTGGTCTCATGATTTCTAATTCAACAAACCCTTCCAGCGGAGAGCATATCATCATTGGTGGTCTCATTGTCCAGATCATCTTCTTCGGCTTTTTCATGATTACCGCCTCAATCTTCCGGCTGCGCATCCACAGAAATCCTACCGATGCTTCGATCGAGTTATCATTTGTCTGGCGGAAGCATCTGTTTGCTTTGTCCATAAGCAGCTTGCTCATCCTAATACGGTCGGTGGTGCGTGTAGTGGAATACGTCGAAGGATATGATGGATTCTTGATGGCACATGAGGTTTTCATTTATGTCTTTGACGCTTTCCTCATGTTTATTGTCATGCTCACCATGCATTTCATCCACCCAAGCCAAGTAAACTGTCTACTTGGTCGCGGAAAAATGTTCTTCGGAAAAGGGTTTCGAGTGGAAACGGCTGGTTTCAACGAATCATCAGAATTACAGAATACTGCTTGATAAGTTTCATAATCAATTTGTTTCTTTTTTATTCTCTTTTCTCCATTCTTTCTTTCTTTCTTTCTTCGTCCTGTCCTTTCGCTCGCATTGAATGTGCGTGTTCATTTGTCTGGTGTGCGCTTGTGTCAAGTTTGCGGACCCGCACATCGCAACTTTGAACCCAGATGGTCTTCATCAGTGAAAGAAACAGTAGTTTGCTACTTTTCTTTTCAAGGTAGTATCTATATGGTAATACTTAACACAATTCCCATTTCTCGATTTCTCTTCCATCCTTAAAAGCTTTTGTCTTTAGAAGGCAAGCAAGTTCCTTGCTATTCCTTGGCCAATCAAGTACAAGTCCCAAAGCAGCGCAGTGTTACGACTTGACTTGAAGAACTCTAGGTCCACGTGTTCTTACTGATAGTGATCAGACGGTGAACAATAGCGCTGAGCAAGAATGGGATCGACTCTCTGGCTTGAAATCACCACTGGAGAGAGCGCGGCGGTTGTAGAGCCTTTTTTGAGTTGCGAATCGGTAATAATAGAGGCTTTGCGCAGGTGGGTCCTTAACATAATAATATGTGAATCTAGTGCGGAAAGTCTTTCGTGATCGTATCGTGATCCTTATTTGGACTAGAGTGCACGTCCGTCATTCGCAGATTTTGGTCTGCAGCAGTGGACCTGAGACAAGGTAGAGCCTCGGTTTTTTTAGTACGTACATATGATGAATCTCCAACTTACAAAGTTGCTAGATATATAAAACAAAAGGGATGCTATCCAATCTCTCAATGCATTTCCGTCGTGTTTCATATTGTAGGTACGAAAGCATACAGTATATGGGTCTCTACTAATCAAAAGCTCTGAAAGAGCCTGAGTGGACACCTAGGTACTGACTGGTGAAAGGAGGAGAGTTCCATACATCTTACAGGATACCCCCGCATCCATGTAACTACGCCTCCTTGTCCGCGTGTGTGTCTCGCTATTCTCCCCCTTTTTTTGGGGGGGGGGGTCACCTATTATATCTCTGTTTATCTTTAAATTTCAACTCTCTTCCATTCTCTTCGGACCCCTTCATCTGTTCAATGTTAGTATTAGGTTATCTTTCTGTCATTTACTTATTACTTCCACGCTCCATCGAGAGAGCATACAACCATCTTTATTCCGCCACTTCGGAACGAGCGATAGCTTTATTAAGGAAGCTTTTACTTACATTTGATAATCAATATGTCAAGTAGCTACAAGCTTTATGATTACGATCCTTCCAAGACCGCCGCTGTCTGCTTTGCAGCCGCATTTGCAGTGACGACTGGTGGTCACCTATTTCGTACGATCCGGAAAAGGACATGGTTTTTCACACCTTTTGTCGTCGGTGGGCTGTGTAAGTTCCCGAGTCCCTCTAACTCATCACTTCCTACACGAGTATTTGTGGAAAGTCTCTACGCGCATAATACCTAACGAGGCACGAAACAATTCTAGTTGAGGTTCTTGGATACGCAGCTAGAGCGTACAATACAGCACAAACGCCAAACTGGGGAGTAGGGCCGTATGTTATGCAAAGCTTGTTACTTCTGCTAGCACCTTCCCTTTTCTCAGCTTCGATTTATATGATTCTCGGTCGTATTATCCGACTTGTCAACGGCGGATCTCGCTCCTTGATCCGCCCGTCATGGCTTACCAAAATCTTCGTGACTGGCGATGTCTTGTCATTTTTCGTCCAAAGCGGAGGTGCGATAATTCCATACATCGTAACATTCTTCCTTTCCCTAGGCTAAAAACATATCTATATCTGTAGGAGGCGGTATGCTTTCCCAAGCAAAGACTCCGGACACTATCAGTCTAGGGAACCATATCGTTGTTCTTGGTCTGATTATCCAACTGGTATTCTTTGGCTTTTTCATTATCGTTGCCGTCGTGTTCCATCGCCGTATCACCGTGTCGCCTACAGATTTATCGCTGACAATCGACGCCCCGTGGTCGCGATATCTGAAGGTCTTATATACTGTAAGCGTGCTGGTTATAGTGCGTTCAGCCTACCGAACCGTTGAATACATACAGGGTACGTCGGGTTTTCTGCAAGAGAACGAGGTTTATCTATATGTCTTTGACGCTACGTTGATGTTTTTATGTTGTGTTGTCTTCCACATATTTTATCCAAGCCAGGTCATTGCCGGCGGGGAGAAATATAGAAAAATGCAGCCTGACTTGGAAATGCTTAATGATCCTCGCCACGCTCAGGTGCACCAACAAGGATATTGAGTACGTATGTACTTACTGGTTGGGCGTCATCTGATACTCCTTCTGTTTCTTTCTCATTCTTCATATACCCACGGATAAATCGTTACATACAAGCACACAGTGCCCACTGACCAGAGGGTTTGTGTATTGTTCTCTTTGTTCAACACCTGCATTTGTTAATAGTCAGAACTGCCATAGACTAAGGTTTCTAGTCCAATATTCATGCCAAGAAGGACTTACGTTTGCGAACTCTTGCTACCAGTGTGAAATGAAATCTCTATAAGACCACCGATTCAGTAGAGTTCGCCTACTTCGAGAGGTTTCTGTGACGTTTGCCAAACAGGCAAAAAGAGAGTGCTGCGTAGTTACTTGTATTATTATTTCGATCATCTAGCTATCCTTTGGTGAATTACGTAGCAGCCAAATTAAATCGAGGCAGGAACTCAATTATTAGGCAGAACGGCAGAGGTAGAAATAGTGTTGAATCATCAAACTCGACGCAAATATCGATAAAGAAAAGGTTGAAGTGTCCAGACTCTTCCACCTATTTCTTACAGCATTTACTGCTATATTAAATTTTTCTGTAATTTATAAAAATCCCCTTTTCCGTGTACATGACTCAATCTTAGTCGTTGTCTCTTCAACGTTTTACCCCCTGTCTGTTGAGGGGCGTTAATTGCTATGTTTCACCGGTTATTCCTGCGATCCCGCTTTATCTTAGCTGACGAAAAAGCGAGTTAGGATAAAGCTAAATGTTACACGAGTCCGGAGGCCCCGGAGAAGGGAGACGTCAATACGTGGTTAGCTACCGATAAGCAAACAAACAAAAGCTGTAATACAGTAAATCAAAACATGGCGTGGCTGCGTTCTAACCAAAAATAGACGCTGACACCAACTAACTGCCTAGTGGATGGTTTAACTCGCAGCTTTGTTGCTGGGCTGAGCCCGAAAGAACAGAATGGGGCCAAAGCTTGGATGGCCTGCTGCCACTAACTCTACGGACCTGTCCCAATCCTACCATTGAATACAACGCAGCATGAGCCAGTGCGCTGGATCTTACCCCAGAGTTGTACTCATCGGTGTAACAAAGGATAAGGAAATCATAATTAAGAGGAAACCAAAAAGAAGGTATAAGAAGTCTATAATCTCACATCGCGGGTACCTCCGAGTTTTTCCCACCCATCAGTATCTCGATTACGTCTTACTAGTTATCTTTAAAAATGCGTACTGACACCCTTCTTTTTGCTACTGCGGCCGCAGCTTCAGCTGCCACGAACGCCTCGCTACCCTCTCTTGAGGTCCCCGAATGCCCGGACTCCGCGGTGGCCGTGGTGAACCAGTCTGTCCCAGACTTAACGCCTTTCCCGATGACCACGGTCAACGTGTGCTACGATGATACCTCTATCCAACTCGCCTTCAAAGCGCTAAACGAAACAAACTGGTACGTCAACGCCAGCCAGGGCACAAACGACGACATCTGGGAGTACGAGGTCATGGAAGCCTTCCTATACCATGGCGAGAACGACCCGACAACATACATTGAATACGAGATCAGCCCAGCCAATGTGACCTACCAGGCTGTTGTCTATAATCCCACCAAGGTCCGCGCCGATGGTGCCCCATTTGATCACTTCTTCGTGACCGAACCCTACATCGACGGCTTCAGGGCCTCTACGGTTACCAACAGAAACACAAGCACGTGGGAGTCGAATGTGAAGATTCCTCTTGCTCTTTTTGATGTGGATCAGGTCAAGGGATCCAAGTGGCGCATGAACTTTTTCCGCACCATCACTTCGCCCAGCATGTACCCTAACCAAACGCTGGGTGCCTGGAGTCCTCCCGACCAAGCCAGCTTCCACATGTCCCCGTTCTTCGGCCATGTTGTCTTGGTCTAAAAATAGATGTTATACTGGGATTTGATAGAATTATAGACTGAAATGTTTAGAATCAAAAGCTTAGTCTTGCTTTGCGTTCTGTTGTATTCTATCGTAGCCGCACCCTATAATACGCATACATGTTAGAAAAGATTAACGACAACTGGACCTATTAGAACATCGAAAGGTTGAATTTCATGGAACTGAATACATTTTTCGATCCCGTTTGCCTGTCACATACACATCTACGATCAAGGTCAAAGCTACTGGGATCCGACGTCAGGCAAAGTGAACACCAAATGCGTAATCCCCATCCTATAGCTCCTGCATGTCTCAGAAGAATTTCTCATGATTGGCTTAACGTGTAAATTAATTGTCATATGCGATATAACTTGCCTGCTGAATGACCGCCCCGCACACCACCCCACCGGAACTCCGCACATGCAGGACAACTTCTTTTTCCATAAATTAATTTTCGTTTAGGTCAAATTAGCTATATGTGTCTGTCGATGAAATACTATCTTCGCCCACCGGGATTTTAGCAGTTTTGATGACGGCCTGTGGGGTAAAATCTGTTTTCCCCGGTAGGAATGGGTACCGGGATTTCTTGTTGATAATGTCGTCGCTGAATGTTTATTATATCACCAACCGTTTATTTTAAAACTTTCTAATACAGTGAATGAAAAAACAAAAAATAAAAAAAATGATATCAGATTATCTTTTGTATTCGGCAATCCTTGCCACAGTCGTGGTATGCGCACCGGTCAAGACTCATCTTCAAGCACGCATCGAAAATGGCTTGGCCGTGACTCCTCCAATGGGGTTCGTATACAATAGCCTATGTCAATGAGATAATGAAAAGTTCCCAGGAGCTAACGAATGACTTTCAGATGGAATTCGTATAATCATTACAGCTGTAGCCCAAACGAAACCATTATAAAGTCCAATGCAAAAGCTCTCGTCGACTTGGGTCTAGATAAACTCGGATATCGCTACGTGACAACGGACTGCGGGTGGACGGTAGCTGATCGACTAGCCAACGGATCCTTGACGTGGAATGAGACTTTGTTTCCGAATGGCATGCCTGCTTTAGGGGATTACATACACGGCCTGGGCCTCAAGTTTGGAGTCTATGAGGATGCCGGCATCGAGACTTGCGGGACGGGTATTCCACAGGCTGGGAGTCTCTGTGAGTTGATATAACCGAGTTTGTAGACCATTAACTAATACTTGCTGTCTGTTCAAGATCATGAGCAGCTTGATGCAGACACTTTTGCAGCCTGGGGAGCAGACGCATTAAAATGTTCGGATCAGCCTTTTGCATTTATCACTGTTTGGGTTGCTTATACTGTTTCTAGATGACAACTGCTATTCAGATGCTGCTACCGGATATCCAAATGTCGCCTACGAGCCTAGCACTTCCCCGTCGGCACGTTATCAAAACATGACTAACGCCCTATCCAAGGTCAACCGTAAAATACTGTTTCAGATTTGCGAATGGGGTGTCGACTTTCCCGCTCTCTGGGCCCCCAATCTCGGAAACTCCTGGCGGATAGGAAACGATATAATGCCAGAGTGGAAATCTATTTTCCGTATCATCAACCAAGCTGCACCTCAGACTTCATTTGCTGGTCCAGGGCAATGGCCAGATTTGGACATGCTCGAAGTAGGCAATGGTATTTTCACAACGCCCGAGGAACAGACACATTTCTCACTATGGGCCATCCTGAAAAGCCCCCTGGTGATTGGCGGCGCACTGAAGGATGCATATACATCGATCGGCCAGGCATCACTCAGCGTGCTTAACCAGCCAGATGTCATCGGTTATAACCAAGATTCGTTAGGACAGAGTGCAAGCCTAGTACGTCGCTGGTCTGATGATGAGTATGATGTATGGAGCGGACCATTGTCGGAAAATCGCACTGTCGTTGCCCTGGTCAACTGGGCCAATACTGCCCGCACGTTGGAGTTGGATCTTTCTGATGTCGGCATTCAGTATGCGGCAACTGCGAGGAATATTTGGGCTGGTAGCGAAGCAGCTAGCGTCAAGACTTTATACTCTGCTTCTGTAGAGCCTCATGGGACCATTCTATTGGAACTCAGTGGGACTTCGCCGGCTGGCTACTACGCCACGGATATTTTTGCCACGTCTACAAAGTGAGTTTGTGCTCGCATCTTTTTTCTTTTTCCTTTTATTTTTGTTTCTCTTTCTCTTTCTCTTTCTTGAACTTGTATGCCGCGATGGTACTTACTGGCTACAGCGTTGAAACCCTGTTTTCCGATATCTACGCGGTGACCGACAGTGGGAACTTTCTTCTAGTCGTCCACTTCACGCAACCTGCGGGTGTTGGAAGCCAAATAGATATACAGGTTAATGGAAACAGCACAACCATCGACGTACCTTCTGGTTCTAGCCAAGCATCCGCAAACATATCCTTAGCTGCAGGGACCACCAACAATGTCACCATTGGCACAACGGGCGTATCCTCAATCAACATCTCGAATCCACCCGGGACATACTATCCAAGTACATCCTTTGCCAGAACCGGGTCGGCCGTTATTACAACATGCGGACAAGGTTACTGCCAGCCTGTGGGCTCGAAGATAGGATATCTAACACCATCCTCGATCGCAACAATCACCATTCCGGCAAAGACTGCAGGATCCAAGTATGTCCTTCTAGATGTCATCAACAACGATATTACCTTTTCAAGCACCTTGACGAATTCCCGCAATATAACCGTCTCGGTCAACGGCGGTTCGCCGGTGCGACTAGAGGTTCCGCTCACTGGTCGGCACAGTGAACTATTTGGTCCGGGTGATGGATGGTGGGATCCAGCCACTTTTGGGGTTTTGGTCCCTGGGTGGGAAGCTGGGAATAACAGCGTTAGTATTGGAAATCAGGGAGGCGAAGAAGGTCTTGAGACCTATGCGGCGGATTTTGTCGGGCTGCGGGTTTTGGACTAATGAGACAAATGGCAGAGGTACGCTTGTTATAGGTAGTAGAAAAAATCCTCATGTCAAAGTTTTGATATACTGGCGAATTCATTGTCCTCGCCAGTAAAGGAATAAGAGCAGACTAAACTATTGTTTCTACAGATCTAGCAATGTAGTTGAACACGCTCGAAAACTCATGTGCGAATGGCTTAGTAGGGGTATTTCAGCCTGGACTCCTCAAATACTTATAATCTGCAGATAATATCCTACTGGCCAACCTTCTTGGGAGTGTTGTTATGGGTTTATTCTTACTTAGCCTTCGACTTCCTCTCTGAGACTAGCGTTTACCCCACAGGTACCATCGCCCCACACCCCCGCGTTACGACTTTCCCGAACCATCGCGAGGTTTGACGGCCATCACACGATACTATCCATCTCAAGAAACACCATACATACATAAAATGACCTCCTATCCTGTCAGAAATGGTTGAAAATCAACGCTCAAAGCGCGTCAGAACAGGATGTCGCCAGTGTCGCACTCGACGTCGCAAGTGTATGTGGCAACTGGCCTTCCCCTTCAACTTGTAGAGATGTTGCTAAATGTCAAGTTCTATAGGCGACGAAGGAAAACCCAAGTGTCACAATTGCGCTACCAGAGGTACTTCGTGCGAGTACGCTCCGAAGTTGACCTTCTTGAGTAAAAATGCGTACACCGTTCGACAGCCATCGAAGCGTACGGAGTCAAGCCGGATTAGTGATGGTAATGAGGAAGTTCATGTTAGAAATAACTTTTTTCCCGCCATAAAAGTTGGTCAATGGCTGTTAACAGCGTGACTTTCAGTTTGTAAATCTATCATCGTCGCCAATCCCCAAAAAGGTCAAGTCATCTGCCAGCCGAACGGATAACAGGGACAACACAGAACTTCCCACACGTGAAGATATTTCTTGTACACGCCAGCATTGTGAAACATACCAACACTCAGAAGATGAGGATACAGGTTCTTCCCACATTTTCAATGATCAAACTCACGCCGCGAACGAACAAGGCGACAAACATGGCACAAGAAACATATCGCAGGTACCATCACCACTTTCTGGAGAGCCTATTGGGGTAGACCGTAGCCCAAGTGACAGTCATCGATCTGCGTTGCAAGGCCTTCTTGCTCTTGGATTGGTACCATCGACTGCCAGTCCGTCATTAGCGAGCGCAGACCTGAGTCCAAGTCAGGTCCTTTCGTCTCCAATTGGTATTGACGGCCGGAATAGTTCTGTAGAGCCCACTGAGATTTATAGCCGACAAAAAAGACCATCCAGGTCTTTAGATCACAGCATAGAGCTCAAGTCATTCCGCAGCCTCAGCGCCCAGTGTCGAACACAAAGAGATAACGAACCTGCTATCAAAAACTTAGTCCATGAACCCAGTGAATTGTTTCACTCTATGAATAACCAGATTCCAGCCCTCACAGCCGATGCAAGTCCACTTGGTGAGTGGAAAAAAGCTCAACTCCTTGGGCACTACAGATATGAAGTAGCTACTTGGGTAGGCCGGTTTCAAGCCAACTTCAGGATTTTGCTGATCTCGTTTATGTTCTTACAGCTCGATATTTGCGATACAAATCAGTCATTTGGAATTGCTGCCACTCAATTGGCTCTCGGTACAGCTCCTTTCGGACCTTCCAGCAACCCAGCAACACTATTCGCCATTCTTTCTTTGGCGGACATGTCGCATGCTCGATTAAAGACCAGCGCAAACTTCTTCGATCACATGTCGCCAAGCTTGAGTATCTTTGAAAATTCGACTCCTACGCCAATTCTTGAGCAAAAATGTTCCAGGTTTAGCGCATTGACTTCGAGAAATTCTGACATGCAAATGGATAGAAGCGTTTTATCATCCGCTCTTTGTGCATCCTTGGAAAAGGTCAAGCAGATCGTCTCCAATATTCACCATGCCTGGACTCGCACCAGAACAGGTGTTGACCATTTGAGACTTGTAGGGTCTCTGGTACCGTATGCGTCGGAAAAATCTCTAAGATCAGCAATCTACTGGCTTCTACTAAGATTAGGTATGCTATTGGTCTCTGGAACATCAGATATATACCAGCTTGGCTAAATGGTTTGAATAATGCAGATCTTAGTGTCTCGTTGATCAATCCCACTGCTAATATTGCAGCCATTTCCATGTCCTTCACTCTCCGTACCGATGACCTCAAAAACAGTGATGACATCGACCATAGAACCTTTCAATACGCTCACATCCCCTTGGTCTTGTGTGCCCAAGCAATAGTGTTGTGCGATGATATTACGAATACCAGATCACCAACATCTAATGCAACCGAGAACTGGATGCGACTGGTTCACAAACTCGACGAATGGTATCTCGGACGAACAAGTGAATTCCGGTCCATGCTTGAACTCGACCCCCAACCTGAAAATGACACTGACTTTCCAGCACTGTTGTTTACCAACGGAGCGGGCATTTTCGGCAACCAGTTGTATCACACTGCCATGCATCTTTTACTTCAGAAAAAGCCTCGCACTGCTAATTTAGCGCATCTTACACCGGCTTCCAGGTCACCTCTGTGGCATAGTCGAAGGATCTGCGGCATGGCATTGCATAACGATCGCCGTCAGTGTTGGGATCTGACTCTATTAGCATCTTTTTTTGTTGCGGCGACAAGTATGACTTATAGAACCCAGCAGATGGAGATCGTTCAAAGTTTGCACCGTATTCAGAAAATCACAGGGTGGGATATCGGTGACTTGATTACGGCTTTGGAGTTGAAATGGTCCGCCATGGAAGATACTTGATACTAGCTGCCTCTTCTCTCGATCGAATGGGGACGAATATATGGCAATCATCTGTGGGCACTTCGACCATCAAGGCACTGTATAACCCCAGGCCATTTTGAGGTCGTTGATTCTCCAGCATGCAGCCCATCCGCTGGCAGCTTCAATTTCTTGAATTAGACTGATGATAGCGTCGTGCTCGGCTTTGTGGCTAAACAACCGACCAGCTAACCAAAGAGGCTGAACAGCATTGTTGAGACATCCGTGGTGCGGGTTTGCCAAAGATATCCCACAAACACGCCGAGCATGCCATACAGGAGATTTCACAGAGCTTGTTTCAGCGTCGGTCCCCCCTGGTTTAACTCCAAGTAAAAGAATACACGCCGTATGGTACAATTGGTTGGAGGATATTGCAGCCCAAAACGAGAAGAACATGTGCACAAATGGTCCCATTTTTGTAGTTTGCACAGGCAGAAGCTCAGCAGGTCGTTGTAAAACCCACTTTTGTAGGTCTTCCCAAAGCTGCATCCAACGCCTTTCAAACTCGCGATCTGTGCAGCCATTATCATGACCGAGCTCTGTGGATCCTGTATAGTCTGCGAGAAGCTCACAGACTTTAGCGCAGAGATATACCGCACAATTAGCGTACATGTCTGCAGATCGAGTTTCCAGAAAAAGTCGATGAACATCTCCATGACTACAGCCAGGTGTCAGCCACTTAGATGGTTTCAGTAGCGTTCCTTGAGTTCCGTCCGATATTATTGCACCACAAACATCTAAACAGACCTTTAGTGCTTTCAATCCCTAAAAATCCACATCAAACTCACCCATCCTAGCATAACACCAGAACACGGCTTGTAACAGGCCTGAACTGAAGCCATGGATCTCAAATGCATTAAACAAAGCCGCGCATCCTTCCAGATGCCGCCGCCAGTCCTGTCCCCTGGCTGACATCATCTCTAGACAGCACAGCAGGACACATGTGGCAATGACATTTGCATCCCGCACTTGTAGCAAGGGACTTAGTAACCGAATCGATTCTTGGTACAATTCAAGACTGTCAAATGAGTCCCGGGTACCGTTTTTTCTTTCCATCTGTCTCGCTGAAATAGCAAGTATAGCATAACGCAAAGCGGGGAAATCGTGCGCAAGAATGGGCAATTGAATGCCAAAAGTGTTCTGCGAGTCAAACATGTCCAGCCAAGGAGCGACCTCACGAACATAATTTTTCAGGTAAATCATTTGCTTTTTGTTGTTCTCTCCCTTTGTTTGTTCTATGGTGATATCTGCATATTTGCTTGCAATATGGCTTCCTAGGAGACGTGGCTCGTCTTCCAAATGTTCTGTCGCATGCATGGCTGGGCTTCCAGCGCGTGTGGGCGCCCCAGACTGTGCTATGGAGAATATAATCCCGCGCAGCTCATCTTGTGAGGCGATGTAAGTTGGGTTATGCGAAAACCTATCGTTGAGTGACCATGGCGACTGGGCAGGATTATAGTCGCCAGTCTGATCGATTCTGTGGTCGACAAAATCATCATGAGGCTCCCAGTTCGTGATTTCATCCATTATTTTGGTGTTGTTGTTGTTGTTGCTGCTGCTGCTGCTGCTGCTGTCTTTTTTTAAATCACATCAGAAGACTATAAATGCTGATACCGATGAGCATTCATCATTGTTGGTTGTTGCTATTGAAAACGGCTGCCGAGACAGCGGGGAAGTTGCTGTCCTGTCCGGCTGTGCCTTCCTCTTTCGGGCCAACAGAAACTACTCTCTTCGCCAGACTACGATCAGCAATAACCAATATCCTTTCATCTCTTTTTGCATTTTCACGATCATTTACAACTGCTATTGACAGCCGCGGGTTTTTACACTCTTCAATTCTTCCGTACGGTAACGAAATCTATCCTGCGACATGCAATACGTCTACAATGTGACATCTTCGTCATCCACCACCAATACTTTTATACTGCCATTCCTCGTGTCTGACGCGATATGGAGAGCATCAGGTGATTTCTCCAGAGAGACTGTATGTGTCACCAGTCTCTTCAAATCCAACACCCCTCCACTGATGCAAGCGATTGCTGGCGGCCAGGTATCGCGATACCGGTTGATGAATTTCAGATCGATCTGCTCACCACGTCAGCAACCACACGCAATCAACAACTGAAAGGAACATGACTACAGTACCTCGGCGAGAGATAAGTGCATAAATGGCAGGTTATTCATGGTCTCTCTGCCGACTCCGATTATCACCACTTTTCCGCCCCGCCGAGCTGTGTATGCAGCAGTGCAAACGCTACTCTCGACACCTGTACACTCAAGAACGGTCTCAGGAGCATGATACTCTTGGCTTCCAAAAATTTCTCGAATCGCGTTGGCATTTCCTTGTGCATCAAGGTCGCGGCTAACTTGGTACGGTATACAACTTGGAACGAGGCTCTTTGCAAACGCCAGTCGTCCAGCGTCCAGGTCAGTCACTACGATAGGGTGCGCACCCGAAGCACGCGCGGCGGCAAGCGTAATAAGACCTATCGGTCCAGCACCACAGACGACAGCCGCGCGGCCGAGGCTGAGTTGGGCAATTCTGATGCCACTCATGGCGACGGACAAGGGCTCCAAGAGAGCCCCTTCGGCAAATGTTATGTTATCCGGCAGTCTGCATCCCATCAATATTAAGCACCGCCTTGAGAAGAACACAATGAGCGGAAGCCCATGAAGCACAACTAACTTGTGTAGCCATTTCGCAGGGTGCACTTTGTATCTTTGTATTGTTCCATCATAAGGATATACACCAGCAAATTGAACGTCTTCGCAAAGATTGTACCGGCCATCGCGGCAGATCCAGCAATGCTCGCACGAGACGCCGGGTTCCACCGCTACCTTATCACCTATCCTTTCTCTTTAGCGCAAACATCATGCGACCTTGGAAGAATACCGGAAACAATACCGGGTTTAAGATCGTCCACATCTTTGCCCACCTGGAGCACAATTCCCGCGGCCTCATGGCCTATGATTCCGTCTCCTTGGAAAATGAGTTCGCCAATCCGTCCTGTTTTCCAAAAGTGAATATCGGATCTATTCGTGTTATTAGACACCTCTCTTAACTTTAACTGTTGGGAAGAAAAGTACCCGCATATCCCGGTTGCCTTGATATGCAACAATACCTCTCCTCGACCCGGCTGGTAGACGGGAGCTTCAACTTGTTTGACATTATGATCCGCAGTAATCTGTAATGACGGGTTCGGGAGAGGAAGTTTTTCGGGGGGAATAGCAATGTTATGCTTTTCGGCGCTGCGATCTATTCCCTCTTTGACTTGGAATGCCGAAGCAACGCGAGGGACAGTGACGGAGGGGGCCATTGCTGCGGCTAACTTTTCTGTCGAAGAATCAAGAGAGAGTTGATGTTGAGCCCAATAAAACCTTTGTCGTTTGAATAAGAAATATGGACTACGTGGGGCATGAGGAGACAGCGGACAACGCTGCAGTGCATGTAATTTCCTGATTGGGAAACTAGTGGCTCTAGCTACCGCTTATGGAAATCGTCACACCGAAGACGTGTCTAATCTCTTGTACCACGACCACGATTTTTGCTTAATATACTACAAATA